>VXAZ01004091.1:339794-394975 GCA_013399875.1 Gymnorhina tibicen | reverse complement strand
AAATCTTGGTGATGGACTGGCCAAACCCCCATGCCCTCTCTCCCTGTGCTGTCGGTGGGAAGGAGGGAGGGGCTGGGCGGTGGGGGAAGGTGTTTTAAGGGCTTATTTTACTTCTCATTATCCTCCTCTGATTCTGTTAGCAATAAATTCACTTCACAACTTAAGCTGAGCCTGTTTCGCCCTTGAAGTCCTTATCTCACTCATGAGGTGTTTGTTAATTTTTTTTCCTCTTCCTTCCTCTGCCCAGCTGTGGCAGGGGAGGGTGAGCGAGCGACTGTCATGGGAGCCTGGTGTTGGGCCAGTGTCAAACCACGACAGTCTGTCATGGCTATTGGAGGTTGAGCACGGTTACAAGAGGTTGCACTAAAATAGCCAAGGGAGAGGAGCAACACCTAGAGATGATCACACCTGGAGTTCTGTGCCTGGCCCTGGGCTCCCCAGAGAGGTATGGACATACTGGAATAAGTCCAGAGGAGCATCATAAAGACTATCAGAGGGCTGGAGCACCTTTCCTAGGAGGACAGGTCAAGAGAGCTGGGACTGTTCAGCCTGAAGAAGAGAGGACTGGGGGTGACCTTATCAAGATGTATGAATACCTCATGGGGAGGTAAAGAAGATGTCGACAGACTCTCCTCAGATGTGCCTAGTGACAGGACAAGAGGTAATGGGCACAAACTGAAAGACAGGAATATTCATTTAAACATGAGAAAACCCTTTTTTTCCTGTGTGGCATTTTGAGAAATAGGACGGGTTTCTCAGAGTGGTTGTGGAGTCTCCATCCCTGAAGATATCCAAAATGCAGCTGCACTCTGTCTTCAGCAACCTGCTCTAGTTCAGCAAGGGAGCTAGGCTGGCTCTTCTTCAGAGCTGTCTTTAATCTCAGCCTTTCTGTGATCCTGTAACTTTTCCAAGCATCCTCACAGTGGGATTTATCATGCTTTCAATTTATCATAGTGAAATTATCAAGGGATTTTGCTTGGAAGAAAAGGGGATTCCTGGATTGCCCTGTTACCCTGATCTGCTTTTCAGATATGCTGTAAGTGATTCCTGAATATTTTTCCAGGGTATCCCAAAACCCTGTACCCACAGTAAGACATGTTTTTGGAAGAAGGGTCCACAGAGCATTTGCAGTAATGTGCAGCCTTTGCTGCAATTTTTGAAAGCAGCTAAAATGCCTGGTTCATTGGTGATCCTGTTTTTTATTCAGTCTCATTATTGATAATGTTCCATGTGGCAATAACTTCACCAAGAGATACTCAATGAACTTAAAGTTTTGAATATAAAGGTTATATTATCAAATGGTGGTTTGAAAGAACTAAATAGGATTATGAAGATTATCCTTCTTTAAGAATGCCTTAAATTTTGATCTCCTTTTCTCTTTCTCATTGCTTTCTCTCTCAAGACATTCTGGTTTATTGTGTCTCCACTAGGTACCTTGCATATGATTTACACACTGAATGACTCTACTTTCAGAGCAAGGTAATGATATAATATCCCCATTTATATTCAGAGCAGTCAACACTTTCTAGCTCTCTGAATAATAAAACCACCTGCATTTAATATACATGGAAAAATGGGAAGGCAAATAGCAGATATAGCACAATCATATAAGTGTAATCAGATAAAATATCACAATATTAGAGCAGATCAGCATCTGGTAATGACTTGAATTTTAAAAGACTGACAAACAGCGTGGTCTAAAGCAATCAGGCATACCTCATTCAGAGCTACTTATCCCAGATTTGATTGCTCTTCTCATATGTTTCTGGCAGATTAAACATTCAGGCTTTCTTATTTTAACTCTTCTCATACAGTGCCTCTTTTAGTGGAAGAACACTATCTTTTTACCTCTTTCTTCCGGAGTGAGAAAGCAACAACAAATTAAAGGAGTAGAGGAAGGAGCCTGGCTTCCCTGGCCGGTTGCAGTAAACAGAACCAAGCCCTTCTGCAGTGTGCATGCAGTCACACATCAATCAGTGTCCTCTGCCTCTGCAGCTGCTGCCAGGGCTTTGGGATCCATTCTACCTAGAGGAGAACTACTAGAAACTGAAAGGAGGTTTTTTTTGTTTCTGGTAATCTCTGGATGAGTGGCCTGTGGAAGATTTATTTGTGCATTCCACTGCACTCAGTGGCACCCTGATCCCCTCCCGGACATCCTGAAGATACAGTAACAAAAAGAATACAAACCAAGCAACACCAGAGTAAAGTTGGTGCTCTACAGAGCTGTGATATTGCCTGTCCTCTAATCATTTCTATGCATATGTCAGTTGCAAGTCTTAGCTGTTAATGCAGGTGCTGGAGCAACACTCAAAAGCCATGTTAGGAGCATGTTCTCCTCTCCCTTTCCCCCTCTCCCTCACCCACTCCCTCTCCTTCTTCCTCACCCTCTCCCCTTCCTTCTTCCTCACCCTTCCCCCACCCCTATTCCTCACCCTCTCCCTCTCTTTCACAGCCTGCTTTAATGCAAGCGTCAGTGATGAGGAGCTGCTCGAATTTCTTCTTTCTGATTTTGTGTTCCAGGAGGTGCTACTTCCAGGAATCACATCGCTTGCCTCGCATCTTGGGTATGGGGAGCTCATTTGCTTCTGATTAATGAGCTTGTGATTGGACTTTGCATGGTACAAATTGGAAGACTGTATCTCCAGAGTACATAGGGACCCACATGCTTGCCCATGAAAAAAATGTTATGCAAACCATTCCCTTCCCCCCAACCCTTTTTCTTTCACATCACAGGACTCTGTGCTTAATGTGGCAGCAGAAAATGTTTTACTATGGCTAAAACCATGCAACAATAGAGCATCTGAGGAAGAAAGGGAATATTCCACAGCTATGGTTTTTCCCCATTTGACTGCACCTGAGGTTACATATCTCAGATATTTTGCATATAACTATGAGAGATATTCTACAATCAGAGGAGATCAGCATTCTTTATAAATGTAAAATCTGAAAGCAAATGGTGCCATTCCTCATGTACATGGTTAATAATAAGCTGCACCAACCCTAGAATAAAAGATGTCCAAAGAGAGGTGTGCACCTTGGAGAGGGTCATATGGATGGAATATCCTATTAATGACAAGGCACTTTTTATATCAGCACAATTTAAGTGGTCATCTTAACTCACTGTTCTCCAACAACATTGAGCCTTCTTTTCATGAGGAGCAGTCTGGACACCATTTCATCTCCCATGAACTGGTACATGTGAAATAAGAACACATGTTCCTCACCAGTAACCACAGAACTAGAAAAGGACTGTTTCTTGCCCTTTCCTGCTTCCTGGGTTAGGGGTGGAAAAAAGAATATTTTAGAATCTCATTTACATCTCAGACCCAACATAGCTCTTCCTGTAAAATTCTTCCCCTGTGGTTCCCTCACCTTTCTGGAGGCAGCATTTTGTTCCCTGCTGCCTCCTGAAGAGCGAGCAGATGGGGAGCGGGGATGAGGCTCTGCCATCTTCCTTGGTTGCTGGTGCACACATATAGCATCAGATAGAGATGAAGGGACAACAGAACTGAACCAGTGATCAGAAAGTACAAAGAAATAGTACTCAAAAAACTTGGTGTATCTTGTACAAACCCATTTCTACTACGGGCAAAAAAAGATAAAAATGCATGGAAGATATGACCAAAATGCTACTGCAAAACAGTAGCAGAGCAAAGAAAAAAAAGTTAAAATGTATGTGTTGTTTCTTGTCATATGTTCAAACTTTGTGGAATGCAGATATAGACTTTAAATTTTTTTTTAAAATAATAGTTTTCTTAAGTTTAGAGAAGGACACTCAATGCAGTCCTGCTAGTGAATTCACAGTCAGGACTGTATATTCTTGTTCTGCTTCACTACTGCAGCGGATCAGGGACCAAATACATTAGGCATCCATTGTGTACAAGGAAAATAGATGAGGGATGATTTGTCGTAAGTTCTTTCTTTGTATTAGCAAGACTTGTGGCACAGAGATGAGATATAATCTGTGTTTTCTTCTGTCTTCCATCAGTTAATGCTTTTGATTCAAATTTCACTGTACTCATATCTTTATTATGTTCCTTTGGTTTGCAGTGGTCTGTTATAATGACTTTGTCTTTCACAGGTCGGTGCTGTTGACTGCATTACACCTGCAGCTGAATCAGTTTTGGGGGACTCAGTATAAAGTTACTGCTGCTACTGGCCACAGCTTGGTTCTTGGGCCAAGAATATCCTTCTTATTACTCCTTCTTAAAAATTGCCTAATACCAACCAGAGCACTAAGTGTCTTTAGCCAGGGGCTACCAAAATTAAGAGTATGAAGCCCTGGCTGCAGTGAAATAAGAAACAAATTTTTCACTTTTTCACTGGAAAAAAGTGCTAACAAATGGGACATTCTGAATTCAGAATGTTCACTCTATTTTTTGGTTTAAAGGATGGAAAGGGAGTCAAATGCAGTCAAACTACGGAAACATTTTTTCTATTTCTAAGGCATGCATGGGTAATTTCTCCCCTTTCACAAGACCTTTTTCCCCTGGATTCAGAACTGGTTAGACTGCATCTTGAGTACTGTGTCCAATTCTGGGCCTCTCAATTTAGGAAGGATTTTGAGATGCTCAAATACGTACAGAGAAGGTCAACAAGGCTGGTGAGGGGTTCACAAGAAGCTCTACGAAGAGCGGCTGAGGAATTTGGGATTGTTTAGCCTGGAGAAGAGAAGGCTCAGGGGAGACCTTATCACTCTCTACAGCTGCCTGAAAGGAGGTTGGATGTTGTAGCCAGGTGGGGGTTGGCCTGTTCTCTCAGGCAACCCATGATAAGATGGGAGGACACAGTCTTAAACTGCACCAGGGGAAGTTTAAGCTAGACACTAGGAAAAAATTATTCACAAAAAGAATGGTTAGGCATTGGAATAGGCTGCCTAGGGAAGTGCTGGAGGCACCATCCCTGGAGGTGTTTAAGAAGAGAATGGACATGGCACTCAGTGCCATGGTCTGGTTGCTAAGGTGGTGTTCAGCCATAGGTTGGACTCAATGATCTCCAAGGTCTTTTCCAACCTAGTGAATTCTGTGATTCTGTGGTTCTGTGACTTTCTTTTGCTTACCATTTATAGGTTGAAAATATCAAGTATGTGTTTGGTTTGACACACAACTTGGGGCTAGCTTTAGGTCTGGATTTAAGGTTGATCCAGAGGACCAGCAGGACCACTCATGGAGAAAAGTCCCCTGTGGTGAAGGAATATGGACACAGGCTTTCCAAAGACATGGAACATGTGAGACCTTCTTGCAGCATCTGATACAAGCTTCATCCTTCACCCAGTGTTGGATGCTCACAGTCATGACATAGTCAGGCAAAAATCCTGTTTGAATTCCACATGGAGTATGAATGGCTCATTTCTTGTCAGTAGGAGTCAACACGCAACTTACATTCAGTTACAGTTCATCTGTATAGGAAACTCTATCACACTTTCTTTTCCATGCTAAGGTATAAAAAATAGCAATTAACAAAAAGATGCTGTAAACTTTTGAAATATAAGTTACCATCACTCTCTGATTGGGCTTGGACATGCCCCTGAATTCTCTGCTGTTCAGCAGCTGTAAATTCATCAGCTCTAGCTGTCATGGCCTCAAATCAAACTGTCTCAGTCTGCTCGGATAGCTGCTAATCTAAGACCACAGGTAGAATGGTCAATTCTGCTTTTTAGGAATTTTTTTCTTCCTTCATAGTGCTGCTGTGAAGATGCACACATTTGTATGGAATGTAGTATTTATACGGGTGCATTTCTTCCCTCTATTTTCTGCTAGATATAATGTTGAACTCTAGACTTACTTTAGCAGATGTGCAGACAATCAAATATCTTACATGCACCTTGGTAGGATTTGAGTGCCAGATCATGCCAAGGTTTCTTTTACTATCTGAGCCTAAATGCTTAAGTCACAGAGAATTTCTAGGTCTGGGATATTGTTTTCCTTTGAGAACAACTTTAAGAAACACAATTCCTCCCCTCTTGACATTCTCAATCCGTATCCTCCTCTTCCGTCTATTTCTCACTTAAGTCTTCCTTTTTCCTTCTTTTTTCTTCTTCTTCAGCTTGTAATCTGGAGTCTTATGTATGTGAATATACACAAAATGAGTGGCTTGGTGTGCTAAGGAGTGATATTTATCTGCCCCCCTTGGATAAGTAATTTCTTCCAGTCTCAAAGAAGAGTGAGGCACTGTAACGTGGCAAGGAATAGGGACAAAAGAATTGTATCCCATAAGATGGTTGTCACTTATTTTAAAAAGCGTACAAGTGGTGAAAATTACCATCTTTTGCACATGCATGCACTCTCCCCACTTCTTCCCCCCACACTCCTCTTTGCCTCTCTTTTGCTCGCTTTTACTATCAGGGAGACGCTTCCTGATTTATTGCTTGAAAGGCTGCCATCTCACTTCTTCCCTTGAAAGGGAAGGAGATATTTAAAAATTTGTGTAGATAAGATCAAAGGCAGCCTATAAGATATTGCAGCCCATTCATGAAATACCAGAATGGGAAACTTGACATCTAAATGTTAAAAGAGCTATTACTCCCTCTGCATCCAAAAAACCCCCATCTGGTGTCCTCCCAAAAGCTAAAATGCAGTAGGACTCTCCAGGATTACAGGTTTCCTTATAGAAAGTGGAACATGATGCATTAAATCACCACTAGTATTTTTTATGCTTTCTTATACACACAGACACAGAGTAAAACCATTCTTTTGCAGTCTGAGGGCAATATGGAGTAATCATTGCACAGACATGTCTATATTAGCATTAGTAAGTGTCACCCAGATATGCTGGGGAGAAACATATACTCCCTTGCTTGCATCCCATTTTATGACTATCACAGATATTTTGCCACGAAAGTGTGATTGAACTGTTAGGACCTGTTCCACACCCAGATTGAGAACTGCTGGTACTGAAAGCTAATTACCACTTCTGCTGACTTGAGATAGCTAATTTTCATTAGTATTTGAGGTTGACAAGCTGTAGATAGTTTGTACCAATTGTACATTAACTTTTATCTCTGGTGATCTCTCTACAGGAATCCTCATGAAAACTACTTTTCAGTTAGTAGAAAAAGTCTGGCATTTCAGAGGAATTCAGATAAAATTTTTAAAATCCTGAAATATTCTCTCATGACTTGTATTTAATAAAGTAGTATTGGCAAGTAGCTAAGTAGGCTAAATAATGAGAAAGACAATTATCATATTTTCATCATATCAATGTTATGGCTTGACATGTCCTTCTTCCTGCTTAAAATTAGCAATGACACATACTAAGACCCTATTAATTTCTTAATAGGCTGATAGGCACAGCCAAGCATGCAGCGAAGAATAATATAAATTAGGACTTGGGTTTGTAAACCTGCAACCCCTGGGGATGATGTAGCATAGAGTAAGATGCAGAAAGAGGAAACACATAGGTTGAAGTCAAAGCCCCCTATCCCAAATTTCTGTTCTCCTTATTCCAAACCCTAGTGAAATTGGATCAAATTCTAAAATAATTCCTTAATTTTTATTGAAAAAAGAATACTAAGTCAAGTCCAAACCCCATGTTTCAGAACTATAAACATGAATTTCTTTAATTTTCTGTTGTGAATGGAGCATAAGGAAATGTTCAAATTTAGAAGTTCCTGAGTATTTTTGTATCCCTAATTCAAGATGTGTATTGTGATGTCACAGTAGGAAAGTAAGTGCAAATGGGGAAAAAAAGCTCCCATTCACATAAGTTATAGAAATTGTGAAGTTATTTTGGCTTTCAAATTGCCTGTGTGCATCTGCCTTCTTCAAGCTGTTCCTCTCAAGACTTAGCAAGAATGTTTAGAGGGCTATGGATATATTTATTTGGAGACCTGCAGTAACAGTTGAAGAAAATGGAGTTTAAAGTTTTATAATTTCTTAATGGAAAAAAAAATATTCTAAAAAGGGATATATATATATATGTATATATTCCTGAAATTTCCATGATAAATAGAGATTAAACACTTATGCAAATAATTAGCTTTAATGAACACGTTCAAAGCAGCATCTATTTTTAACTAGATGCAAGGAGCTTGTATTTATTTCATCTGGAGATTTCAGGGAGAGTCTGAAGTTAAAACTAATTTTAGCTTTCATTCTGAGTAGTTTAAGCAAACATGAATGATGTGATGCATCTGTCAAATCATTCAGTTATTTAAGAAGGAAGCTGAAGTGTTCACTTTATAGGACTTCTGTTTTTTATTGTAAGACTGGTGGACACATTTCATTCTCTTGAGAACCAATTCAACCCTAAGATTTGCTTTCAACACGTTTTTGTTGCAAGGACACAACTGGAACCCTCTGTAATTTTCTTATCTTTTGTTTTCAATTTATTTCAATTTTTGGTACTACTGAATCTAAAATCAGGTATGATAGACAGAATGTGTATTTGAAAAATGATTTTTTTGGTTTATCTTCTTTTTTCTGAATCTGTCAGAAGACACTTCTAGCAGGCACAATACCCATCACTGTGCTTCATCCTCAGGGCTACTGCCCCTTTTCAAACAACCAGTATAACATCCTTTTCTCTGCTGTAAGGCCTTTTTCTGTGTGTGTGTGTGTTTTTGGTTTTTTGGGGTTTTTGGGGGGGGTGTATTGGGGTTTTTTTGGTGGGTTTTTTGCTTGTTTGTATTTTTGTTGTTGCTTGTAGTTTTTTTCAGTGTGCAGCACAAAGGTCACCAGGACCTCTATGCAGAAAATAAAATACAGACACTGAATAAGCAATAAATTAACCTCACCATCATTGTGAATTAGCTGGATCACAAGGTAATTCTTCCTGCTTCTGGTATAAGTAACTCTGTAAAAGCCTTTTCCCTTCTTTTCCTTCTTTCAGTGCTTGCTATCATGCCTTCCATGGGAAAAGCATCTGGTGCTGGATGAACATCCTATGTATTCAACCACATATTTATTTTAAATTTCATTCACTTTTTCTTTTCCTTTAGAAATGTAACAGTCAAATGTAACAGTCAAGTAAGCTGGAGGCTACATTCCTGTTCCTCATATTGCCAAGTGACTAATTCCAAGGAGATTGTTGCTGGTCCAAACAAAGTGCCGTGGAAGAGTATGTGCCCTAAGAATGAACTCCCTAATTGACTTGTGATATAGTCGTAGGAAGCAGGAAACTATTTGTGCTTCTCCTCTTTTTCTGACCCCTTTGAGAGATTTGGGTTCATTGTGATTTCTCTCAAGAGCCACGCCCTGTAATTCAGGGTGCAGACCCCTTGTTTTATGTAGCTTTTCTGATTTAAAGTTTTGCTAATTAGGGTGAGGGTCAGCTGTCCCATGTCAGTGCTTTATTTGAGCTGTGGTGAAACAGGACGGTGCTGGTGATGCCTGCCATAAAGCTTCTTGGGAGTTCAGTCGTGAAACACAGTCACTCTCATCCTGCTCTGTCCATTATTTATATCCTCTCATTCCAGGTGACAGAAACATCTTTTAAAAATATAGGCCATGTGCACTGGCTGAGAGGAGAGCTGTGAAAGACTTTAATAAATGATAGGTGGATTTATTAATTCTGCTCAGTGTCACGCTAACAGTACTGAATTGAAGTGAAACTGAACTTGTGCTTTTAGATGGGAGAGCACGAAGGGAAGGGAAGGGAAGGGAAGGGAAGGGAAGGGAAGGGAAGGGCCCACAAAGAATGCAAAATCAGATCAATTTCAAGGTTAGAAAACTTCATTTTCTCATCTAGTGAACTATATTTACCCTCCCCCTCAGTAGTGGCAGCTTTTGTAGCAAACTAAAACAGCTGAGAAAGGAAAGAAGTAGTGGGCCTGACTGTATGATAATAGAAAATGATGTCTTGAATATTACAAATTAAGAAACAGTTTCTTAAAACACTTGCTTCTGAAACCCTCTAAGATAATGGTGTTTTACTGAAAAAGTATTTGGAGGACACAGGTTGTGAGGCAGCAAACTGAAAAGCTCATTTCCCCTCACCAATGCGTCTGTCAGATTTGAACATTAAAGTTGCACTCTGCTTGGATTAGTGACTTAGATGAGATATATAATCTGAGGTGCTTTTCTACTGGGCATAATAAAATATTAATTTTCATTTACATTTTCTTTACATAAGTAAGTACAAGATGCATTAAACTGTTAAATGCAGAAAAGTTACAGCTGATTTGTTGAAAAATACAAATGGTGCAAGAATATATATATTTATCCATCTTTCAATGTATCTATATTCCTACCTATCTACCTGCTTTCCCACATATGTGCATATATACAAAATATTCCACTTAATATAGATGATATTGATATATCAAATAGTGGAATTATGCTAATGGGCTCCACCACTGGATTTTTTGCAGCAGTCTGCAAATGTTGGAAGGTTTTTTTCAAGTGAAGAGTGATAGAATGACTGAAGTATTAGGAAATTCAGTCCTGCTCTAGGGTAATCCCACTGCAGGAATGGGAAAGCAATCAGAAAAGTCTCTTACATTTGATTCTGAAACATATTTTACCAAAGCCAGAAAAATATTTAATGTAGGCACCTCATTGCAATATCTGGTATATCCGTTTATAATTAAACTGAATATTAGTAGGGAAGGCAGATAGGGGGAAATGTGCTGTTATACAATGAAGTAAGTAGGTGGTAAGCAGGTTTAGTAATGAACTTATTTTTTCATGGAAAAAAAGAGATTGTTAAAAAGTTTGTGTTTACATTTATAAATACGTTTGAGCCACAGAGATCATACCAAAAGTAAAAACTTCTCTAGGATTGAGGGTGCAGAATTTGTATTTTGGAGGCAGACTTTTCTCAGTTAAGCCACATAGCTAATTTAACTGGGTTAGTAGATACAGTCAATAATTTTTTTTTCCTGGTTTTATTTTTGTTCCTACTCTTGCTTACAAAGAATCAGTAAAACTCTTTGAGCCATGCATTGATTCCATAAATGTGCAAATTTGCAAGTTGATCCCTTCCTGTATAAGAAATAGTCTAGAGGAGGTCTTTTCCAACACCCTGAGTTGAAAATTAGTTATGTTTTCTGTAGAAAAAATACTACTTGACATTTTCAATGCAGCAAGTACAAACTCTGTGATCATGCAAGGTTGTTCTATGTTTTGGTGCATAGTATTCTTACTTATAAATAGTTACAGTCTATTGGATACCAGCAAAGCTGTTCTGGTTTATGCTTGTATAAGAATGTGGCATGTACTTTTTTCTTTTAATTGAAGAGGCAAGAAATACCTTTTTCTTATTAAAGAAATGCCATGGGTTGTCCAGCTCGTACCAGAAGTGGATAAAACCAGACCTCATCTTTAATTAATGAGTTCTGGCTCTGTGTGGTTATTACGGGTGGGTGTCATTCACCTAGAGCTCTCACGTCCTAACCTAATGGCACCAGGAAGAATAGGTTGGCATGAAATTCTTCTTTGCAGTCTAGGGTGTACCTATATACGTAAAACCTATGGGGTTATCTCATACCTTTTCTTTTATTATTTTTAAAATGTAGTAGAATGTAACATTTGAGAATAAGAAAAACAGATACCAACAAAATTATTACCCTCAACTGAGTAGAAATTGTTAGTTTCTGAAGCAGCACATAATGATTAAAAAAATATGTTTATACTTACTGTTACACCCACTCAAATACTAGCAACAGCTCATCTCTAAAAGGAAAACATTTTCTGGAAATCTATTGGACAGTGTGGAAACAAGCTGTGTTATTTGGTTTATGTTTTGACCTACTTTATCTGCATATGCTTCAGTTGTTACAGTGCTACGATTTAAATTCATTTTATGTAGAGTTCTTTCCACTGGATTGCAGAACATTTTTTTTTTCTAAAGTTGGTTACGTTTTGAAGTGGAGATGTGAAAGAAACGATTTCCTGTTCTAGATGACATCAGGTTGTTTGAAGTTTGGTTCATCTCCCATTGCACTTACTGACATACACTCTCCTTGAGTCCTGCAGAAAGGTGAAACCTGTAGGGACCAGTCCTTTCATCTATCGGGTGCCTCAAACTAGTGCTAAGTGACCTTTACCTTCATTATGGTCAATCAGAGCTAAAGATCAGTATTTTCTCAATGTAACAGTGATGTATGAAGAACTGTTGTGATGATTTACAAGATACGTAGATCTTCTCCTGCTCCCCTGCATCACAGAAAATATCCTCTCAGCCGTATTGTAACATGAGAGTTAGAGCTGACAGGTATGTGTGTCAGGGGAAAAAAATGTTTCAGATGTAACCACAACAGAGATATGGGAGTAAAAATCTTACAGAACATGCTGAACTGCCAAGTCAGACAGCACTAGGAGACGTATAAAACATTGTCTCAAACCTTATTTCCTGAGGTGATATAAATGGGCCCAGTGTTTGCAAGCTGACTCTATGCTGCTGCAGATCAGTGAAGAACTGGAGTAACACATAGGGATGCACTTCGCTTTGAGGCTCAGAATGTATTAAACCTAACAACAAATCATCACTTAGTGTTAAAACAAATAATGTCTTGCCTGCTTAGTGAACATCTGCTCATTGTGTTAGGTGTTATGATGACTCAGAATAAAAAGTGAAAAATCTTTTGTGAAGGGCTGGCAAGCCAAGCAAAGATAAGACAGCAGAAGAAAGAATGTAGCACAAAAATTCACACCGGATTATAAAACTGGGTTTGACAGAACTTGAAAGTGTTATACTGTCAAGAAGCTATTCCCACGAGCAGTCCTCCCAAGAAGTCCTTTTTACTGTTGTGCCAGATTTTGTAAACTACTTTTGGTACCTCTTGTGTTTTTAGATTCTGAGTGCATCACAATTTTTTACACACATTTTCAAGACCAGTCCAGCTATATGATTTGAAAGAAATAGACTCCAACCACTGGACCTACTAAATGTGCACGTGTATGACTGATGGGTATCAGTGCACATGTAGTGAATCCCTTTGAGACTCCAATCTGCTCAGATGAACCCAGAGAACCCTGGGCCTTTATGGGATATAGCATAATGTGTAAGCTAGGGCAGAATATCACATGTACAGAAGAGCTCTTAAATGTGGAGTGACCACTTCTGGGCACTCTGCCTAATGTACAGAAACTTGAAAGGGTTTACCTTCCACAGCACAGTGGCTACATAGAAATGAACCAAGAGTCAAAAAATTATATTCTGCTGCCAATGCCATTGAAGTTTGGAGAATTACCTCTTCAGGAAAAACTGATAAACAAGAACTTGACAGAGAGGTGAACAGAGAGCTTTCCTGTCTTGAAGGGAACATGACCAATTTAAAGCAGTGTCTCCTGCTCCACATGGGCATGATGCCACTGAAATGGCTGAAATTCAATGTGCATTGGAAGATTAGAATGAAGGACCTGATGATGTGGGAGTAGAGGTGTGCAGATGGAGGATGCACATTCTCCTTTTGCGTGTTGAAATATTTGAATGCCCATATGTGTAGCGTGAGTGCATGTGAATTTTGAATCTTTGAGCCCTCCATGCAGTTCTTGTGAAGCTGTGAAGTATTTCTAAATGTCTAAATATTCTGAGTAACTTATTCACATGTATATGGAGTAGTGGGAATTGCAGTCAAAAGTGTTCCTGTGTCAGGGCAAGAAATTTTAACTTCCCTTATCTTTAAGCTACTGCCTGAACCACACCTACAGAAATATTATACGGGAAACAACAACAAAAATAGATGAGGCAGCATAAAATAGTACAGAGTGTAGGTATTTTGCTACCTACCATTAATGTCCTTCTGCATCATCTTTTCTGAAATTTGTTAATTTATTTTGTGTCTTCTTGACCTTATAATTGTTTTAAGAGAAGCTGGCAGAATCCATATTGTGTTTGTCACTATCTCCTTGATTCACTTTGAATTAAGGGTAGAGGAAATTGAGGCTGTTTTTAAAAGATGATGTTTAGCCAAATTTTCAGGTTGTCTCCTCTAATGTTCCAGAAGCTTAAAAGTTTTGGTTGAAAAAGAGGGATCTGAATGCAATGAAAAGATTCTCACTGATAATCACTGGAATGCACATGGTGTGGAAGATTGATGCCTGCCCCACTGGCTTGTCTAGTTTCAAACCTGAAGGTGAAGGTGTACTTGCTGTAAGAGGGACTGGAAGTTGCAGTCCTGTGCTCTCTCTGTAGTTACTTTCAAAGCCAAGTAATGGGAACAAACACCAGTTTGAAAACCATGCTAGTTCATCATCTTGATGTGGTGTCGTCGGCAGGGTTCTCTTCATTACCTTAAACATGATATTTTCAGAACCTAATGATATTGGAGCATAATGAGTGCAGATGTCTGGGAAAAATATAAGTGCAGGTTTGTCTGCAAGGGTTGTGCAAATATATTAGATATTCAACATTTGCTGGGAAGCCTGACTGTTCACCATATGCCGGTAAGTTTCAACATTTTTGCTGCAAGTGGGTGGAAAAATCAGGGTTTTAACCCTTATGTGGAGCCATCTATAGCTGGATCAAATGCAATATTTACAGCTTTCTGTGTTATTACTTGTTTTACAGTAGCAGTGGTCAATCTGATCAGAGTGACCTTCTGTTCAAGGCTGGCACTGAAAAAACCTGTCTCATTAACCAGGGAGGAAAAGGTCACTCTCTTAAAAGTGATGTCTACTCTGCTTAGCTGTAGCTGAATGGCTGTGAATATGGGAAATTCCAGAATCAAATAGAATCTTAAAATACCTGAACTCAGCTGAGAAATTCAGGTCTCACTGAAATGCTGACAGTTTCATATTGTTTTAGTAGGGCTGGGATTCAGTGTGTGTGGCCATGGTACTTTTTTGTAGAGACTTGCTGCTGGCTAGTTTGGGAGATCCAAGATTCTTGTCTAGCAGGACTGGAAAACTCCTTTGTTATATCTTAATTGATGTTGGCCCTAAGTTTAATTTTAACAACAATTAGCCAAGAGTGTTCTCTAAACAAACCTTGACCATTTTTTCTCTATTCTGAGCCAGAAAATCTAGTTAGGTGTTCTGGTGCCTGCTCAGCTAAACTGAAAAGAAGGTACAATATTTTCCTTTGGTTAATATGTACAGGAATGTGGGAGAAAGAACCTGAATTCAACTTGCTACTCCTGACTGAAGCTGGATAAGTTTCTCCACTAATAAGCAAGAAAAAGGTACTTTTCTGGTTTTAAGGCTACATCCCAGATTAAATAGTTGTGGGGAGGCCCCCTTTTACTCAGGGATGAAAAAGATTAGGATGTTCAGCTGCTGAAATATCCCTGTATGCAAATTTTACATTAAAAATTCTTATGGTGTAAATACTTACACGTGACCTCTTGGCTGTCCTTGCAGGCATCTGCTTGAATAAAAAGTTTCCTTTTTTCAAGTAGGCCAAGGTCATGCCAAGTATGCTTTAACACAACCACCAAGGAAACACGGCTTATGTGTGTAGTTTGGAATATGTTGAGGGAAACCCACCACTGGAAATAACCTTTGTGGTGGTGCTACCACGAGTTCCAACATGCTCTCTTATACTACAGTTCATCTCTTGACTCCTGAAGTAATACCTCTATGGCCAAAATGAGCTCTTACAGAAGTTATGCCAAAGGGGCTTGCTATAAATGGAATCCCACTTGGAAAACTGTGTGGACCTCCGGCAGTACTAAGGGGTATGTTAGAAGGTGAGTCTGCCTGTAGGCAGCTAACAGTGCATGCAAAATTATCTCCCCAGCCAGACACAAAAGCAGAACTGCTTCCAGAGGGCGTTGACTGTTCCTTACTTTAAAAGATGTATGTGAATTCAGTAAAAAATATTTGAGAAGGACATTGAAAATGACAAGCACAAAGAAGGAGAAAAGAAGCAGAGAGAACTTGAAGAACAAGTTCTTGAAGAGCACATCTGCATTAGAGAAAAACAAGGCTTGTAATTCATTAAATCTGCTTGTTGTAGTTATCCTGGAAAGTGTTGAACAGAGAAGGGAAAGACTTAATTTGCCACCTTACCAAGAAGCATGCTGATATTGACACTTCTTTGTCACAGCTAGTGTGCATCAAAGGTGAATTAAATCCTGACTTTTACTAGCATAAAGGACTGGTCAATCTATTAGTTCTGATCACAGAATGAGAGAGACTCAACTTTAAAAAATGATCCAAGTTAATCAACAAAATATGTCCCAGGCATTTTTACCTCTCCTCTGCTGCCCCCTCCTCCCTGCACTTGCACTAGTCTAAACCTAAGACTTTATAATCTTTCAAATACATGGACACCAAAGTGTCTGCTTTTCAGCACTCCAAACTGTCAGTTACATGCTAAGACACTAACTTGGAGATGTTGTTCAAATCTTTTTCTACCTACTTTGGGCCTGCAGTTTTTTAATCTTTTCCTTTTCCTTCCCCCTTTCCTTTCTTTCTTTCCCTCCCCTCTCTTCCCCTCCCCTCATATGCAACTTCCTTTCATTAAGCCAGATTTCTCCCCACCTGTGAGAAAAACCCGGTCCATTATAAAGTTCCTAATTAACTGTTCAGAATTACAGTACTCTACTGAAACTACTTTGTAATTAGCAGGCTACCAGCAGAGAATTGGTTGTCTCTCAGTGTGTTTGTTTATTTTGACATGTACTGAAGCCCCTCTGTGTTGTTTGGATGGAAGAAAAATTCCTTTTCAATTGGGCCTGAAATTACTGTGGTTGTATGCATCAGTTTTGCTCCTGGATGCTGCAGATATCTGGTACTGATTTTCAGAAAGATTGTTCTCAGATGTTTTTACATAGTAATTGATGGTGTGGAAATTTAAGTAAATTTGTATAAAAACTTAGAAAATTTTGCTTCAAATGCCTCATCAATGTCTTAAAGTAGCCTTGTTTATTTGAAGTATATATTAAGATAGATGGACTACCTTAAAATATACATTTAAAAAGTATCTTTTTGTTTAGAATGTACACCATTATCTGAACTGATAAAATGTTGTTTACCTCATGAGAGGAGAACATAAAATTAGAGCATTCATCAGAGATAAGAACCCTGTCCAGTTTCCTTTGACTGAATGCTGACCTTTAAATCTAAAGACTGTATTTTGAATAATAAGATTGTAAAGTAATTCTTGGTGATGATCTTGTGAAGGATCCGTATTTCTGTCATAACCACACAGTTTCTGCCACCTTTTGTGGGCCTGCATCTAGTTTGCAGCTGCCAGATCCTTTGACTAGCATTCAATTTCTTCTAAGATGTATGCAATGAAAGCTTCTCTAGGTTTATGTTGTTGCTGCTGTTAAATGTAAGGAGAGTGTAACACCTTTGCCAGCTCTGGCTTACTTCTTCACCTTGCTTCTTATTTCATTATCTACTTTTAAATTAACATCATCTTTCTTTTCTTTTCTCTGATTATTTGCAAAACAGGGAATTTTTTGGCTTTCAGAAAGGGCAGTCAGACTGACACTTGAGGAGTATCCTCTACAGCTGGCACAATGTGGTGACTGCCTTTTACCAGTTCCCTGGAAGCAAAATGCCTTTAGCTCTCCAAACTGTAACCCACTAAACACAGGGATGTCACCAAAATAAATACACACCAGTAAGTAGCTTGCAGTAGAAGCACCTCTTCTATGGCATGGGAGGAGGAAGATGGTGCAGTGCATAAGTCTGGGAGTGGGACACCTCTCAGCTCCGTGCTCTCCACTGTAATTCTATGCTTTGGTTTCCCCTGTTGTAAATCAAGCAGAGTTTCAAGGAATTTCTGCAGAAATCATAAGTCACGTGTAACACTTTCATTGCATGGAGTAAGTCATGAGTTAAGTGATTACTTTCCAGAACACAGTGGCTATATGATTTGTTGTTATTTTCCCATGTAGCTGAGTTTTAAGCAGCCAAGAAGCCCACCCATACAAGTGTGTGACAAAGTATCAGCTTTCATTCCAGAGGCCATACAAAGAGCATGATTATTTAGTGGAACTACTTCACTCTTTAATGGAAAGTAATCCATGTCAGGGAAACTATCACATATAATTTTGTGCAATTGAACTTTGTCTTTAACCTTTTACTATGATTTATGTGATTAGGTCACCGGAGGAAGTGGATTTGAAAAGCATGATTAAACACTTTAAGGAAAAAAATTCTATCTTCAAGCACCTTGTCTAACTTCATTTTTTCAAGTGTTTGTCCTTCCTCATCAGCCTGGCTGCATTGGAATATTAAAAAAATGACCTTTGAAATGCTATTTTGTTTCTTTCATATAAAAATAGGTGAGAACAACTGAAGCTGCAAATGAATTGCTATTATTCTGATACTTTCTGAAGAAACTGAGTTTCTTCAGTTTTTACTCCATACAGTTGCAACATCTGTTTAACAACTTGCTACTGATTATAAGCATAGCATAATAAATATAATTTTTGTGTTGTTGATCTGCTGCAGCTTACTTTTTTAAAACTAGTATATAAAATTATAGCCAGTAGATATTGCCAGGAGGAATAGACACCAAGGCACAGTTCAGAAAGAAAAAATTTTTGAATCGGTTCAAATTATTTGCTTAATACCTTTATCTCTGTGATGAGCTTACATTTCTTAAGAGGATACTTTGCTGTCCAAACACATCCTACCCTGCTTGGCTTCTGGCATCAAGGACAACAGATGATGAGAATCTCATACAATTCCAATGGTGAGCAGGTTATGACCCATCAAAGTTCATCAGTTCATGGATAAATAATGAAAATTTAAAATGTAGGCAAACTAGTCTCCTAATTAAAGTTCAACAAAGTAAGGCTTTGAAACTCTTCATTGCCTTTGGAAGGAGTCAAAGAAGAGAAGCAGGATGCTTATTAGCAGAAGTTATTATCATAAAAAGCCAGATTCAACATATGGGCCTTCCAAAAATTCACCATGTTGCCAGGTCATGAAAAGGCAGATGTAGTCACCAAATATGGGTGTAAACAGGGAATATAAAAATTGCCCATGATCACTGAGGCTTGTTTCCATCTGGTAACTGGAATTTGTTCCTTGCAACTGAGGGATCTGGTTGCATCTGTGCTGTTAAGGTTCAGGTTTAAACATCAAAGAAAAGTTAATTTTCCTCTACAATTTGCATAGCCTGTCCCTGTTGAACTTCAGGGAGTTTAGCTATAAATTTTCATATATTAGCTCCATAAAGGGGGCTTCACAACTCAAGTCCAATCCCTGAGACCTCAGCTCTAACCAGGGATATCTTGCCTGCTTATCTGTACTGCTCTCCTCTTGCAATATTTCTCTATGTGCAGCCAACACCACATAAGCTTTGCCCTACAGCTAATGTCAGGGAAGAAGTATTAGTCTGATGGAGGGAAACTGGGGAAGATGAGTGTAGTGCTTGTTCAGTAGTGCAGAATTTATATCATTATTGTCCCTTAACTTTTTTTATCCCTGGGACATTGCCAAGAACATTTCTTTTGTGCCTATGTGTGTACACAAAGATAAAGGTTAGGCCCAATATCACAATGTGATGTTGAATTCTTCACATCACCAACAAGCCCTCAAACCTCACAAGAAACTTCAGTACCGAGTAAGGAGTAGAATATGATAGCCTCACTTTGTGAAGATAAAGCAAGAGAGGAGAGAGAAAAAAAGGCATAAAAGAGAAAGAGAAGAAAAAAGATCACCAGTCCTTAGATCCCGTGTTGGTCCCGATACATGCATGGTCCAGATCTGGGGACTACAAAGAGAACAAGGCAAAGAGAGAGGGAGGAAAATGAGAGCAAGGGGGACAGATTCACTTCCTTTCTCAGATAAGCTGGTGCACACCTCTTATGTAAACCGGACCTTTAGTGCCATGTTATTTGTGCATGCGCAGCCAGTCCTTCT
The DNA here is from genome assembly GCA_013399875.1 of Gymnorhina tibicen. NCBI lineage: Eukaryota > Metazoa > Chordata > Aves > Passeriformes > Artamidae > Gymnorhina > Gymnorhina tibicen. The sequence continues at coordinate 375,263 of VXAZ01004091.1, read as the reverse complement.
GAGCCCCCCAGGAAGTGAATCGGGGGCGGGAAGAGTTGATGCAGGTGCACTGAGCATGAGTCTCGAAGTAGAAAAGGTTGCATGATGCAGGCTGAACATGAGTCTTGAAGTAGAAAAGGAAGTTGGCTGAGAACAGCACTGCCCCACCTCTGTGGGACCCTCTCTCCCAGTCACACCTTTCCTGTCCCAAAAGTCAATGTGTTTGAGACAAATCCTGCTTATGCCTGGTCCTTCACAAGGCCATGACACCATATCTGTCTGATGATGAAACAACTGCATGTTAGAGAAAAATTCAACAGCAATGATGCAATATTTTTACTATTTAGACCAAATTTAATGGGAGAAAAAAAATTACATTTCTTCAAATATTTTCAATTAGTTGCTGGCCTAGGGAAGAAGAAAAAAAAATTAATGCATTTTTGTGAAGTTTTAACAGGTATCACAGTCATCAGATACTCAAAGGAGGAAAACATGTAGAAGGAATAAAAACCAGTGTAGTGTTATGATTTCATTTGAAGGATATTTTCAGCACAACATAAGAAACAAATGCAGAGACCACTGCTGTTCAAAGTTGTCAAAAGAGGACTGTTTTATTTTGTTTTGTTTGTTTTGTTTGTTTGCAGGCTTTTGTGCTTGTTTGGTTTTTTCCTTCCACAACAGCATGTGCACCACAGAGTCATAAAATGTCTAAATTCCTACTATGCAATGCTTCCCATTCCCTGCCACCGCTGTTTACTCAAATTCAAAGCAAGATACGTTTCTTTTCTCTTATTCATGCATTTAAACAGTGCCTCACAGAGTCGGCTTAGTACCAGCTCCTTCCCTTGTACTTGAGCCCTCAAACTTTGGAACATCTGTCCCAAGAGGAAATGACTGAGGACTGCCCCTACAGTGGGTCAGGTAAACCATGCTGAACATTTTTGCTGAAGCTTGTGTGTTCAAAGAGGGAAATAAAAAACAGGAGGAAGGACAAAGAAAGCTCTTGAAAAGAAAATTACTTTTTAGCTATAAAAAATGGAGAAAATCATGGAGACAGATCTAGTGAAAAAAACCATCACCATTAAAAACTGACTAAACATTTGCATTTCAGAGGTAAGTTTCTGTGCAAAAATTTGGGGAACAGCAGGTTGATAGTGAAGATTATTGACTGTAATTTGATGCATATTTCTAAGTAAGTTATAAGAAATATATTGAGGATTTAGTCAGCTTTGCATAGCTGCTTTATTATTCTTTTAAAGTGAGTAATCTATAACTGTTCTCCGAGATATTTTATCAGCCACTTATCTCCTTCAGCTGGACTTGTGATATGGAGGGATATAATGAATTTCTGTTTAATTTGACAAGAATTAATCGGACAACAGCAGCAGGAGAATAATGATTGCCTTCATAGTTAAATATTTTATATTTGGCAACAAAATTGCAACTGAAAATAAAAGTAATTTAATCTTTATCACTTAACTGAACACTGAAAAATGTTGGTGACACAGTGAACTACAGTGTATTTGCTACATGTTGTAATTTTAGTTGTTTGTAATTAAAGAGAACCATTTATTTTAGTGGGAAAAGTTCCTTGATGTCTACTCAGTTCTTACACCCAGATGTCCTGTGGTACTGTGAAAACTTTTATCCATGAGACAGGCTATATTCTTTGCACCTTTGGTCTACTATTACAACCTTTAGACAAAGTTAAGTGTGCTTTTATGGATTTTACCTGCTAAAGGATAACTGTGTGTTTGAGATTGCTATTTTAACTACAGCAGCAACAGAACAATTGTGAAAATACCACCTGTGTGCTGCTGGAATTAATTAATTATCCATATTTTCCTGCAACATAATCAGCCTTTTTCATGTCTCCTTAACCCTGTAAAGAATGTTAGAAGAAGATAAGAAAAACACAAGTGTAATTCACATTTCTTACTAATTTTCCATAAATAATTGTGTATTCTTCATGATGAGAAAATATTTTTGAAAAGTATCATAGACAGAGCTGCAAGTATACCTTCATAATGGCACCATAATTTATTTGACTTCTAATGAGGCTAATTTGAACTTGTGAATAAGGCAAATGGCTTATTCCAGAACCTCATTGAGGACATGGATCCCAAAGATGAAGACAGAAGTGCTTCTACCTGAATCAGTGCAAGAATTATTATTCTGAGGTGCTGTTTCTAACAAGGTGATTTGTCATGACTGCTTTTGAACTTCCTTGAACAATTTATTGAACTGTTTGCAGCTGTAATTTAAACCCAGGGAGAGATTAAATATTTCCTAAAAATGTAGTGACGAGTAAGCACTCATGAAGGGGCTTGAAAATTCCAAGTCTTATTTTCTCAGTTTACCTGTTGAGAGTAATAGTGCACATAAGGCATTTAGCAGGTGTTTGGTCATCACATCAAAATAAACTATCTCAGTCTCTTCTAGGAGAAAGGTGAATATTTCTGTATTCATAGATCTTCTTAGTGGTGTGAAGTATCCAAACTACAACTTTGCTCTTTCAGTCCTGCTCAGTTGGTGGAGTGAGTGGTGGACATTTTCTATCTGGATTTTTCCAAGGCTTTCCATGCAGTTTCCCACAGCTTCCTCCCAGAGAAACCAATGTGTGATGGTCTGGACAAGTGGTCTGCAGGGTGAAGGGGCCCTGGCCCGTGGGCAGCCCCAGCCGGGGGTGGTAACAGCTCCTTCTCGAGCCGGCCACCTCTCCCACGTGGGGTCCCCCATGGATCAGTGCCGGGCCCAAAGCTGCTGATTATACTCATAACTGATCTGGGCCACTGTGATGGCTGTGGTGGGACCAAACTGAGTGGGAAATGGGTACTTGGGAAGGGAAAGCCACCCTGCAGGAAGGCCTGGATAGGCTGGAAGAGTGGGCTAGCAAGAACCTTATAAAGTTCAGCAAAGACAAGTGTAAGGTCTTGCACCAGGGAAATCATAATCCAGGAGGGCAGCACAGGCTGGGATCTACCCAGAAGGAGAACAGCTCTGTGGAAAGGGACAGGGGTCCTGGTGGACAAAAAACTCACACTGAGTGTACAGAGTGTGCTGTGGAAAAGAGACCCAGTGCTGGACTGCATCAGAAAGTGCATCACCTGCAGAGACAAAGGAGCCCCTATCCCACTCTACTGAGTGCTTGTCAGGCCACTCCTGGAATAGTCCAGGCTTTAGTTGCTATAGAAGGAGGATGGAGACGGTCCAGAGAAGGGCCACAAGTATGATCCAAGGGCTGGGGAGCCTGCTGAGTGAGGAATAGCTGAGAGATATGGTTTCTTCAGCTTTGAAAAAAGAAGACTTAGGGGAGACCTTATTACCATATGTATTGGGTCTGGCTGAGCTGGAGTTCATTTTTCCGTAACAGTCCTGCACTTTGCACTGACAGCTGGAAAGGTGTTGATAGCACACCAGTGTTTTGGCTGCTGCTGAGCAGCACCGGCACAGCATCAGCGCTGTCTCCCCAGCGTTCCTCCCTCCATCAAGGGGGCTGGGGGTGGGCAAGATCCAGGGAGGGGACACAGCCAGGCCAGCTGACCCAAACTGACCAAAGCAATATTCCATGCCATATGATGTCAGCTCAGATATAAAAGGAGAGGGAGGGAAGGAGGAGGAACAGAGGCATTCATTATTTTACAGTGTTTGCCTTCCAGAGCAGCCACTCCACATGCTGAAGCCCTGCTTCCCGGGAAGTGGCTGAGCATCGCTCACCAACAGGAAGTAGAGATTGATATTTTTTTTTTCCCTTTTCTTATGTGCATGCAAACTTTTGCTTTTTTGTCTTGCTTTTTTCTTGCTTTAAGCTGCCTTATCTCAACCTACTGGTTGCTTTCCATCTTATTTTCTCTCCCCTGTCCCACTGGAAAGGGGAATGATAGAGAGGTTTGGTGGGCACCTGGCCGCCAGCCAAAGTTAACCCACTATGCCACGTTCCAGAATTTACAGGATTTTCACAAAGAAGGTGGAAACTCCCTTTTCATAAGGAGTCACATGGAAAATACAAGAGATAATAGGTAAAAGCTACTCCAGTTTTTAGGTTCCAGTTGGACACAAGGGGAAAATTTTTCACAAGAGTAATAATCTCCTCTCTAGGGAAGTGGTGGATTCCCCTAACACTGGGCACTTTGAAGATCCTGCTGGAGAAGGTGCTGGGCCACCTTGTCTAGAGTGTGCTTTTGCCAGGAAAGGCTGGTCCAGGTGATCCTTGAGGTTCCTTCCAAACTGCTATTCTATGATTAAGCACATCTCCTAACCCTTGGGAGCCATCTTAAAAAAATGTAGCAGTCTAGAGAAATGTTTTCACTAGTAAGGTTTATTAAGTTCTGAGATCCATGAAATAGAATTCAGTGTTTATTGTAAAACTAAAACCAGTCATTTGTATTCTCCAGCAAATCTGATTTGTTTTGATTTTAAAATTCAGATTTATAAAAGATGTGTTGTGGTTGAGAGAGATGCCTGAAAAGTCAGTTTACAAAGTTTGCAGATGGAAAGAAAAGCTTTACACAACGTACTAAAGCCTGGCAAGCAGTTAGAACAATGGCAAATGAAGCAAAATGCTGAGAAATATGGGGCAGGAGTAATTTTAACTACACACCTATATTGTAAAATATGAAATGAATTTTCATTATTTAGGAAGATGTACAGGGTGAGTGTGCAGTGCACAGTACTTCAAGTATACCTTAAAAGTATGGAACTGTTTACCAATTACAGTGCTTCATCACCTATCCTGAGTAAAGTGCAGTAGAGGGGTTGATTAATGTTTGGCCATTTATCAGTTAATTGACAAAGGAAGAGATCTCAGGGTTTTTCCCAAAACAAATTCTTTCCCTCTTCTACCACATACTTGTGCTGGCTGGCCTGTTCAGGATTGGCAGAACAGGGAAGCAGTGGGAGACCCCCTTCTCTGGCTCCTCTGGTGTAACCCCTGTTTCAGTCTGCAGAGACTACGATTGTTACCCACCCTGCTCTCAAGGTAGAGCCCACTTCAGTGTATGAAGGACACACCCGTTGACATGGCTAACTCACCTCATCCTAGCTGCAGCAAGCACACTAGAATATTTTTAAGAGCATGTTTCCAGCTTAGCATATGGACAACATTATGTATCTTACTTATATTTTTCCCACATTAATATGGAAAATATTTAATTACTTTTTGAATCTTTTTCTTCATAACAATGTGATGAAACTTATACCACAAAGGTATTTGCAATTACTGGGGGTTTTTTGTCACATGTAAGAGAACATATCTTAGATACCAGCAAGCATGGTTTGCTTTTGTAGCTGTGAGGTGAGCTGAAAAAGGTTTTCTCTTTTTACTCTAAAGAGTAAATTGTTTCTTAGAACATTTGTTCCAATGTTTTTGTCTAAAATGTTGAAAGTGGAGACTTACCCACTCAAAACTAAATGTAGAAGGTAAAGAGGTTTGGATATAAAGGTTATAACATATCATCTGTCACATCTCCAAGCACTAGAATCTCTTTTCAGTCCTGCAGTACCTCTACATTTTGATGTCCAACAGTGCAAGTATTACAAAATATTAAAAAATACTTTTAATTCAAGATGGAAAAGAAGATTCCTAGTTATCTCCTTAGCTGCTGCTATATTGATGAATAGGTTAGGGCTACTAATCTAATAAAGGATCCCAGCAATGAGACTGTGATGAGACCCAAGGAGGATCGTTTCTCAGGAAGAATCATCATTTCTGAGCCTTGTTAAGAAGACTGAGTGAAGAAGGGGAGGGGAAAAAATAAATAGCTAATTTCTGGAACATGAATAGTTTCAAAAGTTACTTGTTCTCCTCCCAGTGGTGTTACCAATGGTCTTGTTCTGAAACAGCTAAAATGTTGCTTGTAGGTGTGAGGAGAGATATTCTGTTGTTTGATCTTCTTTTAAACTTCACAGTCCTATCCTCAGAGACAGCAGTGCCAAAATATCTTCCTTCTTTGGATTTTTTTTGTTTTTAATCGATTGCATTTTGAGCTTTTCAAGATGAGGATTTTGTAATAAAGAGAGCAGCAGTGTCTTCTCTAGAGAGAACGGAAGCTGGATCTCTCTAACCTGCATTGTGAATCATTTTAGTTTAAACTGGCTTGTGGGCTTAAATAAATAGCTGTATTGATTCGCCGCTTTTCAAAACAAGCTGCATTGTTTCACAATGAGGCATGCCCCAGTCTTGTTCTCTTATCTCCTGTCAAAGCTTGAAAGTATATTGCTGCAGAACAGAATGTTCAGAATACTGCAGAAGAAAAAATTGTTATTGATGATACCTTGGGCTTGTTTTGTGCCATCAAATTAAAGAGAACCACACTTGAAATCACCACCTTTGTACAACTTCAAGTAGCATGAAAGAAAATTGTACTTCAGGTACTTCAGGATAAGTATTAACCCTTGGGCAGTAAGACAAGGTCAAACCAATTTGGAAGAAATACCTAACAATAATAAGAAATATTTAAAGGTCAGCTGCCTCACCTTTACATTATTGTGTAAGGTACTAATAACAATAGCAGTACAGATGTGCTGTTGAAAGGGTTTTATTTGTGCCACAATAGAGGAGGTTTCTGTTGTTTTGGCTTACAGCTCTGCAGCATTATGGGCAAAAAAATTCCATACAGGTGAGATATATTGGGTTACTATTCGGATAGCTTTTTGCCACATATTTTCTATGAAAGCATTTTTAAAGTATAAATTAAGTCACGAAAGACTTTTTGGCTTTATGAAACACGCAATTTTAGGGAAAAGGAAAAAAAGAAAAAGAAAGCACAAAGCCAAACCACCACCAAAATTAGGCTCCTCGTGGTCCTTCAACAGTTTCGTATACTTTCCACATTCATATTTTCAAAGTTCTCAAATTTTCAAAAATTTTCACTGTAATACTATTTCCTTTCAATAAAATTTGTGCATTTTGCATCTTAAGAATTTTAGAAATATCAAGAAATACGGAAAGTTTGTAATACAGTTGATTTCAGTTCCACTGCAATTAACTGGAAGAAATTACTAAATGAATCATATGACAGTATAGTCCAGGCACAATTATTAGAAGTAAAAAGATCAGGCATGTTTCTAAGGTTTTAAAATACTAGGACTTTGTCACTATTGGTATTAAATCAACTCCACAACAACCTAAGTTTTCTGGACAGTAAAGCATTCACTTCTTTAGAAGAATGATACTCACAGGTCCACATTTTGTGTTCCTGGTTTTTTTCTTACTGTTTCTCGCTTAATCACCAGCACATCTTCATAGCAGTGAGATACTACATGGCAGGTTGTGGACTAAATACACAATAGTGCTAGAAGCAATAGCAGTATGTCATTGGCTGGACTGCTGAGCTTTGGCCTTTATTTAGGAATTAATATCTTGCTACCTGTTGTTAAACTGCTACTTAGATCAGTCACAAGCTACTGCTAAAGGCATGATACTCATTTCAACTTTTTGGTTAGCCAGCAATACACTTCTTTCTGCAGCTGTAACCTCAGGTAACCATGACCTTGGACGAAGAAACCTGTACATAAATAGAATATAGGAGAGACAAAAAAAAATTCCAAACAAACAAACAAGCAACAACAAAAACAACCAATCAGACAACCCCCCAAAAATGCATTGCTTATAAATTCTATTACATATTTACTTGCTTATGCGAGCTGTAGAGGAGAAGGTAAATTGAATGACATGTTTTTTCATGAATTGTTGTTCCTTGTCTATCTTTAAATGAAACAAGTCGCTATGTTTATATTGTTTGCCCTGGATCTCTTTCAGGTAAGCAGACCTGAAAGATGAAGGCACAGTGAGAAGCTGGGACACTTAGTATCTGGAAAGCTCCTGTGAACCTTGCCCTCAAGCTTCATATCAATGACAAGGCTTTTTTTCAGCAGCTGGTTTGTCATTTTGTTAGTTAGAGAGTTTAAAGGATATGTTGTAATAAATGTATTGTACTGGGGAAGTTAAAAAACTATTTCTTCCCTTTCCCACAAGACTTCAAGTATTCCTGTTTGGTGTAACTTACCCCTGCCATTATGAAACAGCTTCCAAATTTGCGTCATTTTTTGAATTGTGGTTGTAATAAAATTAAAATAATCCCTCATGCTCAATGCGATCCCAGGGATCTTGAGAATGGCAGACCACCCTGCAAGAGGTGATCAGCATTAGTCCTCTTCTGATTGTTTCCTGACTCTGATAGTAACAGCCCCATGAGGACAAGTACAGCTGCCTCTCTGCAGCAACTGGAGTCAGACTAAAAATTGAGAGGGGGGAAGTAAAAACATGTTGCTGTCAGCAGCCAGACTTCACTTGTACAAAAATAGATTATTTTTGCTTTTATTTCTGGACAAAATCTTTATGGCCACATTTCACTGTAGTAGGTAATCAAGTGCAAAAGCAAATGCATAAATCAGTGGCTTTCTACAAGCTGGGAAGAAAAAGGAAGAGACTTCCTCTGCACAGACATGATTTTGCACTGGCATCCTGAGCCCTCCATCTGATCAACACTGACTCAGAAGATGAAGTAGATGAGTGCATTGAAGCACAGAATGGTTAGAAGGGTATAAACACTATAAGAAGGAATAGTTAGGCTCAGATCTGAGTCTCTATACTAGCAGTCAGGCTCAGCAATCAGTCAGCAAGGGCTAGGGATATGAATTTCATACCAGCCTTTAGCTAATGAGTAGAAACATAGAGCATTTGGTACTGATTTGAATAGGAATAGGAACAAGCCTACAGAAACAGCTACGAAATCACCTTATGTCTTCCTAGGATGAAAAAAGGCTTAAATCTAACACTACAAGAAGATAAAGAAAAGTCACCATCCTTTATTTGGCTATGGAAGAATGACTCATTTCTAACTCAATTAAAATAATAAATAATGTTACAGTTGGATAAGCTAGAGGCCAGTGGGCTGGTAAGCTACTTAACACCAGTTTTTATACACTCCACTGAGCAAGCAATGGACAATTCAGAGACTTTAACTCTGCGTAATGGCTGTTCTCAGAAGGCACCACAGAAAAAAATGAAATTCTAGTGCACTTTAGCAGAGGAAATAAGTAATAACTCAATGTCAAACAGGAAACTATTTATAAAATGACTAAATGAAAATGGATGGCTTAGACATAAAGAGACAGACAGTTTAATAGGTTGGTGGCTGTATTGTGTTTTTCCAGACTGAAGATCTTTTCTTGTCTAAATGGGCAGAGGATTCCAGTGTTACAAAACTAAGGTGTCCAAAATAAAAATGAAATTAAAAGTATTGAATTAGAAGTGATACTGACTGTCAGAGAATGAAAGACTATGCCTAATCAGAGGCCTTTATATTGTATTTTCTACCTACAAGCGAAAAATGCAGAGCTTTTGTCTCTGTTCCATTACCAAGGAAACTGAGGCATAAAGAAATCAAGGGATTTTTCCAGGGAAATATTATTCCAAAAGACTTGAATTCAAATCTGCCATAGGAGGGACAGTTCTGGAAAGGGAGGAACAGCATGTTAAAAAAAATTCAAAACAAGTTAGCTGAAAAATTAAAGGTGTAGCTACTTTGTTTGGATCTTAAGTATGCAGTTGTTAGTTGGATAGGCTAGAGAAAACTGCAAAGCAGCAGATATCGTGGAACACTGATACATGTACATCTTTTTTTACTACAGTTGTGCTCAGCTGTAGGAACAGTAGTGACTGATATTCCCGATTCTTTTTGGAAAAAAGGAAGTGGCTAAGACTTTGTTAAAGACTCCTTCCTCTGTAATACTAGACATGTTTGTAGCAGCTATAACCATCTTTTTGCATCAGAGAGGAGGTCTGCAGACAAATACACCAAAAGGGATGTTTCTATATGTATGATGTGAAAATACTGGCCATGAGAAATGAAATCTTTTCTCAAAGTTGAGCAAGAAAAGAGGCATATTATTTTTCAATACTGTCATGATGATAGCCATATTCTGTACAGGTTCTCACATAATTCTAAGAAATATTGAATATTTTTCTGGGACTGTTTGCTGTCTCCAGCCAACCAGTTATTCTTCCTCTGATTGAATATAGTCATGAAAGCATCAAGTTATTTGTCTTCCTTTTCTACTTTAGAATCCTCATCCATCTCTGTTAATTCCAACTGTACTGAATACAGACTTATGTTAGCATAGTGGATTCCTAGTTTTCACTTACAAAAATTCTAAATGGTTGCACAAAGGATAACTCTGGTGTTGTCTAAGAATGTCAGCAATTATGCAGAAGCTGATGGCATCATGTCATGGTTTCAGTTCAGCCAGCAGCCAAGCCCCAGCAGCCGCTCGCTCAGTCCCCCACCAGTGGGACTCAGAGAGAATCAGAAGGGTAAAAAGGAGAAAAGTCACAAGATAAAGGCACTTTAATAGGGACACCAGAAGCCATGCACACAAACAAAGTGAAACAAGGAATGGATTCACTGCTTCCCATGGGCAAGCGGGTGTCCTGCCATCTCCAGGAGAGCAGAGCCCCATCATGTGTAATGGTGACTTAGAAGATAAATGTCATCACTCCAGATGTCCTCCCCTTCCTCCTTCTTCCCCCCACTTTATGTATTGAGCATGATGTCACATGGTCTGGAACATCCCTTTTGTCACCTGGGGTCACCTGTCCCAGCTGTGTCTCCTCCCACCCTCCCAGCCACCCCCAACTTCCTCACCAGTGTGGAAGTAGGAGAAGCAGAACTGGCCTGTGTAACAGAACAGGCTCTGTGTAAGCCCTGCTCATCAATAACAAAAACATCTCTTGTGTTATCAACCCTGCATTCAGCACAAGTACAAAATATAGCCCCATACCAGCCACTGTGAAGAAAGCTAGCTCCACCCTAAACAAAACCAGCACACATCATTATATCAATTTTCTGACTGTAAAACCATTACTCTCCTAAGAGAATGAAGGGGCAAACCTGATCAGACTTTACGGTTTACATCTGTGTGGAAGCACAATTAGCCTAAATTTACCATTATACAGAGGTGCCTTCAGATGTCTTCCATGGTCCTGTGCAGAGTCCAGATAAAGAAGCCTTAGATTTTGCTCCTTTTAATGACTGACTTGATTAGACTGAAGTGAAAATAAAGGATGGAGGAGGGGGAAGGAGGATGTTGTGCTGATTTCAGCAAGAGTGGAGCCTTTACTGTAGTGAGAAATGGTGAAAGTTCTTTGAACTAGTGGTGTCACCAGCTGGAGTCTAATACTGGCAACACAATAGAATTTCTCTAGTCTTCCCCTGTCCTTGGAGTTTCTCCGTGAATAGTCTATCAGAATGAAGCTTTCTCACACTTTAATCATTTTCACAGCATTCATATTAACTTTTCATCTTCATGCTTATCTTTAGTTCACACCATTCTAGCCAGATATCAGCTCATATTTTATGTGGAGTAGTGCTCCCAGAAAAATGGCACAGCATGTAGGAGAACAGAGAGCAGCACAACGCAGACCCTCAGAGAATGATGAGTCAAGTGACAGAAAAGCCTCTGCAATCCACGAGATGCCTTATCATCTCCAACACAGTCAGCCCACACTATGGCTTTCTAGTTCATGTCTAATGGTCAATAACTGATTCGTAACTTCTAGCTAAAACTTTGGCCAGCAGTATGAGTATTTCTCAAGAAGAAAAGAAATATCCTTGTAATAGATCTAAAAGAAAATAAAATAACCTTCCAGAGTACAGACTGCCTTTACTTAATTTGCATGTAACAATGAACTAAAAGACTGTTTTTATAACTTAGGTTACAGGATCATAAGAAAAAGTTTTAAATTTATTGCACATATTTGGTAATTAGGTCTGAGGCAAGGCTGTATGATAAAAAAAATAACAGGAGCTTTAAGAACAGCTTAATGTAATAACATCAAAGTCATAATGTTGTCAGAAACCTTCTGAAATGTGAAAAGCACATCCAAAAAAACCCCCATTAAGATTAGATCTGAAGCCTGATCTGTACTTTTTATTATTTATTAGACCAGGAATTATGAATCACTTTAAAAGAAGTACAATCACTTTTTGATCCTCTACTGGCAAAGTATGGCCTTTCCTGCTGTAGTTGTAGATACAGATCCTAGAATTAGAATATAAGAAAGCAATAAATGTTTTTACTTTTAAATGTTATTTCCTATATTTTGGATTGACAATATGGACAGCCAGACAGGTGTATTTTGAAGCTGTTACTATTAGATTACAAAGCCTTGAAATAAATTCTATGCCAAGAATAAATGAACCTTATGCTGCTGTTTCTCAAGAAAAACACTTCTGAAAATGTTGAAGCTTTGAAAAGGGAACATCATTTTCCCATCTCTGGGTTTTGGTTGGTTCCTTGGTTGGGTGGTTGGGATTTATAGTGGTTTATCTTTTCTGTGAGAAAGTCAGTCACCACTAACTTTCGTTAAATGATCCCCACCCCTTTTTCTGCACATTCTTGTTCCCTCTGTTAGTGTACAATGCCAGGTTTACATGTTTGTATTACCACTTATCACGCTGGCAGTTGGCTGAGGCATGTCCCAAACTCTGCCTTGCTGCTTGGCACCTCAAAATTGCTGCTGGAAGTCTCAGCATTAAAACGTAGTATCAGTTTGAGGTTTGAAAGGAAGGGGGCCTCTCCAGGACCACAGGCCAAAATATTCTTCAAAGCTTAACTGCGAACAGTCCAAAGTCTTTTGGAGACCTTGGAGATCTTTTGAAACCCAAGTTTGTCGTCATTCTTTTTTTATCCTGTACTGTCCTCTCAAGAACCCTGAACACTGGGTCCCGTGGTGGCTGCTCGTTGTCTAGTTGTCCTAGCTGCCAAATCTCCAAGCAGGTCTTCATAATTTTTAAGTGTGAGGTAGGTACACCAGAACATCACCCCTTGTTGATTCCCTGATCACTTGTATCAGGGATTTGCTTCAAACATACTCCAGAAAACTCCTGTTCCTAGCTGTGTCATCACTCCTTAAAACACTGGGGTGGTTCAGGTCCTTCACGAGAACCAGAAACTGCAAAAATGAGGCTCTTCCACGATGAGTCTGAAGAAAGTCTCACCCATTTTCTTCTTCATCAGATGGTCTGCAGCAGACACCCATGACAACATAATTCATGTTGATCTGCACCAGTTTTCATGCACAGGCTCTTAACTGGTTCATCATCCATCCTAAATTGGAGCTCCATACATTCCTGCTGTTCTCTCACATAAAGAGCAACTCCCCCTCCTCACAGTCCCAGCTTGGGTGTCCTAAAGCACCTGTATCCATACAGGGCAGTTCCCCAGTTGTGCAAGCTATCCCACCACATCTGCATGAGCCCAGTGAGTTCATAGACCTTCAGATGCATGCAGATTTCTAACTCCTCCTGCCTTTTTCCTATGCCACATACATTAAAAAAGGCACTTGAGACAGGGACCCAACCGTGCTGCTTCCCTAGAAAGAGCATAAGCATTTTCCACATGAGGTAGCTCTTTGGACACTTCCCTATTTACATACCTATGCTCAAAGGTTTTTTACTTCAGTTCACTTCCATTGATTGCCAAGTCTTTTCCCATGACTGTGTCTCACCTTCCTCATCCTTTACTTTTTTTTTGTTGAAGAATCTCTGCCTTTTCCATCATTCTCAGTATAAAGACTTTTCTACCAGGTTAGGGTAGGGGAATTTTCTCTTTCCAGCTTCACAGTCAGAGACGTTTCATGCTCTTCCACTACAACTGGGGAGCTGGACTCCTGAAACTACAGGGACCTGGAGAAGACTCACTCAATGTCTTCCTCATCCTCTCTGATGCTCTGCAGGCTGCTGATCTCCTCCCACAGTTCTTTCATTTGATGGTGCAGCTCCTCAGCAGCTGCACACCTCCTGCAGGCCAGAGGACCTTTTGTCCCAGCCTTAGCAGGAGGCTTGACCCTCTCTAACCAGGATGCTGCAAGCATCCTTTGTCACAGGCAGCTGGCATAGTTCATTAGAAGACTCTAGATCCATTCTTACCTTAGCCTTATCTCTGTCTTTATCTGGCTGCATCTGGAGCACTTCAGCTCCTTAGAGGGACCCCAAGAATATTCCAATCATCTCATATAAAGTGCCAGGAAGCTCAAGAAGATTTCAAGAGGACCTCAAAGAAGAAGAGTGTAGAAGCTGAGTGAAAACTGCTGTATCTGTCTGGGCCATTTGATGTGTAGTCAAGAGTTATGATCACTGGGGTCAGTGAAAGCACCTCACAGCCAAGAAATACTCTCCTTCGATCTAGCTGATGGGCAGGGGTAGGATGCCTGAAACCATGTCTCTATACTCCCTCAGTCATTTCTTTCATGTGGGAGACCCTCTCTTTATAGCATCTTGAAAAATGCATTTTCTGCATTCAAAGCAAAGTAAGCAATGCATTTACAATATAAGGACACAAGGGCAAAGAAGCTGACATGGAAAAGAAGGGTGAAGATACACACTGGACTTAGACAATGAATTTGGTATAGGTTGAAAGATACACATCATATCAATGTGAAAAACTAGCAGAGTTCCTAAGTATTATCTCTGTGTTCTTTAAATACGATGCTGTCTGACATTCAGAAGTAGGATGTGTTCCTACTGGGCTGTTTTCATTTTAGTATATGAAAAAAAGGAAGATAATATACACCTGTATCCTTGTGTATAGATTTGTAACAATTACTTGGAACTAAAAGACCCCTCTGTAATTTACCCTGATCAATCTTCAGTACTCAATGACAAAAAGCAGTTTATACATATACCAAAAAATCCCCAAACCTAAACCACAAAGCAAACAAACAACAAACTAAAAAAAATCATTAATTTTATTCCAATTCTATTCCTCTCTTCCTTCCTTGATACACAAAACATTAATTTCACACTTTGTGTAAATTACAAGGCCTAGTGTTACACTCTTTCAACAGGAGGCTCAGTCCTGCAATATCACAAAGTAAAAGTTCACTGCCTTTGTAATCTCAGCCAAATCAACTCAATGGGATTGATCATGTAGTAGTAAACACTGCTACACCTTGCTTACATAGATCCAGTTACAAGACCTAACCCTGAATGTTTGCGTGGTCAGGATTACGTTTTTTATTTTCACCCGCTGCACTATTTTCCACACTCCATCTGGGAATAAAAGGTCCGTGGCACTGTCTTGTAAGTTGTCACTATGAATTCAGCAGGAATCATGGACTCCAAGCACAGAACAGTAGACAGGGTACTCATGTGGAGACAGCACATCAGGTTTTCATCACCTTTTTATTCATTTCCAATACTTGTCAAGTTTAATTTATTTATATTCATATATTTGTGGGAATGCATACTTTTTGAAAAGGTTTCCAGTTTTACCATGACTTCATGAGCAAATGCAGTATGTAAGTATTTCATGGAGCTGTACCTTTTTATGTCGTACTTCCTTGCTCTCACTTTCATGATACCACTCCTGAACCGTCTGAGATCAGCCAGAGGTCTTGCACCTCCACCTCTCAAGTCATTCAACACCATCACACAAAATGGACAGCAGACTTCCAAAGATTTTCTTTAGCTGCTGTGACTCCAGTGGCTTAGAAATACAGGAGTCAAAAACCTCAGAAAAAAGCAGACAGCAATTTTTTGGGTGCAAAAGCAAAATGTATGCAGAAAGATTATGTGGCCCATTGTAAAAGCCTGGAATTTCCTATGACATGTTTCTGTAACTTGCACCTACTGTTTGAAATCCTAGTGGGAAACTGAATGTAATACATTGGAGTACAGCTCACTAGACACAAAGAAACCTGGAATTATGTCCTACTGGGTTTGGACGTGATATATATCCAATGAATAGTCTGAAACTGTTGAAAAATTCTAACTACGTAATGTGGCCAAACACTGCTCCTAAAAATCTGAATTAAGTAATGTTCTGAGTAAACAATAAACATGAACAACTATAGTCTGCACAAGAGCAATGCAGCAGAAAAGGTATTGCTGCACTAAACATGAACTTTAATAAAGTTATCTTTCAAACACAATGGAGTCCTACTGGCAAGAGCTTATTCCTCTACTGGGCAGGAACAAACATGTGAAGATTTAGTTATTATTTTATGCTGATTCAGTATATATAAATATACATGCATTTATTTTATTTATTACAGGAATATTTATTTGTTTTTATAACTGAGATTAAAGAAAATCATCACTATTTGTTTGATGAACAGCCCTCAGGTCTTCTGAAATGTGTTCAGAATGGCTTCATAGATTTGGGATTAACACACAGAATCGATTATAATTTTTTCTTTATGAGAAGTGAGAAGTTCATTCATGACAAAAGTTTTTCGTATCTGTTGGAAGATTCTTGGACCTTTTTCCACGTCTTTGTTGGAATCCAGGTAGTTCTGGTCTTGACCTTTGATGCTCTGTAAATATGGACTCCTGCAAACCATCATACCTCTACCTCAACCTCCCTCTGACATCTGTGAATAATGATAACTAGCTCTTTTATGAACAAAATTTTAGTGAGGAAAAAAATTAAAGATGTTATAACTTATGTAACGCCACTAACAAAATATGCCATGGTGAGAAAACATACTCCCATGATTTTCTTTATTTGTATCTTAGGCAGACATTGGGAGAACAAACATGAGGTTAAAGACTCCTTATATTGAAAATAGCACAGCTTCCCTTTTGCCATCTGTATTTTGCTCTTTTTTATTTTTTAATATTAATTTAATTTCTGTATTATG
The DNA here is from genome assembly GCA_013399875.1 of Gymnorhina tibicen. Taxonomy (NCBI): domain Eukaryota; kingdom Metazoa; phylum Chordata; class Aves; order Passeriformes; family Artamidae; genus Gymnorhina; species Gymnorhina tibicen. The sequence goes on along the minus strand of VXAZ01004091.1, from coordinate 358,639 downwards.
ATTGACATTTAGAATCAGAAGATTATAATCGGAAGATTATAAGATTTTCACTCCATGGGAAAAATTAAGTGATTGACTATCTCAACATTTTCATTTTAAAAATACAAAATGTAGATTTCACAGATAAAGCACTAAAAGCACTGTTGAACCTAAGCAGCACTTTTTTCCACATTTTCAAAAGAGGCAGGAAAATTAACTGCAGGTTTGTGTGGCATAGAAGTGAGCCCAAATAAGGAATATGTATTGTTGTCTCCTGAATAGATTTGTCACATTACTGTCTAGAGCTTTTGTCTAGTGACAGTGGAATATCAAAAAGATACTGAATAATATACCAAAAATCTATTGTGCCATGAGATCTAATCTTTGTCTGCATGTAATTGCCTTATTAAAAGATTTGCAAGCTTACTCCTCCTGCAATTCTGAAGTAAGCCAAGAAAACTATGTTGTTTAGTAAAATGAGACTCTAATTCCTGTGATATGACAATAGTGTGTAACTTAAACTGGAAATTAAAACTACAGCCCTCTGGTACTGTAGCAATGATAAAGATGCTTCCAGTGCTGTCACTGAAGCCATGAATGGCACTTTGCAGGAGCCTTCATCCCCCTCCACCCCACCTGCTCAGTCAGTCGCGTGGGCAGTGCCACAGGAGTTGCATATGCAAACACAAGAATCCCATTTATTCTGCAATAGGTATTATGTGCCACCTTGTATTATCTCTGCTGCTTTGTACCTGCCTGCAACAGCCCACAGAGCATGGATAGGACAGGATTCCCCAGCTCCTCCAACTTTGCTGCTCCCTGGCTCCCTGCAGTGTCACAATCCAGCAGCAGAAGAGAAGTAATTGCACCTTTCTATTGCCAACACCCATGACAAATTGTCAGCTTTCATAAATAGTATGACTGGATGAAACATTTCTTTCTGTGCTTCAACTCATTTCCTTTTATTTATTGTGATGGTTTACTTTTTGATTGTATGGAAGCCATGGGACTGCTACCCTTAGCAACCAAAATGATTACTTTTTTATCTGCAGATAAGGCAGCAAGGCATAATGCAAGCTTCTCTATACAGTGCTGTGTTCATTCAACCCATGCTTGGCCTAAGTACACCATTGTTTTTAGCCCAGAGAATAAAAGCCAGTTTTGTTGTTCTCTGTCCTATGTGTCATTTCAGAAACATCAGTTACTTTACAGCTTTGGCTTCTGCACTTACTTTCAGCTTCAGAACTTAAAGGCATTGTTTTGGCAGCAGCCACATATAAAAATCTTGGTATTATGGAATCTAGCCTCAGAATATTTACTTCTTCATAATTATATTTTCCCTTCAAGCTAATCAAGACAAACTAGACAAAGACTTGTGAATACTGCATCCCATGCTTTAACAATACAGTGAACATCTAGTTCCAGAATCACAAATATGACTCAAGCACAATGAAATCTGAAAATTAAGCATAAATATATGTGGTTATTAATTTAAACCTCTTGCCATACCCAAAAAACTTAAATGATGCAGGTATTTTTGTTCCAAAACTTTTCCTTGTATTTGTTATATAACCAAATGCAATTTGAGCCAAATGTCTAATTCACTCAATGACAATCAGATAAACACAAGAGATTAAATGTAGATGCAATGACATCTTATTGCATATAGATGGCATATGAAGATTGAAGTGCCTTAATAAATAGCTGATAATCTTACTTTAAATTGGACACCTACAATCTACCTTTAATTAGCTTCATTAAGAGGAAGTGGAACAAAATAATCTTAGAAGTTATTTACAAGACATGTAACCTACACTTACAAAGGTGCTTTTTTCTGCCAAGAAACTGAATAAACTGCAATGAAAAGTTCATAAATATATTTTTCTTTAGTTGTATTTATGTGACTATGTGCCAGTTGTAGAGTACCAAGATACATAAAAGTTTACAAACAGTAACCAGCATCTGTGTAAGGTGCGCAGAGAATGAGTCCTTTAAAGCAAAGTTTTCATGTTCATGGCAGTTTTCTCATGTCAAGCTATGGGTAGAAGGTAAAAAAATATTTCTGTGGAAAAGTTTGAATCTTTTTGCTCCAAAGCTGTCTGGACATCACTTTTCCTTGTTCTTTCAAAATAACTGAAATTGACTGTTGTGAGAAAAGTGTGATTGCTCTGCCTCTCAGCCCAGGTCTTTGATATCCAAGAATAAGAAAATTCCTCATTAGGGGTCATTTTCTATGTAACACTGGTATGAATTTTAAAAAATTCATAGGAATTTTTTTATAAAAGAATAAACCAAAATTTATCTCTTGCATTCCACCCATGCTCATTTCCACCATGTGCTTCTCTGACAGAAGGACCAGGCTCTGCTTCAGGATCGTCATCACTTAGGTGTTTTCCATCAGAAAGAAGAAAAAACTACTTACAAAACAATTTCGAAATTATGCAGTTTTGATTTGCAATAGTTTCATATTAGAGTGTTATTATCTCTAAAGCCTGGGCTCTGGTGTATATAATGAAGTGGAGAGTAAATGAAACTGGCAGAATCTGTCTTTCTGTCTCTACAAATCCATCACTCACAGTGACAAAAATCAGTTGTAATTACTTTCTTTCCAATCGTTTACCAACATGCAGAAATAAAAATGTTTGTTGCGATCATAACAAATTAAGAAAATTCTGTTGAAAATCACAGAGGTCTCACACGGCAAAAAATGTCCTGGGAAACTGGCAGAACTACAGAGTCTTGAAAAATTGGAAGTTCCCAGGTGCTTAGACTGATTGTTTTTCGGGGTGTGTCCCCAAGACAGGAAGAGAAATGCAGAATTTCAAGTGTTTGGACTTTTCTTTCAAACCGAATACAGTCTTCTTTCTCCTTTTTATTTTTTTTAATAATAAACAAACATTCATCACTCACTTTGCTGCACTGACACAACAGATATTTGATGAACACACAGCCAAAAATCAAAGTCCCAGAGCTGCCAGTGGAACAGTACTAGTGTTAGCGAACAGTAAAATTGCCAAGAATTTTGTCTGAGAAAAGTAATCACAACATACAAGCAGTCTGGGCAAAAAAAACACAGATTTTGCTCTGCAGTGTGATAAAGCAGTAAAGTCAAAAATCCCCAAAAATCAAGAGTGCAAAAGTCCTGAGTTCTTATCATCATTTTGCTCTGCTCTGACATGACTAAGGACAAGTCAGTGTTCATGGTGCTGTCATGGTAATTTTCAACAGTTTTGTCAAAGAATTTCCCAAAACTTAAGCTGAGAATTTTAGCTGTAAGACCATGAAAATTTAATACCAGGAAGCAAATGATTGAACGAAATTGTTGAAAATGTCTAACTATGTAATGTGGCCAAAAACTACTCCTAAAAGTCTGAAGTCATGTTCTGAATAAACAATAAACATGAACCACCATATTCTGCACAAAAGCTGTGAAACAACAAATGTATTGCTGCACTAAACTTTTTTTATTGTGTTATTTCATTTCATTTAATTTCATTACATTTCATTTCATTTAATTTCATTTCATCATATTCATTTAGCAGCTATCTCTCCAACAACTATAATTATCACCCAAGCAGATGTGATGCGCTTGGGGACAAATAATTGACATTTAAATATTTTATCCTCTCACAAGAAACTTGCTGACTTTGATTACCATTAAAAATAGTAATAACAAAGCACTGGCCTTTAGCTCATATTTAACATTTTAGAGACCATCTCCCTCATTTCTAAAATTATGTTGCTAAATATTCTTTATGTATTTTTGAAACATATATTTGTATCTTTCCTACAACAAGTCCACACAGATATTTTTTTTAAGTGGCAGACTACATTGAAACAAGATCGAAGTCCTTTTGTTTACATTTATTTAATCCAACCCTCAGAAATATGCAGCTGTAGAAAAACAAATGAACAGACTACTTCAAAAACCTATGTGACCAGGAGAGCAAAGTTCTAATATCAGCTAAGCCAAAATCCTAAACAGCAACCACCATAGAAATGGAGTTCTTTCTGAAGTGGTAAATAATCATTTTTATGCTGAAAAGGTGATTTCTGAGGGCTTGAGGGTTTGACCCTCAGCTAGTGTAAACCATTTTTCCCAGTGCAGGGGAAAGCCAAGTTCTGATGCAGAGAGTGAGCACAGGGGAGGGCTACAGGTAAGAAGAGCTCAAAGTGATGGAGTACAGCAGCTGTTACCATGCAAGGCTGCCACTGGGAACATTTGAGAAAGTTTTTACATTTCCATTTGTTGGTGCCTTTTGAAGAAGAACTTGGAAGTGAGTGCCCCCGGTGTTTCCTGGCCACAGAGCTGTGATTTCTAGTCTCAACCTATTGCTGTGAGCAGATGGGTGTCCATGTACAAAGACAAAGTATTAAAATATGAAAAAAGACATGGATCTTTTTTTTCCTCTGTATGGGAAAGCATGCAAAATGGCAATAGCCTGAAGTACTATGCTTCAATAAAACTATTTTAAAAAAGCAAATATGTTTATTTGCTTCCTGTATCAAAAATTTAGAACAGTGGATCGTATTGCAACACCTGGAGAAAACAATGGCAGTTCACTTCCAGGAATTTTACATCCCTCACCTTGTTAGCCCCTGTCAGTTCCAAACTGTATTATTTTCCCCATATCCTTTCCATGTGACTGCAGCTTACAGTTTGATGCACTATATTATGACTTTAAAAGGACTGCAAACTTTTCAGAGTAGGCAGAATGTGTTCCTCTGTGTTTAATGTGTCCAGCTGACCAGTGCTCCAGCTTTGATTACAAGTGTGAACACAACCTAAGACGTAGAGCAGATCACACATTCAAGATGGGTACACACTGCAGACCTGTGCCCCTCTTTATTGTATCATATTACTTTAGTGATTTCAGATTATGTTCACTATTAACTACAGCGGCTGGAGAAAACTTTGATTACTGAAGATTCAGTTTTGAAATCTCTCTTTTAATAACTTTATCTAATGGCACAGCAGACATCAGCCTGTGTGTAGTACAGAGCATCATAAGTATTTCAAAGTATTAACTGTCTCTGTCAACACAAAGAGTTTTCTTTTACAGATTGAGAATTAATCTAACAGCACCAGGGAAGGGGCCTGAAACGAGCTACTACAAACTTAGCTACAGAGGAGGTGGGTGTTAAAATTTCTGCTTTGGGAGGGACACAAAGGCATGGCAATTCTGAAAATTTCAGAGATGCAAATTTTAAGAGTAAAGCATTTATATCAGTGATAAGAATAAAAGGATAGATCTGAAAAGTCATGTAAAATCAAAATTTTATATGCAGCCACTGCCTAAATGGGCTTAGAGTCTGACTTTCAAAGGCCATATAGACCTACAGAGTTTGCAGGTATTCAGTGCTTTGGAAAAATGATGAGCTTCAAGTCAGAAATAACCATAAAAGAGAGGACAAACACTAAATGACAGAACAAAAATGTGGGTATACTAGGTATTGCACAGTTTTAGAGTGAACAAAATATTGTGTCTCTCTGGTACACTGCAATGCTCGATTTCTGAAAAAAGGCATCTTTATGACCCTCTGAGAAAGAAGTAGGACTAATAAATAAGGTTGAAAAGATTTCCATACAAACAGATTGTGGCCTTTCATAATACCATGATAACTAGACAGTATTTCTGATAGTCAGCAAAGGTTTTTTGGCATCTATTCAGCTGTGTTAAGGGACATTGCATGTTTGTTTTATTATTCACACTTAGATCGTTGAGGTCTTCTTCTAGGGCATAAGGTCTGACTTGTTATATGAGTTCGAAACAAGGATATATTACCAGATGTATTTTATTAGTATAATATATGGTGAGGATAGAATTTTAATTTTAATCCTTGTTTTTTCCTAGGCCAACGATTTTTATGTTAAATATAATTGAAACTATATTTATTCAAAACTATAATCTATTGGTATACTTAATGCTGCACACGTTTATGAAGCTGTAACTAAGACAAGAGTGACACAATCTTCTGTAGAAAATAGTATAAAAAGTCTTCTGTCTCTAATGGGTACACTTCTAAAACATAAGCATGGAGATCTGAATTGACAGAGAGGTTGCTCGCCAGCTCTAAATATGGCACGATGTAAATTCAGACACATTTAAATAAATATGCTTTTTAGTATCCGTTTTGAGTTACACCACCAGTTTGGATGTCAGCAACAATGCATGAGCCAAAATAAAAAGAGTGGGTAGAAGAAAATTGGTGCAAACAGATTGGCATCTACAAACTTGCAGTTGTGGTGGTTTGCTAACTATCTGACTATTTTGGTAGACCATGGCATGTATCCAACGCAAACTTCTTTTTTTCAAACAAACAAACAAACAAACAAACAAACAAAATGCAGGGCATAATAAGAGACCAAGAAATACTACGTTCATATCTCTGTTACTGTTCAGAACTCTGTTTCTTCTATAGAGACATCAAGGCATTTACCTTCCAGAGACATTAAAAACTCTTCACTTTTTATGTGCACCTTAGGCTGTTGTGCAGAAGACCAGAAGCTTTAAAGGTACTACTGGTTGGATCACTACAGTTAATATTAAAACAATATTACGAGTGGAGAAACAGGAATTTCTGAAGGCAGGATGCTTCTTGATTATTTGTAAACATAGCTACATACCTTAATTAAGCCATTTTGAGTTGTTTAGATCTGTCCATTACAGGAGGAGCTCTTAATGGCTTCAGTAGATTAAGCTATTTCATTTAAGAGCAGTCATAAATCTACTAAAGTACACAATCAAGGCAGTAAATAAAGAGGGTATCCACACAGCTCTTTAGCCCTTATGTCCTTAACTTCACAACCTCTGGTGAATTATGACCAAACCCTCACAGAAGAATTTTCCTAGGAATTACTATCCTCAGCCAAGCCAGAAAAAACAGCAGCTGATTCATTCCTGTCATTGTGTACACCACCCTTTCTGGAGCATTGCATGACAGAGCTAAAGTGAACCACAGAACTGAAATCACATCTCTGCATTCGCAAGGTTGGCACATTCACAGGGATAAACCTAAATTTACTCTGGGCCCTCTGTATAAGGCTGAGTTAAATTTCATTGCCTCAGGGAAAAAAATACCACACATGTGTTGAAACACAACAGTTGCCACAGTGTACTTGCTCAAATCTTGGGAAGAAAACCATAATTTCTTCAACTGACTAATATTATTTCATCTTTGGAATACATAAAGTGACATAAGTGATTTAAATGGGATTGATTCAGGGTTTTTGTATTCTAGCACAACTTTATTGAAAAGTAGATGGACTAGGAATATTGTACTGCTTCAACCTCTACTTCAATGAAGGAGAAAGCATAAAATACATCAGCTGAAGCAATGGAGTGCTAAAGACAACAAAAGAGAAATAAATATTTCATGCTGCATCAAAAAACAAACAAAATATTTACTTTTTTCTCTTGATCAGGATGCTCTGACATTTGATCATCTCTTACAAAACACATGCATACATTCCAAAGAAATCATAAATCAGCAGGAAGCTGTGTAGGATGCTGAAAGCCATCTTAAATGTAATTGTCACGAACACCTTCACAGTAATAAAAGAAAGATAATCTTGAAAAGCACACTCAAAACCATCCCCTCAAACTGAACTCTGTGAGGATGGGTGTTTTCTGCTGTATCCTTTAAACATGCACGAGAACTGGGGCACTGCTGAGGAACAGAGAAGGAAACTCTGAGGAAGGGACCCATTGCAAAACTTGTCCTATGCCTGAGTATTACCACACTGAACAGAAACAGCAATTCTATAATGTGCTCCTTACTCATACAGAACTTTTTTGTATGAGTTTTTTTTTTGCCTTTTGTCCTTTTCTGTTTCATAAAACTTCTTAGCTGAACTGGAGAACTAGGAGTCTTATGAAGAACAATTCTAAAATTCAACCACTGCATCCTTTCACTCTTTTTGATGTTAAATCCCGAAATAATTCTGATATTCTTAGTGCCTGTTTATTTTAAATGTGTAGAAAATTTAGGAATTTTTTTATTATTTTCTGCATTCCAAACACATAATGAAAGAATGCCTCAAAGAGCAGAGCATACACTGAGGTGAAGTAGAAGATCACGAAAACAGACTGGTAGTACCTCTGATAGTGTATGCTAAAGCAATTAAGAAGTTTCTAACACAGATGGCTAACATTTAGTGAGCATCTGTATGAAATATTTTGGTGGGGTGGGGATCTTTTTTCCTGTTCTCACTTTTTGTTTTAGCTCAGACCATCTCTTTAAATCACTTCTCGTACCAAAATGCACTTTTACAATCCATTGTTTTCTATCTGAATCTGACTGAAGTCATACTGAAAGACTCAGACTCTCAGGAATGGAACACCGAGTTTCTGCAGCAACAATCCAGGGATGGTGTCACTAGCTAAACCCTACCATGAACATTTTAAATTTCCCTCGGCAAACGTTGTAGAAGGAGGTATTTAGAACACTTAGCGGAAATTGAAGCAACTCACCTGTGCATACCTCTCAACAAGGTGAAGTGGCATTGATGTCTCCTGCCCAGAAGACAGAAAACCCAGTAGTGAAGGTAATAAAATTATTCTGGTATTATTTGCATATGATTTGTGTAAAAACGTAATTCTAACTTTAAGTAGTGATTGCAGCAAAGCTAATGGGCACCTTAAAATTATCTAAAAAGGAAAAAAAAAGAAGGAACTAAGAAGTAATACCTTCTTAGTCCTGAAAAATAACTTTCACTGCATTTTGAGTCCACCTTTGTTTAAAATCAAGTTTTTGCCTAGAGTTTTGTAATCAGACTATATTATTTAATTCAGCTCTTGCCAAATATTTGCTTGGATCATGTCCTTCAAGAAACAAAGTTCTCAGTCTTCTGCTTTGCACACACATGCTCATAGTCCTTACACATGTGAAGGCTCACAACATAACTACAGTGATCTGAAGGCTTCTAGCAACAACTTAATTTGAATTTAATTGACCTTAGAGAGTGGAATCTCTTGTATTTCCTTAAATGGAGGTGAGTTGCAATGGTGAATTATTAAATCTCTTTTGTGTCTCAGAGAAACAGCTGTTACTATTATGTAATACCAGAATGTTTACAAATCTTGTATATAACATGTAACATTATTCTTATTGAGAAACATAAACATTCATAACCTACACAAAATTTGTCCAATGAAGAAACTAATAAAAGAAAATTTATTTGGAAGACACAGTTGCAAATTGATTATATAATTATGGTGGGTTGACCCCAGATGGATACCAAGTGCTCACCAAAACTGCTCTGTCATTCTCCTCGTCACCTGGATAGGGGACAGAAAATACAACGAAGAGCTCATGGATGAAAGTAAAGACAGGAGGATAACTCAGCAATTACTGTCATGCAAAAAAGCAGACATGACCTGGGGAAACTAGTTTAATTTACTGTCAATCAAGTCAGAGTAAAGTAATGAAAAATAAAATCAAATCTTAAAAACAGCTTTCAACCCCCTCCTCCTTTCTTCACAGACTCAGCTTCACTACAGATTTCTCATCCTCCTTCCTCTCCAGTGGCACAAGGGGGATGAAGAATGGGAGCTGCAGTCAGTTTATCACATGTTGCCTCTGCTACTATTTTTTCCTTGGAGGAGGACTCCTCACACCCTCCCCCTGCTCCACTGTGGGGACCTTCCCACAGGAGACAATCCTCCACTAACTCCCCCAGTCTGGATCCTTTCCATGGCCTGCAGCTCTTCACAAACTGCTCCAGCGTGGGTCCTTCTCATGGGGTGCAGTCCTCAGGAACAGGCTGCTCCAGTGTGGGTCCCCTGTGGGGTCACACATCCTGCCAGCAAACCTGCTCCAGTGTGGGCTCCTCTGTCCATGGGTCTAAAGGTTCTGACAGGACCCTACTCCAGTGTGGGCTTCCACATGGTCATGGCCTCCTTCAGGCATCCACCTGCTCCAGCATGGGGTTCTCCACAGCGAGAGAGGGATATCTACTACTCAGTGTGGACCTCCATGGGCTGCAGGCATGTAAGGTTTTAAAGAGCACAGTTGCCTCTCTCAAACAGTGCTAAGGCCACAGAAGGACTCTGCCCAGAGATAAGCACAGAAGGAGGTGACAAGATGGTACTAACTCCAGGGCTGGTGGAAGTGAAATCTGGTTAATAGATCCTGGGTAATGCATCCAGACAACTCCCACTGCATAAAGAAGAAACTGCTCATAGGCATGTCACTGATCAAGCAAAGATCACTCCAAGTTGTGGGACAGACAACATCCGTGTCCAGGTCTTATCTCAGACCTAGGGGGAGGTTGACAAAGAGGGGGGAATTTCACAAAGCTGGATGAGAAGAATGTATCACTGGTAATGGACAAAAAGAATACAGAAGTTACGGACCACAGAGAAAGCCAACACAGCAACTGTGCTCAAATCAGCTCCAACGGGGTAATTCTGGCAGGGGGAGGTTGTGACCCACTGACCCAAGAAACTCACTGACTCAGAAGAAGAGAAAGACTGAGCATAGGACTAATCAGCATTGGAAGCACCAGAATCATTTAACCAATAGAATAGGAGAACTGTGTAGCCACTGAGCATTGATTCCTGTTATTGCTAAGATGTGTAAAGAGCAAGTTTTGAATGACCTGGGGACCCCCACCACGGAGAAGCCAAGGGTGAAGGACCACTGTGACACCACTGGATCCACAGGTGGGGAATATTTTCTGCTTATTTTCTGCTATATTCTCTCCCTCCCTCCTCTGTCTCTCTCCCACTCTTTCCACCTTCCTCTCCCTTCTCTCTCCCTCCCGCTCTCCCTTCTCTTCCCTTCCACTTCCCCCTCCTCATTTCTTTCTATCTCTCTATCTCACGTTCCTGTTAAATAAAATCTGTATTATTGACCTAGTCGTATGATTTCATTCGCACCTTAATTTGGGCACAGGCCTCTCTCAATAGTCAGACCTTAACAAGGGGGACAGCCTGCTTCACCATGGTCTTCACCATGGGCTGCAGGGGAATCTCTGCTCCAGTGGCTGGAGCACCTCCTGCCCCTCCTTCTTCACTTGGCCTTAGTGTCTGCACTCCTCTAGCTGCAATATTTTTCTGCACAGTAACATTTTTTTCCTTCTTAACTATTTTATCCCAAAGGTGACACCACTGTCACAGATGGGCTCAGCCTTGGCCAGCAGAGGGTACATCTCAGAGCCCACTGGCTTTGGCGCCATTGGACATGGGAGAAGCAGCTAGCAGCTTCTCACAGAAGCCACCCCTACAACCAACCCTACCAAAACATTAGCTCACAAACCCAATAGAGTGTTGTCGATACTGGAAAAGTCAAGAATGTATTATTTTTCTGTAAAAACTATATAACCTGCATCACTGAAATTAACTATTGTTTGCTAGTTACTGTTTTTACTTTTTATCTCTTCTTTCCTTTTACTCATCATTATTCCTGGAATATTCAATGTGTATATCCTGTTATAATTATCAGTTGTTTCTACTTCAACATTAGTTCAGTTGTCACTGCCCTGTTTTGTGGGGCGTTTTGAATAACGAGAATGTTCTCAACACAGTGTTCATCCTACATATTTGTATAGGTGATAACTTAATTGTGCCACCCACACACAAGGCAACCTTATGGTCTACTACTACTACTACTATTGCTACTACTAATAATTGTAATGAACTGGGGAGGTGTTGTAGTCCCCGAGCCACCAGCTGGGATACCTGGGGAACCAGGAAGCCCAGCAGCTCGGTGGTGGGTGAATTCAGAGGTCTGACATCCCCCACAAGCCAAATCCTCCTCACCTGGTCTTGTGACCTGTGTGAGGAGGCTCCCCCTGGTTGGTCAGCAGCCAGACGGTCACTCTAACCTTGGGTCACACCACACTGGCCCTCAGCTGTGGTCCCTCCCCTGTCTGTGCCCCTTGATAAAGAACCCGGTGGGCAGGGCCCGCCCTCTTGCTACCTGGGCTGGCATGGGAGCTGGTCAGAAATAAACATCGGATACGTATCAGCCATCTCTGGACTCTTTACTTCTGATACCGCCAGAGCGAGCAGCTCTGTGTGGGCTTGGCCGCGTGCCTCCATCGCACGGTGAGAGAAAGCTGAATGTGAGGTGCTGAACACCGCCAAGAGTTCCTGAGCCTGGAATTCTTAGGGAAAAGCAACAGCTTTACCACCAGCTAAGTACCACAGGAAGGGACACAGGAATAAAAACTAGGAAAAACACAGTGGTGAACACAGTTACTCATCACCTGATGACCACTGCCCAGCTCACTCCTGAGTAGTGATCAGCTGCTCCTGGTTAATTCCCCCATTTATATACTGGGCATGACCAACTATGGTGTGGAACAGACCTTTGGCCAGTTCAGGTCTACCCTCCTGGCCATGCTGCCACCCGGATTCCTGTGCACCTCCTCACTGGCAGAGCATGAGCCACTGAACAGTCCTTGACTCAGGGTAAGCAGAGCTCAGCAACAGCCAAACCGGCAGTGTATTGTCAACATAATTTTCCAATCCAAAACACAGCACTGCACCTGCTACTAAGCTGAAAACGATGTCAGCTGAAACCAGGACAGATAGGTTGGACATCTCTGAGGAAATGCTGTCTTCAGTTAGACACCTGTGGATTTCACAAGGACAAGAGCAGCTTGGAGAACGTGGTTATAAGAAACCAGTAGTAGCTTAAAAAACTAAATTCATTCAAATCCAAGGAGAATAGTAGTGAAAACTACATTTTAATTCCTGCTACAAAGTTTGGGGCTCATACTAAAATCTCACTAAAGGTCTGTGGCTTTTTAATGGAAATCTAATGGTGTTTTGCATTTGTGCATTATCAGTTCCATTACAATTCCTCAACCTAAATCATTCAGAGTATTCATTAATTATTAAAAAAATCTGTTAGTTATAAGAAAGAAGAGAATTCTGGATAGAGAAAATGTCCTTATTATAGGAATTCCAAACTATGCAGCCAGAGTGCTGTTGATCTGAGATGAAAAAGAAAAATTTGGTCTTAAGGGAACAGTAGAGTGTTTATGTTAACACAAAACCACAAGTCAGAGAATGGGACTTTCCACATATGATAGCAAGCTCATTGTCCTCCAAATTAAGTTAGTTTTCCAACATACTGTGAAGAGTGTTTTCTGAATTTTGTTCAGAATTCCAGCTTCGAAAATGAATCTTGTAGTCCACAGAGAAAAAAATTGATTTTTCCTCCTTTCTGCTTTACTTGTGAATATGATTTCTGAATTAAATATAATCACAGATGTGGGGTCTGAGGTGAGGATGGAAATTAATAGCTCTTCCTATTGATCCTTCACACTTTGTAACCACTCACTAGATTACTCACAACATCATCGCTTGGCTATGAAGTCTGGCTGCAGCCAGACTCTCACAAAAACCCAGCACCGCCTGCAGCGTGCTGCATTTCAGCAGCAATTCACTTTCACTCACAAACCAATTTTATTGTGGCCTGAAATGCAAAGGGAAATCTTGGCCTTGTGACAGTCAGACAGGATTTTGCCAACACATTGTTAGGTTCATTGGCTCTTCCTGCCACCAACTCTCTTATACCAAGATGCAGTGAAACTAAGGCTGAAGGGATATTGAGCCAGATTTTCTTGTGGCATATGACCAGATGCGTATTTCATGCACTCTTTCAACTCCTTCTCGATGACTACGCTAACATCAAAACATCCTGCAAACAAATTAACTGTGTATGCTCATACAATCTGTTTACATGCTTTTTAGTTTCCCCCTCCTCAAAAGCCTGGTCAATCAGCATGGAATATGGTCAAAAGCCTGACTTCAGCAAAGTGCCCTCTGTCAGAACAAATCACCAAATTAAGTCACATTACTAATAAGTCATAGGATTTTTTTAAAAAGCTAATTTAAGAGTAGTATTTTTTCTGAAGAACATTAGGTGCCTTTAATTCTAGTGGTAATCTTTTGTGATGCTACATCAAAGACTCCTACACAGAGTAGAAGTTTATTACTAATACACGTAGGAAAAAAGTGTGAGATAGAAAGATTTGCATACACACGCTTTTGCAGATATGGCCTAGTACTCACCTTTGGTAGGAACTTCTGTCACTCAATTCATTAGCTAAATTAACAAATGCATCAGTAGCAGGCTTTGTGTATTATGCAGGGTTTTTTTTTATTTTTCTCTATTTTCTGTGCATATTCTCGAAGCCTTTAAGTATGTCCAAGACCTTTTTAAATTAGTGATGGGAGCTGGCATGGAGGCAAGAGAGAATTTTTTTTAAAATAAAGAACAGCTTCAAAGACCTGGGTTTCTTTGTTTGATTGGTTGGTTGGTTGGTTGGTTGGGGGTTTATTGTGTTTTTTTTTACAATTTTCAAGCATATAGTAAGATCACCTGGAACTCTTTTTCAGTTTTTCATGTTTCATTATCGAATACTAGTGATGATAGAAATAGATTTTCTCATTGATTTTCCCTTGGTTTATCCATTTACAAAATGCATTATAAAAATGCACTTATCTCACAAGACAAAGAACATACCAACTTAAATTAATTCTAAGATGTTTGAGTGAAAGGCACTTTGAAAGTAGAAGATAGTTTTACATTAGAAACAAATCCCTTGAACTGTGTAACCAAAATAAAACAAATATGCCAGTCTATTTATCTGTCTTTAATCTTGCCTTGTCTAAAGGCAAGAACTTGTCTTCCAAAAATTCATCTTTCATCAAAATGCTTGTAAGTCTGTCTTCTTCTAAAGGAAATAATGGAGGTCCACATTACCCCTAAAATTACAGGTTAGTGTGAAAAACAGGGTAAATTTCCTCCAGCACCACAGAGTCCCATGGTGATGACTGTACACATACTAATGCACAATTCTAACTGTAGTCCTCCTAATGAGCCTGCTTCCTCTTCTGTTCAGCAACCAGCCTCCAGAGTGGCTTAAGCCACTGAAAGAGAAAAAGCTCTTTGCCATGTAACCAGATAAAAGGAGTGAACCACATACAGATATTTCTCATTACGATGAAAAGCATTCCCATAACGTCGTTTCTTATCTAAAGGATGGGGTATGGAAGAAGAGGAAAAATAAAGGCAAAGTTACTTCTCAGAGGTAGTGGTGTGATTCACATGCTTCTTGGTAATTGTTACAATGGATAAATAATGCAACCCTTCAAATTGTTGACAATTTGGATGGCGGATTTTATCAGCCACCAGCTACAGGTTCTCTCATCACAATTCTCATCTATTTACTTTCTGAGTGATAATTTTTTTTTTATTTTATAGTCTGCTGATTTTTAAACTACATTTTGTGTTTTCAAATTTAGTGGGGTTCTTTTCTTAAGTCATTTCAAGATGGATGGCTCTAGAGGACTGACACAGAACAGCAGCTGGAAGGACCAGACTGAAAGCTATCACACTTTCTGCTCAGGCACTCCCAAGTGAGCACAGGTACTACCTTCTGTAAGAGAGTCACTGGCATTTTTTTTTCCCTACATTTACTTGAATACTATGGTTGCAGGAGTGGATGTTCACAACAGAAGCAGTTGTGGCATCACAGAACGTAGAGAAATCAAATACCATTGCTAGGAGGATTGAGAAGAAAGGTGGCATATCCCTGACCCCATAAGGACATGAAGTGGGGTAATCTCTCACTGCATTTTAACAACTGGACTTGGTGTGAAAGGAGCGGAAACAAAATGACGTTGCATCTGTATCATAAAGCTGAGTGAGTATATTACAGAAACATCAGATAATGCTGTTGCATCATTAGCTATTGTCACAAAGATGCCACAATGCAATGGTTTTGCAGCTCTCTGTAGTAGTGTTTGATGACACAATGTGTTTCCTACTGATAAAGGTTGAGTATCTCTGTGTTTAGAATAGGAATTTACTCAACTAATAAAAAAAATTTACAAATTTTATTCTGACCCTGCTTTCCAGATGGTACCTAACTATGTCCAGGCCCCAAGGCAGAAGAGAAAATTTTACAGGATTGCAAAATGAAAGGCAGAAAGAAACAAGACAACTCCTGTCATTTCAGTTGGGACACTCACATCCTTTTCTGCCACAAGTGTGCCTATAATTTAAGTGAGCAATTCACCTACACTGGGGATGGTAAAGCAAAGTCACATGAATTACCAAGAGATAAATAAAGCAAAAAGCCTAAGTCATCTCATCTTGGCAGAAAGCCAAGACCAAACATTTATAATCTAGTAATATTCACTTTCCAGAGTCCAGAATGAAGACATACTTCAATCCAAATCCAGACTGAACAACAAGGTGCTTACATATATTTATTTATTTATTATAATGCCATTAATAAAGTAAAACATTTGAGTACCTATGGAACAAATAGATTGTCAGCAAGTTAGATCTAAAAATAAGTTCATACACGTGAACTGAAATAAAAAATGTTAGCCATTTTCTTAGAGGATATAATAAGAAAAACATAGCAAATGGATTATATTCTGATGATATTTGTGTTGGCTGATTAAAATCTGAGGGCATGACATTTACCTAGAAGCTAATGAGAAACTAATTGTTCTTTGTTTGTCATATGATACATAAATAACATTGACCTAAAAAAACAGATTGTGAGAGCACAAAATCTGTTGAAACAGTGAAGACAGATATGCAAATGGGAGATGCATTTTTTTAGAAGAATTTTGGCTTTGAAATATCTCATAATCAGACATTGTAATGATTCAAGAGATGAAACCTTATATCCATACTTCACTCAGGTTCAGATACATGTAAACTGGTATAAAACCCAGAAGAGGAGGTGAGCAAGAGCAACCTCCAACAAGAACAAAAAAGCTCTCAGTCAGAAATTTAGGTAATCCATAGTAATAAACATGCTGCTGTATTATTATTATTTTTATTCTCAAACAAATTTATCAATACTAAAATAGTTAGGTTAGTAGGCTAACCAAAGAGAAATTTTTCCCATCTAGTATAATATTCTATGTTAATTACAGGGTTTTTTTCCATTCCCTACATTTTTGAGGGACAGAAATCTTGTTAGTGTAAAGTTTTCTTTTCCAAAGATGCAATCATCCTGATCTCCACAAATTCCAGACAATACTGAGGAAATTCACTAGTTTTCCAACTGTTTTTAGTAACTTAAAACTGGATGAACATAGAAGCAGGATAGAAAGGCACAGAAGAATCTAAGAACAAACTAAAGAAAAGCTACATTCAATTCAACACTACAGGGTACAACAAACTCTCCTTGGACTTCACTAGCTAACAGGACATAACATCAATGAAGCAGAGTGCTTGCAAAAGCTGCAGAGAGATTAGGGACACTATGAAATACGCAGAGGACATGGATTACAAAAACTTTCGAAAAGTACTTGCCCTTGCTGTTAGTACAGGACTCTTGCTTAGATGGCCTTTTGGAGCAAACATATCCAGCATACACTTTCCAAGAAAAAAATAAGAAGGATGGTACTGGTCAAAATAACTTCCTTTTTTTTATGCAGTTATAATTTCTTCCATCATGAACTATTCTCTTCTTTCCCACATCCCTACATAAACACTTAACACTGAACACAACCACTTTTGACCACCAAATGCTTAGGGACTTTGTTGAGGCCTTTGTTCCTCCTAACATTTAATGGCAAGCTGTCATCCTCTGTGCCTTGAGAACTAGCCTTTGTGCAAGAGCACACCATCATTTCCATGTGGGCTATGGGTGGAATAAGCCTTCCCCAAACACAAACCTCTACGTCTCTGTCCACAGGTATGGACTACTGTAGAGACCAGTGCAATGACTTACTTGGAAAACATTAAGCTTGAGTCTCATCTCTCAGGTTCTCTGGAAAAACTGGGGTCCAAAACCTGAGTTCTGGTTGTCATACAGCTTGTGCATTGTCTTTATGCATGAGAATAAGTCTATTTTTTAAGTATTCATGTTTGTATATAATGTTTAGAAACAAAATGTTTGGGTTTGTTTTGTATGCTGCTCTCCAGCTCAGAAATAGAGAAATGCAAATAAAGAAGGCAGACTGTAATTTCTTATTCTTCCATTGATTCAAGGGTCTCAGCAAGGTTAATAACAATGTATTTGTGGTGCCTATCATAGGTGGGGGAACAACAGAGAGGAGACGAGCTAGGGTAAATATGGGACTTTCAAGAATTTCAACTCTTTTTTATTTGATTTATCTAAACTCACACCATGAAGCAAAAGAATGAAATGCACCCTTGTGCCAGGGCAGGGATTGATGACTACAGAGGAGCTCAGGTCTTCAGCTGGACAGCCCAGGAGCCTGAGGGGAAGTTGTTGAGCAAAGGAGGAGGAGGCAGTAGCATGAGTTCATGATGTGCAGGGAAGAGAGATGAGGAGGCAATATTTTCCAGTCAAAGGTGCCTACAGCCACGGGCTCCATGGCTCCATGTCATCTGAGCTAACAGAGTGGAACAGAAGAGTGATGCCAGTCTCTGGGAAGGAAAGGACAGTGTGTGGGAAGTGGGGGAGTCAGAGATGGGTGTTTGCAGACACACAGTTTATGTGTGGACATGCATGTTGACTGTCAATACTCCACAGTGGCATTTGAAAGTGAGAAACCTCTCTTCCCAAATACGCACCAGCAGCATCTTTCTGGAGGGGTATCTTGGACTCCACTCACTGAACTGTTGCTGTTACACCTCCCCACCTGCAGCCACAGGGACTGGCGCAGGGGAGCAGTTTCGGGCAAAGGCCAGGAGCGTGCCAGGAGGATGGCCCAGGTCGCCGAGGACAGGGGACGCGGTGCGGTGCAGGACGGCGGCTGGCTGCACGCTGGGCGGGTGGGACGCTGCGTGCCGACAGCGGCGCGGGTCTGCCAGATGCGAACTCCGACAGCATCATGTCCGAGGCTGGACCGCCGCCCCCAGATCCCCCGTCCGCCCCTTACTCCACACTCCAGACGTCTCTTTTTTTT
>VXAZ01004091.1:227937-317567 GCA_013399875.1 Gymnorhina tibicen | reverse complement strand
CACTCCGCGATGCTGCAGTTGGCTCGGGTGGCGAGCCGCTAGGAAGTGACCAGCAGGGAGGAAGGGAGAGGGAGAGAGAGAGCGTCTTTAAAATCGCCCTTCCATCCCTCTTTTCTTTGTTCCTTTATTTCTCCCTCCCCTCTTTTTGTTCCATTGGGTTGCGAAAGGAGGGTCGTCCTGTCACTCTCTCCCTTTTGAGTTCTCCCGTTTTCATTTTTTTATTTTCCATTTTTTTATTTTTCATTTTCCCCCCCTAGTGTCGGACTGTTGGGGGTGGGGGAGGGAAAGGAATTTTTTGCTTTTGTTTTTGTTTGTTTTTTATTTGCTTCCTTTTAGAACTGTCAGCAATTTAGCTCTTGTCTGTTGTCTTGAGAGAACTATTCGTCTGCCTTTTACTCCTTATCGGGAGAACTGCACCGTTACTTTTTTTTCTTTTTTTTTTGTAAGCCGAGGAGAGAAAGGTAAGTTATGGCTTGATTCTTTCCATTATTGTACGTGTGCGATAGGGTCCACGCGACCCATTACAGAGGTGCATGCCTTGTAGAATTGCGCTGATCACCTGTGTTTGCTCCGTATTGAGACGGTTCGTGCCGACGGCGCTAAGTGAGGCGGTTCGTGGGTATGGCAGCGTGCCCGCGGAGCTGAGTTGCTGGAAGTGTTTGCAGCGTGGAGAGGGCAGCCGCTGAAACTAGGGGACCGCACTGTGCTCACGCCGGATGGCCTGCGCATTCCTACCTGGGCTGGCCCAGCTGCAAAGTTCCCGGCGTGACCGCGCCCGTGCAGCTCCGGATACGTCTCCTTGCGGAGAGTATCCGAGGGGACGGACACGCACCGCGCGGGTGAAGGGAGACGGTATCACTTTGAAGCGATAAAACCACATTTCCAGATTAGCCGGGATAAGGCTCTCCGCGCCTAATTGCATTAGCCGCACGACGTTTTGTGGCTTCCTGCGGGGCTGGGAGGCGGCTGCGTGCCACGGCGCACAAAGACGCGGTCGGCCGTATTGTCAGCGGGTGCGGAGGGCGGGCGGCGGGGTGAGGAGGGCCGCTGAGCTTTCCCGGAGCGAAGGCTATTACCGTAGGGCGGGGCGGGGGGGGGGAGGGGGGCGGACCCGTGTCTTTTCGTGGGGGTGGATAACCCGCCGCGGGAGGGGACGCGTCTCTTTGTTTGGGGCGTCGGGGCACTGCGCGGCGGTGCATGGGCAGCGTGGGCGGGGCGGCCCCGATCTCTGTCCGTGGTCCTACCAGGGCGGCGGGGGACGCGGACAGCAGTCACCGGTGTGCGCGGGCAAAGTTTGCGTCCGGTAGCCGCGGCAGGGATCCCGGCGGGGCTCCAGGAAAAAGGGATGGACGGGGCGTCCCGTCCTCAGGCGCGTCTCCCGTCCACTCGCTCTCCGTCCCCACGGCGGTGGGAGGGTCTGGGCAGGAGGAGGAGGCGGCGATGGTAAACGCTGGCGCTGCAGCGTGTGCTACCGGCAAAGACCGGCCGCGAGCACTGCCATTGTTTTTAATTTATGCTGCTGCCAGCACGTTAAACCGTGCCCACTATTTCACACACGAAAAAAACTAATGTGAGATCTATATGAGCGAGGCTATATGAGCGAGGATAGTTGAACCTCAAGTCGTTTCCAAGGACCGGCGGTGTATTTTGACTAGTTGGAGCTCTGGGAGGGCGGGGGACACACCAAAACATGCGCTCCCACGGGGACGGGACCGTCCCCCCCTCCCAGTGACAGCCCTTTGGGCAGTCGCTGGAGCGCTACCCCGGCGGAACGAGCCGCCCGACGGAGCGCAGCATCGGAGTGCAGCCGCGGTGTTCGGCAGCCGAACCTTGCGGGAGGTGAAAAGAGGTTCCCTCGCTGTCGGACGCCGCCGGGAAACGGGACGGCGCTGTCGGAGCTGCTAATGCGCGTCGCAGGTCGCGGAGCGCTCGCTTCCGCTGCGCCTCTTCGGGCGGGCGGCGTGGGGGCTTGTCCGCCCCGCCGAGCTGTTTCTGGAGAGGAGGCAGCGTGGAGCCTCCGGGGCTCGACATTTTACAGGGAAAGACGGCCGGTCGGGGAGCCGTAGGGTGACAAGCAAGCACAGTGGGTGTCCTGCCTCTGACCCCACCGGGGACAGGGAAGGCAAGCTCCCTCCCCATCTTGCTCAGCAGACTCCGCAGCTTCGCTCTCCCCGCCGCCCGAAGGTGCTCGGCGGCAGTCGCGGAGTGGGGCCCGCCCGGCCTTGGCTCCGCCAAGTGCCCGCATTGCCCCGGGGGCGCGGCCCCGCGGGCGCGGGGCTTCTTGAGTGGCCGCCGGCAGCGTCACTCAGGCGGTGGCCACGGGGGCGGGCTGTGGGGGCCTTTATCTGCCCGTCACCGAGCCAGTCCCCTCTGTTGGCGGCAGGGCGACTGCGGGACGGTGGGGTGGCGGGAGCATCAAAGCCATCAGGTGAGGCGGCTGCGGGGCGCTGCGCCGCTCCCTCGGGCGCGGACACCTTTCCCCCACTCCGCTCCCAGCCTCGGGCGGCAGCAGCGGTAACCACGCTCCGCGAAACTCGCCGCTCCTGCAGGACAGCGAGCAGATGTCCCCGGCTGCTGAAAGAAGGGCAGGTCGAGGAGCTGGGAACGGAGCCGGGGCTTAGGGTCCGCGGTCTTGGCACACGCGCGCCGGGACGCCGGATTCGCCCCCGAGCAGGAGTGGAGGAGAGCTGGACCCGAAGCGGGACTGTAGCCCGCGCGGGGAGCACGGCGGGAAGGAGGGGCAGGCTGGGCTAGGGGCCGCCGGCGTATGGCCAGGGTAACCCCCGGGAAAGGGTGTGTGCGGAGGCCTTCACCGTCCCCTACTACTGTAGGTGACGGGTGGCGTTCCGCCGGTACCGGCTTGGTGCGGTCTGGGTTCCAAACTCCAAGATACTGGTGGTGTTAGATCAAGAGGAGCTTCTTGACAGTTGCTGACAGTGGGGTTTTTTTCTGCGAACAGCTACTTCATCCCCTTCCCCCTGACTGATACTACATGCTTTTTGCTTTAACCTTTCGGCTTTTCTGACTGTTTCCTTTGCCCCGCTCTCCCGTTTTTAGTGTGGTACTAATTGGACGGTTAAACACTTGTCCTCCGGACAAAACACTGTTCAATAAACCCTTTGTTTAGTCAGCAGCATCCCTCTGAATGACTTTCACCCCACCTATTTACCTAGCGTGGCCCGACCACTCGAGGGTCGCCCCCATACTCCCCGCAAGCTGCACCTTCCCTTCCCTCTTGTTCGCGTCTGACTTTGCTCTAACCGGAGCGCTTATGTCCACCGCAGTGCATCTGCCGCCTTCTGAGCGCGCCCTCTGGCCCGGCGGAGCCGTGGGGCAGCAGAGGGGCGCGGCTGGAACGCGCGAGGGGGCTGCCCGCCTCACCTGCGCGGCTTCGGGGCGCAGGGGAAGCCGCGCCGCGCCGCGCCCGCGGGTGGGGGCGGCGGGGCTGCGTGGCCGGCGACAGCGCTCCCTCCGATGGAGAAGGCGCGGCGGCCCCGCCGAAACCCCCGGTCCCGTCTGGTCCCGGCCTTCCGCCCCCCCACGCCCCGGGGGACGTGGTGCGGAGGGTCCCGCCCTGCGAGTGGGCCCTGGCGGCTGGGGAGTTTGCCGTGCTGGGGAGGGGAGCCGGGAGTGCGGGGGTGGGGGTGGCAGAGTGCGCGGCTCAAATGTTTTATTTAATTTCGGGCGTTACGTCGCGTTGAGGAGCCAAGTGTCGCACCGTCCGACCTAAGTCAGGCTGAGGGATCGTCACCCCGTCATCGCTGCTTCTTGCACGGAGCATTACCAAGGTTCGGTGTATTGCCTGCCTTTTCAGATTGCCCTACCCAGGAAAAAAATACCCATGCTTGCCTTGACTGCTTGGAGAGTGAGTTGATTTTGCTTCAACTGCATAGCGCTGATGGTGAGAACTCTTGGAGCAGCCAGGCAGCTCGGTAACCCCCGTTCACATCCGTTTAAATACAGGTGTAACTTGTTAGAATTGGAAAACTGATGGTTATTAAAAAAAAAAAAATCCGGAAACCATGGAAAACGCACAAGAAAATTTGTATTTATTAAAATAGTCTTTGATTGTAGTTTATTTAATTGAAGTCTTTAAGACTAAAAGGTGTTGCCATATTTTTGAAGTTTTGAAGACAGCCTTGTTTGATAAGGTTTAGTAGCTCCATAGGACTTCAGTGTCTTGTGTTCTTATAAGTGATATTGGATAAAGTGGTAACACCTGATGACTTGAGTATTTCAAGATGTGTGTATTTTCTTGAAAAGTAATAGGCTCCTGATTTTTCATGCTGAAAAACTCCATACCATTTGACTTTGTCTTTGCATTGATGGCCAATTTTAAATTAAGCAGAGGGAGCCCAGAAGGCATTCCAGTATGTAGGGACATTTGGTTGAGGAAACACCACGGCATTAGTTATAGAGTGTCAGTTTTTCTTTTTTAGTTCCATGAATTTTGAATCCTGAATTTACATTCAGTTTTTTCCATGTCTTTTCTTTGACCCTTCAGAAATGTTGTACTAGGGGTGATAGCTTTAGCAATGGACTTTGAACCTCATTTATAGTGGTCATGCATAAATAATTCTGTTTGTAAATATAAAATTGGCAATTCTACATATGCTATGTAAAACAGAATATTACTTAATTGGAGAGAAACTTAGATATTTGAAGTTTTTGCCATGATATATTACTGAGCATTTGTAACTACGGACACATACTAATGACCTTGAAATTCCTAAGGAATTCCATCAGATGTATTAAAATCTGACCAAGCACATCGTTAATGCCCCTTTCAAATGTCTTCTGGATGTGCCCATGCTGATATTTATGCTTCAGCAATAGATGTCTTTATTTTATGTGGTTTTATTCTGGTGTAGTGGTTGATCTTTTCCATAAGTAGTGGAGACTTTTAATTGCTTTAGTCTTTGTAATGGATATGTCTTAAGTATGCTCATATTTGCATAAATATCTTCCTATTATTAGGGTAATCATGCTGGTATAATATTTGTGCAAGTAAATTTATTAGGACTTTACCACATTAATGTGAACACTGTTTTTTATTCTTTTTCCTGGATTCCTTTTAAATGCTAGTTTTTAAATGGGAGGGAGAGAGAGACGTACTTACTGCCTTTTCAAAAATTGTGAACTAGCATGATTGAGCTAGATGATCTAGGTAAAAAAAAAAGACAAGACAAAAAAGCTTGCAGAGTATGTCCCAGGTTTCTAGATGACAATATTTAAACTACAGTGAAGGCCTAGGCTGAATTCTAGTAAAGTCCTTGTAATACTAAACTAGAATTTTTGAAAGGCAAAGCTAAGCTTCCTTTATTTGGGGACTAGGTAGGAAATAGATGACATATGATCCAGTGTTCTAAAAGCCCAAGGAATGGTTCAGCTTTCCTGTGCTTCTTAAAATAAGTCAATGCCCCTGCAGACATAGACTTTGCAGTTAAAAATAGTACAAGGATGCAAGCACAAGCTCCTTTCTAGTAACAGCAATACAGAAATGCTGCTTTTATAGATAAAACTTTCTCTGATAACATGATGGCTTTTGATTATATTTGTGGCGAGTGATGTTCTTCATAGCAATAAAGCCAATTGTGAGCTAATGGATAAACTCAATTTGTGATGAATATACATTTCAATATTGCTTTAATGCCATCTTCACTTCTGCTGAAATGCTTTCCTAATAGATGTTAATATCTGCAGAGGGCAGTGAGTGTTCCCAGCTGTTGCTAACATTTGAAAAGTGTGAGAGAATGTTGCCTTAGCGCACAGAGATTTCT
The DNA here is from genome assembly GCA_013399875.1 of Gymnorhina tibicen. Taxonomy (NCBI): domain Eukaryota; kingdom Metazoa; phylum Chordata; class Aves; order Passeriformes; family Artamidae; genus Gymnorhina; species Gymnorhina tibicen. The sequence continues at coordinate 311,787 of VXAZ01004091.1, read as the reverse complement.
TTTTCTGACAGCCCCCAAATCAATTGAAAAATTGCAACACTATGCAGCAGGATTAGCTGATGGTGTTTTGGGTTTTGGCATCTGTAGTTCCATTTCTGAAGGAGGCTGCTACATGTTTTTTTGATCTTGCCTGTGTAAAATCTACCTAATTTGACGTACTCAGAAGGATTAGTTCTGGAGAAGCTGGCATAAGACAATTTGTAAGTTTTAACTACCACAGCTGGTGGGCCAGATCGAGATGTTTTGTTGCCTAATCCATGTTGAAATTCTGAAAGTCATCCTGAGTCTCTGGTGGCTAAATAACACAAGTAGGCTTCTTGACTGATTCTCACTGAAGCTTAGAGAGACTGCCAATACTGAGCAAGCTGCTTTTGCTCAGTAAGAATTGCTGTTTATTTGTAGGGTCTTATTGCGTCTGATACTTACAGAACAACTAAATGCAATGCTAAATTTGACAGAATCTGTGATAAGAGACCTAAGTGCTAGTTGTTGGTCTTCACTGTATTTGGAAGAGCAAGTATTTCACATAGACTTTCTGATGTACAGCTCTGCAGTAAGTACATCTTGGAAATACGACCTCAGTGAAACACTTGGCTTTAGTAGTGTTTTTATATGGAGTGCAGGTTTTCAGCTTTAAAACCAAGCAAAAGAGAAACAGCTCACAGCAGAAATCTTAAGTATGCTTCCTCAGAAACTTATTTAAAAATTCTAATGCCGTGTTAAGTTTTTGAAGTAGCTCATGGTCTAAATCTGACTTGGCTGGCAAAATATGTGGAATTATAAGAGCAGTAATTACATAATGTGGAAAACTGTAATGGGAAGGTCTTACTTTCATGCATGTGAAAATCATGAATTTGGAACAAGCTGAAGTTTTCCGTATGGAGATTAAACTAGTGTCACACTGTTTTCTATTCTGTCTGAGCCACTGTTCCTCGTGGTACTCCTGTACTTAAGCAACAGGGGTTTTAGTTTGTTTTAGTAGTCATAGAAAGCCCAGATATAACGAGGGTTTGAAAAAAGCTGTGGTTTCTTGATGAAAGTCGGGATGAGAGTTAGGTGTTTAAATGTGCTGGCAGTGAGCATTCCAGCCGAGGATCAGAATGAGACTAGTTTTAGGCAGTCTTGGACTTCACATAAAACACTGGTTATACCGATTCTTCATTCCCTCGTGTAGTTGTGATATTGCTGATGGCTCAAATAGTCCAGCTGCTGATCAGAAACTGTAGAGATTCTTAGACTAGATGAGGCTGTAAGATGTTGCAAGAATGAGAAGCTTGATTTGCTGCATTTAGGAAAAAAAGAGGTATATCCCAATAAACCCACTATAGCTGCCCAAATGATGCAGAAGCTAGAAAAATACTGAGGTGGTGGAACACTTATGATCATGTTAAGGACTTAAGACACTTTACTTACTTCTTCAGCTGAGTGTGGTGTAGAGGTAGAAAGAAAGCATAATACAATGGAAAGTAACTGAATTGCTGTAACTTACTGTAAAGCATGCATATGCAGTCTTGTGAATGCGTACTGCCTAAGTACTGGCAAAAGAGGGAACACTTTAACATTCAAATACATTGTAAGACAGTCTACACAGAGGTAGGAAAGAGTAATCTGGGTGTCCTGGAATATTCGCTGTGATGTGTTGAGCAGCCTTTTTGTAGGTCTGTGCTAGCTACATTTGCTGTCAGACTCCTCAGGATGAGTTTGTTTAGCTAAGTCCTTACTCAGATTTAGCTGAATAAGCTTTACGTATTTTTATGGCATGAAACTGCCATTGAATGATTGCTGGAATACTGATGTTCTTCTGTGCTTTAAATCTTGATGTCAGGAAGGAAGTTAGTAGGATTTGTTTTACAGAATGGATGAACAGAATTTTTCTTGGAAATTCAGGTAAGTATTTATAGGCAAATGCCTTAGTCACTTCCTTTTACAAGGGTTTAGAGAAGGAGATTCAGCCATGGAAAGGGAAAGGTAATGTAAATTAAACCTTTACCAGTAGTGTGCCTGCTGATTGTATTTTCCATCTTATTACATGCTGTTATTACATATTTTTTCAGAAGTAGAGTTATGTACTAGAAGGGGTGGTTGGAGTCATCTTTCCTGTGTTATCTTGTTTTCAGTTGTCTGTTGTTTATTATTTATACTGATGAAAATTCATGCAATATTACCTGGAGGGAGGTAGAGAAGGAGGCAGGTCAGAAGATAGTTTGGATACTCTATGCCGTTTCCATCAGGCTGAATTGCTATGATGAGGTAGGGATTTCAGTGGTTTTTGCAGATATTCGGACTGTACCTACATGTCACGGGGCATAAACATTTGAAATGGGTTGCTTGGGCTGGCTTTGTCTCTTGATTTCTAAATGAGTAGTAGATACATTCCAAACATTAACATTCATGGCACCTGAATTTCTTAGGGAAAAATATGCTTTTGAAAGTCCTGAGCTTAGACCTGTCTCTCCATATATTGGGGTTTGGACAGTCAGCCTTGGCGTGCAAGAGGCTGTTTCTGTGTAATGTTATGGAAAACTTACTGTTAACGTACCTTAATGTGAATAAAATTGGCTAAGAATGTCATGGTAGTGTCTATTGTTAATAATGTAGCTATAAAGTGCCTTCAAGAAATGGTTCCCTGCTTTAGACTTGGTGTGGTGGAAATCAAAAATTATAAATTAAATACCTAAACACCAGAAAAATGGCAAGGGTTTGTCTGCCTGCTATTCAGACTTGGCCTTGTAAGCTCGCCATGTGTAGTTTTTTAAGTGTTTGTGGCATTTTTAGTTTCAGTACCAAAGTGGAGAAGTTCTCCAAGTCTTACTTGTGATTAACCTATTTTCTGAATGCATTCTTGAAGTTACGGTCTTACTCCTTACATGCTGCAGGAACAGCTTTGACTGGACTTGAGCAGCATCTTTGGAGAAAGGTGTGCTGAATGGTGAGATAGTTTTTGACAGCTCGTGGAACCATGGGGTGCAAATGTACTTGTTTACCTACAGAAGTTAAGGCTGCTTGCAACACTGCTCCATGTGACCCTGTGAGAAGTGTGTGCAAGGTGGTGAGGAGGAGGAGAAGGTGGTCTCTTAGATCTCTGGTCTAGAAAGGAGTGTGTCTGACAAGGAAGATGGATGCAGGAGAGGGTAGGTATTGTGGCCATCTGTCTTGGCAGAGGAAAAGATTGTTAATGGGGTATTTGGATTTCTGAAGTTGCTTTCAGCATATGCATACATAGCCATTGTACTAAAATGGGCTAAATTGTACTAAAATATTGCAGGAATGGTAGCATGCACACCTTGTTTGTTTCCATTTTGTTTGTGTAATGGAGTCTTTGTTTCAGTGCCATGCATTTTGTTTGTCCTCTTGAAATGCTGGAAAATTAATGCTGTAACCTCTGTTTTATTTATCCATTAGCATTAAATTTCATATGCATCAACCCAGTTTAAAGGCAGAGCAAGATCTTGGGGTTTATTTAAATTTTCTGTATCTGCTGTTCATCTCCAGTCTTGATCCAGCAAGCATAACTAGAGGTGAACATTTACTGGTTGCATAGCATAGCTGATTTAAGAAGGGCTTTTAAAGCTTTTAAATTTGAATCTTAAAATTCTAGTACCTGCTATAATTGTAATTAAGGGTATTATTTTTACCTCTAGTAACACGTGTAGAAATCCCATCAGACATCCTGGTGTGGTTCATTTCTACCCAAATAAGCATGAGAAACTGCTTTCTGCTTCCAAAAGAGGGACAGCTAAAGTCATAACTCTAAAACACCATATGCTGTTTGTAACAGACTACGCATGTACTGCATGCATGCAGTAGAGAAGAAATTAGTGTATTAATGAGTTTGACTTTTTAATTTTTATGTGCTTGTACCTTGAGCTGCAAGCCCAAATTGAGGTCCTGACCTAAAACTGCTATTGCTAATCTGGCCAGAGGACCCATTCTGAAGTGAGCTGGAAAACTGCTGACAAAGTGAACTGCATAAAGTGAAGAAGACTGTAGAAGCTGCTTTTGCATTCAGATAGCTAAACTGTGAAACTTGGCATAGCAATAGCACTTGCCTTGGATTGCATCCATGGTTGAGATGTTGGTAGGCAAGATGAGAATTACAGCCTCATTAACCAACTGAGTAGCTGAATTTTTTCTGTAACAGTTGAGCAAACTGAAAGAAAATTAAATGGAGTCATGCTTGTCTTTTGCTAAAGGCTATTTTTATAAGAAGAGTGGTTCTTGTAGTGAAATTCCTCTGAACCAGTGCAGCTGAACGATATAAAACTAGCCACTGTGGTGGAGACCAGTGATTTTTTTTTTTTTTTTTTTGGACATACCTCTGGCGATCAAGAATCTCTTCTCTGCTGAAATTATAACTGGGCTGTATGTTTTCTTTTTTTGAGTGGAAGGTTTCATGTGCAACTCAGATGTTTGAGATGGTGGCTGTTTCCACATTGAGTGGTATAACACAGATGATCCCATTCAAAGCTTTGAGCAGCCTAATGTAGTGGAAGATATCCCTGCTGATGGCACAGGTGTTGGAACTAGATGATTTGAAGACTGCATTCCAACCCAGACCATTCTGTGAATCTAGAAGGATTTTCTGTGCAAGTTTGGTAGCATTAGGAGAAGTGTAGAAGTAGCTGTTACAAAAGGAGTAGATACTGCAAACTTTTGCTGTGGCAAAAATACAACCTGTTTTTCTTTTGTGGATACAGTTTTTTTGATCTTAGTGTGTGCTGTATAACCAAGTGGAGTAAGGATTGCTTGTTTTGAAACATTTTTAGGTGTTCTGAAATAAGGAATGTCACTGTTCCTGAAGAAATGCTAAGTCAAATTGCCTGTCTTTGGAGTTAATTGCATTGATTGAATGCGTCAGGTTTCCTGCTTGAAGCAATGCATGAGAACAGAAAATGAGTTGATAGTTTTTGTAGAAGCAGGTTTTTTTTTTTACTTAAATTAACTGTGCAGTATCAGATTTAGCTTACACTTCGGCATATCAAGCTTGAGTAATCTTTGTGTGTACTGAGAGAGTGTCCAAGATCAGGGACCTAATTTTTTGTGGCTGCTGGTACTACTTGCTCAATTATTCAAATACTGAATCTGATAACACTGAAATTAATCACCATCTGATTGTACCTGTCCTCCTGTTTTATAAATTGGGTTGATTTGCCCTTTCAAAATTTGATTTATGTATCTTTACATTACTTGCTTGACCTAAGATGTCTGTGTTTTTATCTGCATACATCTCAAAAAAATCGGACTGTCAGGCTATTAGGAAGAGCTGTAGACATGTGATTATTCATATGCGTAGTCCAAATTAGGATAACTGTGAGTAAATCGCTGTCAAATGCAGTACGTGTATGCAGGATTTCACATTGACCTACAGAAAAGGATACGAAATGGTACACTCAGGAACAGCATGATACTGCCTGGGCAGCTTCAAACACTTGAATGTGAGTAGTACATGTTTGCTATGTGTGATGTGTATGGATTGAAGAGTTAGTTAGTTCACCTTAGAAAAATACAGAAATTGTACAACAGGATTAATAAATAGAAATAAGAGCCTCAGCTTCATGAAACATGAAAAGTATTGTGGATGTAGCACAGAGATGAAGATATCTTTCATATCTGAATGAAATAGGAATAGTTTGAGTGGTGCTTGTTACCCAAATTTATGAATTTGTAAAGCTAATCAGCCTCCTGAGATGTCTATTTAAGGTATGCTTGACTCCATGTAACTTTTAATGCTGTTTGAAAACTCAGCAGACCTGGCAGTAGTGCCAGCAGGACTAGGGGCAGAAGGCCCTGGGCCCTGGTGGGTAGTGAGCTGACCTGCGCCATAGAGACAGGAGATGAGGGAAAGCTTTACCTTCCACGAGAACTGCTGGGCAGTGGGCCTGGTGTCCGCAGAGATGGATGGTGCTTTCTCCCTCCTGGGAGGGTTTTCAGCCCATACAGTATAAAGCCCTGAGCAGTCTCACCACATGGCTGATCTTGCTGTGGGTGGGGGGTGAGACTGAAGATGACTTGAAATTCCTACTGACCCAAATGACTCATCTGTCTACCACTTTTGCCGGCAAAACAAAATGCATTTACTGGACAGAGGCATGGCAGAGTTTGAGTCTTATCAAAAAAAGAAACAAGCTCAGCTGTGGTTGAACCAGAAACACAGCACAGTATGAAACTACTGGGTGTTCTGAGTGCGTTTCAAGGTGAAGTTTACTCATTTGCACAGTTTTAGCAGTTGCAATACTGCTTTGACACTCTTCCAGTCCTTCATTCTGTAGATATTTGAGATAGTAATTGTACAAATAATACTGTCACCTACTATATGGGCTACTGCCCTTATGAGTCTACTTTACTCTTAGTGCATATCATCAATCAACACTTTTTCCACAAACGTTTTCATGAATGGTAGTAGACCCAAATGCTTACTTAATTCTTATGGGTTGTATGACACTTATTTTGAGAGAAAGTAATTTAGTTGTCTTTTCGTCTGTGTAAGTTGGCTTATTAAAAGAATAAACAGTGATCTGTCTGAACTTGTTTTCCTGGTGGGGATCACCCTAGAGGCACGCATATTTAGATTTTAAGTAGTCATAAGAGCCCTCTGGGAGCTAAAAGTATGTACTTCATTGTTTGCGTGAACCACTTGAGAGCAGTGCCTGTCAGAAGGCTTTTCTGAAAATCCTGAAGGGCAGTTCTGGGCCAAATGACAATCCTTTAACAACTGGAATGAGTAGTGTGATGATGTTAGTGATGGCCTCTCTGTGTAAGAGGTGAGCTGTAAAAAGCAAGCTACTGGCCAACAGTGGCACAGAAGTAAAGTACCCTTTACTTCTACGTAAAGTAGAAGATGTTCGGAGTTGTTCCTTGTATATCAGTTTAAATGTGAAGTTTGCTGCCTTGTTTTTTTTTGAGAATACTGGTTCAGATGGCAAAGGCTGTTTTGGGCACACCTCTAGGAGAACATGTCTGAGCTTTCACCTTGTTCAGGCTTTTCAGAGACAGGCTGTATGATGTCCTGTGGGTCAGGTGCCTTGGTGTGGGTAATACCTGTCTTTGCTTGTTAGAATAGCTTTTGGTAGAGTAGGAGAGGAAATGTGGCTTAAAAGGAGATGAAAAATGGGAAGATGTGGCTAACGAGTCAAGAGACAGAAAATGTCTGTAAAGATCGAAGTAAGCCTGTTCATGCAGCAGTATCTGTCTTGATTTATTTTATGGTGTGTTAGACTTTAATATCCCTGTTTATCCACATGTAACTTTTGCTGCATTTCTAGATTCCTGATTTCTGGAAGTGGCTGTGGCATTATATACTTAAATGGTAACTTAAAGAGGAGAGGCAAAGGACTAGGTACATACATGTGCTTTTATGCAAGGGGGACTTCTGTGTAGCAACTAAAAACTGTAATACCTTTGTTTGTGATTACTTTTGACGATAATCCTTCTGTTATGTACTTCTTTTACCAGTTATGAGCTGGGAATATGTGAAAGGCATGCATCTTTGTCAATTAACAATGTGCGACCAACTTACCACAACTTGTTTGTGTCAACAATACCTTGCTTGCTGTCCATTTTTGTGTGTTATATTATACTGGATGATCTCAGAAGGATTAGGCTGCAGAGATACGGTGAGGAGCTCCTGACCAGGAAAAGAAGTGATGGCAGAGAGGGCGAGCAGGGATTGTAAACAGTTAAGGTATTACTTCTGGCTCACGTATTTTTAATAACAGCCAGCTGCCCTTGTTCTGTGTTTACTTCACTTTGCTTCAAAATTATTTAACTTGAAATATGATGTGGACAATTCTCTTAGACCTTGGAGGTAGGAAGGAATGAAATACGTGGTTAAGCAGCTTATGCCAGTGTCTTCTCTGGGATAAATAGTAGTGGTCATGAAAACCGGGTAACTACCTGGAGGGTTATGGAGGATTGGAAAACATGACTACATGTGAAGTTGTTCTTAGCTTCACCTTGATACTGATGTGTTCTTCCCTGCCTGCTGTCCTTGAGTGAAGTAATATGAGTGGCCTCTAAAGGCACTGAAAAATAAGGATCATAGAATGGTTTGGGCTGGCCTTTAAAGGTCACAGAGTGCAACTCCCCTGCGAAGAGCAGGAGCATCTTCATTTTGCTCTGAGTCCCATCTAGTCTGACCCTGAATGTTTCCAGGAATGGGGTATCTATCACCTCTCCTGGGAGCCTGTTACAGTGTTCTATCCATCCCTAGACGTGTCAGCCACACCGTACAGCTTGGTGTTGTCAATCCTGAACTGCACTTCTAGTGCATTCTACCTCATGACCATTTTTTCCAAGTAGCAGTTGGGACTGTCTGTGCAGATTAAACCCGTAATGATTGCTGTCTTCTGTAGTCATGCTACATCTCAAAATGTGTGTTAAGATGAATTTTTCTCCTTAAATTGGAGCAATTAAGTGGATCTAAAACCACTCATAGTGGGACTGCTAGTAACTAGCCATTGCAGTGTTATCCCAGAGGATTGTAATCAGTGGCATAGGGTCCAGTTGGAGGCCTTTTCCTAGTGGTGTTGCCTAAGGTTCAACAGTGGGCCCATCTTGTTCAACTTACCCATCAGTGACTTGGATGAAGGGGCAGAGGCCTCCTCAGCAATGTCACTGACAACACAAAGCTGGGAGGAGTGGCCGATACCCCAGAGGGCCGTGCAGCCCTTCAGAAGGACCTTGACAGGCTGGAGAGATGGGCAGAGAGGAACCTTCTGAAATTCAGCAAAGGCAAATGCAGGATCCTGCACCTGGGGAGGAACAACCCCAGGCACCACCACAGGCTGGGGGTGACCTGCTGGAAAGGAGCTCTGTGGAGAGGAGCTGGGGGTTCTGGTGGATAACAAGCTCTCCGTGAGCCAGCAGTGTGCCCTGGTGGCCAAGGCTGGTGGCATCCTGGGGTGCCTTAGGAAGAGCATTGCCAGCAGGTCAAGGGAGGTGATCCTGTCCCTCTACTCAGCCCTGGTAATGCTGCATTTGGAATCCTGTGTCCAGCTCTGGGCACCTCAGCACAAGACAGACATGGAGCTCCTGGAGCAGGTCCAGCAGAAGGTGACAAATATGATTAAGGGATGGGGGCATCTCTCTTATGAGGAAGAGTTGAGGGAGCTGGGCCTGTTCAGCCTCAAGAAGAGACAACTGAGAGGGGACCCCATCAACATCTATGAGTACCTGAAGGGAGGGTGCCAGGAGATTGGAGCCAGGTGGTGGTGCCAAGCAATAGGACGAGAGGCAATGGGCAGAAATCGATGCACAGCAAGTTCCACCTGAATAAGAACTTCTTTACTGTGCAGGTGACTGCCTACTGGAAGAGGCTGCCCAGGGAAGTTGTGGAGTTTCCCTCACAGATATTCTCAAGAACCATCTGGATCTGGATACAATCCTGTGCAACAGTGCTCTAGGATGAAGCTAGAGCAGGGAGGTTGGATGAGGTGACCCACTCTGGTCCTTCCAACTTCACCTGCTCTGTGATTAACCTCATTTAATGTTTTGGCCTAACATAACTAGTGGGAAAGTCTTGTTTTCTCTGCCTTTCTGATTCCCACTTTTCTCAGGAAAAGCTTATTGCTCAGGATTTAATCCTGAGAGTAATTTTGATGCACTGGAGTGAGGTAGACCAAACAGATGGTAGTGGGGCTAGCAAACATCCAGCTATGCAGATAAAATGTGGGAGTGATGATATGAAGAAGCTTGCTGTATCTATCCAAGCTGCTGAATCCAGTCATGGACAACTACAAAAGAAACTTGAGAAGCCTGAATAGAGACTGATATTGTCGTGACGGATAAAACCTCCTGTTGTGCAGTACTCAGATGAAACTCTTGCATGTCCTTAGTTAATGCGTATTCTGTGACTAAATGTTGAGATTTTTCTGCCGCAGAGGCTGCTCTCTAATATTTAGGAGAGATCTTCAATCTCATCCTTTCCAAGTAACATCAAGAAGGAATTGTATAAAAAGAATGCTTGATCACCCTCTTCTAGAGAAGCCCACATGAATTTTGAAACTTCTTTTCAGTCCAGTGAGTTGTAATACCTTTACAACTTACTTACAAATAGCCTCTCCTCAAGGTTCACTTCTAGAGCAAACCAGGATAATGCCGTCAATGTATTAAAGAGAGTGGCACTTGGAATGCTCTTGATGGCAAGTAGCTGGCAAGCTCTGTGGCTCTTTCTCTAAAAGCACCCTTCCATGACGGCTATCTGCAGTATACTTTCCTGGAACTGCTTTGCTGTTTTTTGATTAGGAAGTGCTTATGATTTACTGTACTGTATAGGTGTAGCCAGAGCACAGCCTTTTGCTGTCTGGTCAATATTTTCCTGCCTTTTAAAAAAATTTTATTATGAAACTTGGTTAAGCTAAGAGCATTTACCCTTGAAACTTGCAGTACTACTGCTGTGTAACAGTAAAACACCATTGGAAATTATGTAAAAACACACAGACCTGTGTTTGTTTCCTTCCCTTCTTTCTGCACGTTACACATAATTGGGTACAAAATGAATTGTGTTAGCATGGGTTGTAGGTGACCCTGGGATTTTGTATATTGTCCATTCTCATTTGTGAGAAGCAGGTAGCAGGTATTCTTTGAAGTTGCTGAACTTTTGTCATATTGTCCAATTTGGAGATCGAAGTGGGAGCTGTGAGGACTTCAGGAAGCTGCATTTGCTGTGGGGTGTCCTACCAGTGAAAAAGCTATTGATCCTGTAGTTGTATACTCCTCAGTTCAGTAGCAATAAACTACTGTTGTTCATATTAAGATACCAGTTGTCTTCATTTTTTCATGTGTATATTCTGCTGAATTAATACAAGATGAATCAAGAAGTGGAATATGCAGCTGTGGTGATGTTCTCTCATGGGCCTGATCTGCTTTGTGGAGCTCCCAGAAGCAGAGGTGGCCTCTTGTGAATAGTTGTGGCTCGTTCTGCTATGTGTTCTTTCTCCTCCTCCAACATTTGCCAAGCCAGCAAGACACTGGTAAGGCTATGAAAGCCAGAGCCAGTGGTTATGTTGCAGGACTGTTTCTACTCTGTTGTTCATGCTCCTTGTGCATAGTGTGTGTGACACTGCAAAACCGTATTCTATGTGAAAAATAAGAGTGCATTGAATTACCAGCAGAATTAAGCACTGTGTTTGATTTGTTCAATTTGAATTATTTGCTTCTTGGTATGGGTCTGTTAAATAGACATATCTGTGTTTTGGGGTAGGTATTTGCTGAAAGTCAGGTTGTAAGTGTTAAGCTAGAAGTAATTAGAAGATGTCTGACTCAAGTGGTATTACTGGACTGTTGTCTAGTCTTTCTCTCCTTTAGCATTGTGCAGCAGTGTTTTAAAATTCCTCATTGTGGCGTCCATCAGGATGGAGGGTGGTGGGTTGAAGCAAAGCCCAGTCAAAAGGCAAAATAAAGTCAGAGGTGCTTGGTAGCTGCAGCACTGGAGAGGTTGTTGTAAAAGAAGAACACAGGTGTACTCAGTCTAACAGGTGCTCCAAGCAGGAAAGGATTAAGCAGATGGGCATGGTGACGGTGGATTACGTCAGTATAATACAGCTGTAAAACAGTGCTTTCAGGAGATGTCAGTGGAACCTCTGATGAAGAATTGCATGGGCAAGATCTGATGTGTGCAGGGGAAAAATCCTGGAAAGCCAGAACACTGATGATGAACTTGCACAATGGATTATGCAACAGTTGCTGTTTGAGGCAATTTCCTTCTGCTTCAATTCATTCCCATGTGTGTTTTTGCCCTTCTTTTTATAACTTAGATACAGCTGCTCCTTAGCATTGAAGAATTCAGTTCTGAAGCCTCTATAAAGGCATGTCACATCTTGTTTGTCTCTGGTTGATAAAGAAGCTGTCACAAACAGCCTTGAGGAGGTAGACTGCAGTAGAAATGTCAGAACAGAAGTGGGGAGGTATACCAATTTGATATTCAAGGAGATGCATCTTCATCAAAAGCTTTGAAGCATAAAGCTTTACTTTCCAGACTTTCTTGCTAACTCTGGTAATTCATCATTTGCATTGACTTCCTTAAAAGGTGAATGTGGTGTTGGCAGGACTCTTTTGAAAGAAATGTTGTCTTGACACAGGTCTTGTATTTACTTACTTCTTTATGCTGGTAACAGTGGCAAATCTGTAAGCATGGGGGAAAAGTGGGACTTCTGAGGAAAAAATGGGCTATTCTCCTGAGCATAAGTGGAATGCTTTATGTACTCTTGAGAACACTTGTTCTGGTCCATGTTCTAGAATGTATTTTCTCTGATGAACTGGAGAATGGAATTGCATGTTAAGTGGAAAACTGTGCAAAGAGTTGTGATAATATGAGTTCATAAAGAGCAGTATTGAGCTGATTTTAGAAGTTGAATGCTGGTTTGCCAGGTAATTTTTCTGGAGTCTTGTGTTTATTATTCTTTCTGCATTTATGCTGGTTAATGGTGAAACACAAGTATATCCTTTGTTTTACTGTTGGTGCTTTCTTTAAGGGTCATTTTAAAGGTATCAGTCCATCCACAGGATGTATAGGTGATATGTCATCTTTTTATCTCAACATTCATGTGGATTATATCACAGTGCTAGTTGGAAACATGACTAAAAATAAAAACCACTAAACCAAAAACATACTAAAAGCACCTTGGTCTGAGAAATAACGTCTTAGGTATTTCTTAAAGCTCTCTGCTGCTTTTTCTCATTGCCTTATCTTGCCTGTTAAGCAGTGTTGCTGTTGACAAAATTGTGGAAGGTAGAAGTTGATGTGTAGGTGTACCATAATGTATTCCAGTACCTCAAAATGCTCTTGAATGTTAATGAAATATAGTATAAGTGAACACTGTTTGTCATTACTGGTAGAATAACAGGATGACATGGAAACCTCTCAGAAGATCTTTCTCTAGTTGCAAGAAAACAGAAGGACACAGATGTGATGTATTCTTCTTGTGTTCAATGTTGTTTTCATTGATTGGAGTTGATGCTAGTGGTTAATAGACCTCTACTGCATACTTTAGCTTTTTTAAGATATTAAAAACCATCAAAGGTACTTAGGTATATTAATGACTGAAATTATTTAGATTGGCAGGCACCTCAGGAGATAGTCTAGTTCAATCCTTAGTTTAAAGCAGGGTCAGCCTAGAGCAGGCTGCCCCAGTCAATGCCCAGTTGGGTTTTGGATGTCTCCTGCTCTGCCCAGAGAGTCTGTATTCTCTGTGGGCATTGTTCTGTGCTTGTCAGTGTTTGCTGTGGGAATAAGTTCTCCTATGTTTAAACATATGTTGTCCTGACACTGGATACCTCTCAAAAGAGTGTCTCAACCTTCTTTACTCTCCTCCATCTGGTATTTATACTGGTCTTACCAGTAAAGATCAAGGCTAAAGACAGACAAACTCAGCTTTTTTCATGTCTATTGTCTCCAGATTCTCTGCCCCATTCAGCAGAAGACCCACATTTTTTGTAGTCTTTCTTCTGCCTTGTGTTTTCCAGACAGCTTTCTTAAGCTGACATAAGTCTCTAACAATGCTTAATAAGTTGTATTAACTTCAGCAGCTTTAAAGTACACATTGTATAATCAGCCAGCTTGCTAGCAGTTTAAGAAAAATGAACAGAATGATTTTTCCTCCCTCTGTATTAAGATACAGGTGCTTGATTTTTAAGAGTTTATGTGACTGGCTGGTTTTAGTTCTATTTTTCACATTCTTAACCAAAAGAGCTATGAATTAAAGAGCTACAAAATACTGTGATGTACTGAAAAGTTAACATGCTTTTCATCGTATCTAAGAGCAGTTAATATCCTTGTGTTTAAAGATGCAACTTGGGCAGTAGTTTAAAATTGTGTTACACCATGAGTATGTACTCATTTTTGTTTCTTCTGAAGGATGCTAGGCTATAGTTGGAGATTTAATTTGGTATAGAGTGCATGGCTGGGTATTCTTTTTAAAATTAGCATTTTATTTGTAATAATTCCATATTGTGAGGGGTGTGACGAGGATGTAATATGTACTAGAGATCTGGTTTTGGAAAAGCCTTGGTATGCAGTACTAGCTAAGTTCTTGTTTCAAGGGCTTGCCTAAAAAAGTGTCCTGTAGGATCTCTACATGAAGTTCTTTTTGACCTTGTCATAAAGCAAATAACCATCAAATATGTCTAGAGTTTGATTTTAATCTCAAATCTTTAGTGGAAAAATCTTGCACTACCTAAACAGTTGTTTAGATAGAGGAAAAAAAAATAACTTGTGTGTTTCAGAGGAGTGGCAGCATCTCCTAATAAAATGGTGAAGACTGAAGACAATTGATGGCTGAGTAAATTTGTACTATGCTTGTTTGATACAATAGAAGCTATTGCTAAATCTCAGGGTACACTTTTGCTACAGTTGTCTCCTCATCATTTTTGCAGTCTTTGACTGAAAATGTTTTGGGGGTAAGAGATCTTCTATCTGCATGAGCTTGTTCGAGGAGCTCATTTCCACTGTGTTCAGGCTTTACTGCTAACATAATCCTCAGCATTCTAATCTGCGTGCAAAACTTCTCGAATTGTAATGGAGCCTGAAATTATACTAGGTGGTTCTTATTTAGAAAGATGGCTGTTTCTTTTCATAAGTTTTTGTTTTAGTTAAGAGCTTGATGGAAGAAATCTTGATTTTTAATATTCCTTGAAAATTTTTTCTGCATGCTGGCGTTTACCTGTTCTGTTTGTAGCGTTTGCTGTTCTTGCTTGTGTTTGAAATCGAGGATGCTTCATTATGGCTTTCTGTCTGTGAACGGATGTACCAGTAAAAATTACAGATAATACTAAAGGCACAAGTAATTTTCTTGCTACAGAAATAGCTAGGTATCTTTTCTGAGCCAGTGCTCTAGTATCACTCCTCTATTTTTGACAAACTCAAGCATTTTATCATCTTAAATTAAATGAATTCTAAATAAAGGATAAAAATACTACTGATGAGACTAGAAATAAACTTCCACAAGGCTTTGAGCTCAGCAAGAAGGTTTTGTAGTACTTGTCAAAGTCACCCCTGTAAAAATCATAGAATGGTTTGAGTTGGAAGGTACCTTAAAGATCATGTTGATCTAACCCCCCTGCCATGGGCAGAGACACTTCCCACTATACCGTGTTGCTCAGAGCTTCATCTAGCCTGACCTTGAACACTTCAGGGATGGGGCATTCACAACTCTGGGCAATCTGTTCCAGTGCCTCACCACCCTCACAGTAGTGATTTTCTTCCTAATATCTAATCTAAACCTACTCTCTTTCAGTTTTAAGCCATTTCCCCTTGTCTTGTCACTACTTGCCCTTGTAAAAAGTCCCTCTTCATCTTTCTAGTAGGCTCCCTCTAGGTACTGGAAAGCTGCAACTAGGTCACCCCGAAGCCTTCTCTTCTCCAGACTGAGAAGTCACAGTTCTCTTAGTCTTTCTTTCTGGGAGAGGTCCTCCATCCCTCTGACAAACTCTGTGGCCCTCCTCTGGACTCACTCCAACAGGTCCATGTCCTTCCTGTGCTGGGACCCCAGAGCTGGATGCAGTGTTCAGGTGGGGTCTCACCAGAGCAGGGGGACAGAATCCCCTCCCTCCCCTGCTGCCCACACTGCTTTGGATGTAGCCCAGGACATGTTTGGCTTTCTGGGCTGTGAGTGCTCATGGCTGGGTCGTGTCCAGCCTCTCACCCACCAGCACCCCCCAGTCCTTCTTACAGAGCTGCTCTCCATCTGTTTGTCCCCAGCCTGTGCTGATAGCTGGGCTTGCTGTGACCCAGGTGTAGCACCTGATACTTGTTCTTGTACCTTGTACCTTGGTCTTGTTAAACCTCATGAGATTCCCATTTTTCCAGCTTGTCCAGGTCCCTCTGGACGACATCCCACTCTATTTTGACAAGCCTAGCCATTGAGAAGTGAGTGGAAGAAAATGGTACAGCATACCAAAGGCATGGTGATTAAGAAGTATCTTTGTATCTCTGGGAAGACTTCATAGAAAATAGCACAGATTCTGGGCTGTTACTATGTGAGAGTGTGCTGGTTTTGTCTGGGGTAGAGTTAATTTTCTTCACAGTGGCTGGTATGGCGCTCTGTTTTGGATTTGTACTGAACACAGGGTTGATAATACCAAGATGCTTTTGTTATTGCTGAGCAGGGCTTACACCGAGCCAAGGCCTTTTCTGTTCATACTGCCACTCTGGTGAAGAAGTTGTGGGTGCATGGGAGCCTGGGGGGAGACACCCTCAGGACAGTTGACCCAAACTGACCAAAGGGATGTTCTAGACCATAGGATGTTCTGTTCAGTATGTAAAGCTGGGTGAAGAAGGGGAGGATATTTGCAGTTACAGCTTCTGTCTGCCCAAGTAACCATTACATGGGAAGGTACTCTGCTCTCCTGCAGATGGCCAGGTTAGCTTTTGTGATGAATATAGGAACTCCTGTGCTTTAACAGGTTTTGATTGAAATAGTTTTTTTAAGTACAAGGAACAGCAAATGTCTGGTATCTATTTCTGTAGTAGAAGGTGGTGATGAAAAGGTAGAAGACAGGTTGAACCTGTGTTACGATAGTATTTCAGAGTAAGTCTGCTAGACTTAGAGCTTCAGGAAAACAGGTCCAGTGAGCACATCCAAGCTTTCATGACTCCTTCTCTGAAGTCTTAAGTTCAGAGGAGAACTGGCCATCTGTTTTAGGCTGTTTATAACTGTCAGTGTTCAAATAACTTCATTGTCTGCCAAAATTTTGAGTCCTGTGTACCAGTTGAGCTGAGCAGATGCAAAGAATAGAAAACAGAATCAAAAGCACTTTGGCAATCTGTACAAAAATGAAGTGTTATGAGCTAAAGAAAAGTTACTATTTTGCGCCTCATGCCCATTAACACTTGCAATAAGTTTGAATCATTCATTATGTGAGATTTCCTGATTGGGAGACTGTGTTACCCCTATATGACAGATTGTGCTGAGGAGGAAGGTAGGGGTTTAACTCAGTGAGGCAGTGGATTGAAAGAAATTCAATATAAACAAACTTGAATGCCAGTGGAATACTCGATGCATGAAACAGACTCTAAAAACTGATTTAATAAAGGGATTGGATAGAACGGTAATTTGGGAAAAGTGAAGTTGATGTAGCGTGTTGACATAGCCTGGCATGGTTGTTTTTTTGTTTGTTTGTTTGTTTGTTTGTTTGTTTTTAAAGTAAAGTTTCTTTTCGGACACCAGGTAGTAAGTTGCACAGTGTGCTGGGTATCTGGTGTGTCAAAACTTGGTGTTGAATGCATACAATTCCTATGAAGAAGCAGATAATATTAAAACAAGTTATTTTCAAAGCAGGAATGAATATAGATGTGGACTTGCTTATTTTTGAACTCCAGTTGTTTTTGTAGGAAAGCAACTGTTCTTAAAGGAGATTTTTTTTTTTCTTCACAGAAAATAAAAAGAGGAGCTGTTAGAAGTCTCTTATATGATAATTTGTCTGCTTAGAATTGGATGAGATTGTTGATACTTGTATATGAAAGATTAAAGGAAACCTACTTGAACAAACAGCTTGTCTGTTGCAGCATTTCTTGCACCAGAGGTTTATTGGAGCAGTATCTGGAAGCAAATGGTTTGCCGTAGATTTGAGACATAAAACTGATGATGCTGGTAATTATCATTAACTTTTGATGCCTGTAGATGGCTACTGGTTACCACTGTCAAATTTGAGATTTCTCATATTTGTGCAAACACTATACAGTTGGACTTCTGAAACTTCAGATGTAAAAGGAGTTGCCTTTTTGTTTTGTTTACAGTTGCAGGTGGGATGTCAGGGATTATTGGTCTGAAAGGACAAAAGAGAACTGCAAGGCTGCTGGGTGTTTCACCTGAGACCGATAGTTATGGGGGTGATTCTCTTCCTGATTTGTATCTTTTGGAGCATGTGTACTGCTCATAACAGTTCAGGGGTGTCATTATCAAGCTCTGACACTTAGCACAGTGCCCTAGGCACGTTGGAGATCTTGTGTGGCAGAGTGAAAGAAGGGCTTTTAAAGCACTCAGACTGAGGAGAAACGAGATTGTTGGATGAATGTGTTAGTATAAGTCAAACATAACATCTTGGGTATCTTGGATTTTGCATTGCTAACAGCTGAAATCAGATATGTCTACATTCTGCCCATCTTTCAGGGAAGGGTCCCTTGCAAGTAGGTCATGGGGACTGCTGTTCAGTTATTCTGGATTTTGTCAAACCACTGAAATGGGTAATATTCAATCTGTCCCGACAGGGAGGTGGTTCAGATGTTTTTCACCCATAATGGAGAGTTAGAAAATTACTTCTCACTTAAACCTAGCAACAGTCTCCTTGAGTTACTAACTCTTCAAAAGCTGAGCAAAATACTCCGGTGGTGAAGTAGCTGGGGAGTGATAGTGGAGGGTTGAGTATGTTGCATTGCATTCTTAAAATGATGTAAATTTTAGTAAAGTGCTAAGGTAGCAGCCAATGGTATCTTACAGACTCTCAGAACAGTTAGTTTTGGAAGAAACCTCTGGAGATCATTCAGTCCCAACCCCCTTCCAAGGCAGGATCACCTAGAGCAGGTTACACAGGAACACATGCAAGTGTGTTTGGAATGTCTCCCAGGGAGAGACAGGGAGACTCCACGACTTTCCTGAGCAGCCTGTTCCAGTGCTCTGCCACCCTAAGTGTAAAGAAGTTCTTCCTCATGTTGAGCTGGAACTTCTTGTGTTTTAGTTTATGGCCATTGTTCCTCATTCTGTCCGTGGGCACCACTGAGAGGAGTCTGGCACCATCCTCTTGGCACCTGCTTTTGAGATACTTATGCATTAATGAGGTCCCCTTTCAGTTGTCTCCTCTCCAGGCTGAACAAGGCCAACTCCTGCCTGTCTCTCCTCATGAGAGAGAGATGCTCCGGGCCCCAGGTCATCTTTGTACCTCTGCTGGACCCTCTCCAGTAGCTCCTTGTCTGTCTTCTACTGAGGAAACCAGAACAGGACCCAGCACTCCAGATGTGGCTTCTACTAGGGCTGAGCAGATGGGAAGGATCACCTCCCACCTTACATGGATAGGATTTCATATCCATTGACATACTTCCAGATACTCTTGCTCTTGTTCAAATTCTTGAGGTAGATTTCTGTGTTTAGTTTTTAGGAATGAAACAAAGAGGTGGTGGAGTATCCCATGTCAGAGATGCTCAGAAACTGTATGGACATGGTCCTGTGGAGCTGGCTCTAGTTAGCCCTGTTTGAGTAGGGCAGTTGGACCCAGTGGTCTCCAGAGGTGACTTCCAACCCTGAATGATCCCTGTGTGAGTCTGTGGTTTACGTGATCAGGTATTCTAAGAGTATGTGATGCTTTATTGAGCTGAATTTCAACTTTGGAAAACTTTTGGGAAACAGCACATGTAATTGCTGGGGCAGCTATGGAATTTGAAACATGGCAGGGTCTGGAAAAATCAGGCTTGCAGGTGAAAAGTCTGTTGTCTGTATTCTGTGTGTAGATTCTTAAATCTTCTCTAATAATTCAAATTTCACTATCAACAACAACAACAAAAAAACCCAATAAAAACCCCACCTCACAAACTTGTTGAATTCTGCTTTTTTTGCAGGTGAGCTTAATAAACAATGGCATTAAGTACTAATGTTCCTTACAAGGACATTAGTCTTCTTCTCATTTAGTAAGAATACAAAGTTGATGTGCTAAGTTTAGAAAGTTCTCCAAAACCAACTAGCTAGGGCTAGAGAAAAAGTATGGTGTGTATTCAGGGTTTTCAAAGAAGATCAGTGGTCAAATCTAGGTGATTTTTCTGACCACTCAGTAGTACTGACAATGTTGGGATGTCTACTGTATGTCTAGAAGCCATTTCCTCAAAGCTGTTGAGACACACCCAGTTAGAGCAGTCTGTAAGGGTTGATAACTGATAGCTTTTTTGAAAAATGTAAATAAGGCTTTCAAATATGCAAGGTTTGGAAGTCAAGACTGTGTGTAGTAGAGGGCTCCCATCATCCTTGAGCTCACCTGATGAAGATTTTGTTGATTTCTTCTTGTTGTCACTTAGGTTGTATTGATGTGGTTTAACATTTTATGTCAATTTTGACTTGGAATGTCTTCCTCCGCTGCTTGATGATTCCTGTAAATATTTTTAATAAAATGCTTAGTTGTTGAGGCTTCAGTTCCTTTATTTTTACGGTTTCAGGAGCACCTGTTTTTTGCTAGAAAAACTTGACTAATGTTCTTTCTGGTTTGTAGTCTTGTGCAGCATCAGTGTTTGGGGGACACAGCTTCACGGGGTGAAGGAGTTTGTTTCATGGAGGTGGTAATAAAAGTGTTTACCTCCATAGTGGACTCCCAAGATCCCATGATTATGTGCTGCTCAATCATTGAATCACAAACACTTGGCTGAAAACCAAAAGGAACAAGCAGTCCCAGAAGCAGACTGAGGTGAACAGAATCTGCTAGGTCAGCTTACACTGGTGCAGGTTATTCTGGATCAGGTAATCTGGTTGTGATAGGCTTGCAAAACAATTGATGCCACTTTTCTCCACTTGCTTTTTAAGTGCACTCTCTCTGAAAGCTGAATTACTTTTACCACTTACTGCTTTCTTAGTTCTCTTGAAAGATTCCTGCTGCTTCTTTTCTTGCCCTGTCTCAATAAATGCAGAAATTCACCTTAAGAGTCAAACCTCTTCCTAGTGCCTCAGAGAAGAGCCTTGCTAATAATAACATTACTCTGTATAGCTAATCCACTTACTGCAGTGGATTCTGTAGAGAAATACAACAATCTGTATTTTGCATAAGCAAAATAGGATGTAAGAGACTGGTGTGACACTTGGGAGACTGCACCACTTACTGTTTTTTAAAATACTGCAAATAAGAATAGTTTTTGTAGATTTTTTTATCCTCCACCATTTTATATTAGTTTTTGAGTTACTATTCAAAGACTGTTTCTCACCTGATATTTTCGTTGCTTTTGGGAACCTCTGGGAGGTTGCAGGGGGAGAAATCCTTGGTACGGTGTTGTAAATCAGCTGTAAGGAAGGGCTTCACTGAACAGTTGTGTCTTTTTTTAAATTCTCGATGAATTAAGTGGTTTTGGTACTGTGTGAAAAATTAAAGGGGGAGAGAAATACAAGAGAGATTCTGGGGGAAACATTCTTTCTAATTTTAGCCTGTAGTGCTTGAGCATACTAAGATACTTCCAAAATCCCTGTTAGCGTATCTTCATCTGGAAGACTGTTTAAAGGCACTGCTGCTGTTTGTTGGAACTTAGTGTGTGGTTAATTTACCTCTTTTCCTTAAGGTTTACCCACCTTCCTTCTGAAGGGTTTACTTAAGAATGTTGACTTAATTGTATATTTTCTTTGATAAGTGAAGTAGAAAGCGCAACGCTCTCTGTACTGTTGCACAAACAAAAAAAAAGTGATTTATTGTTTAACTTCCTGGAACAAAATGCTTTTTCTTTCAGTCGTTGCTTCCCCAGTGGATCTGTGAATCTTTACATGTGTTCTACATACTTCTGTGAAACAAGAGTGCAGCTGTTGAGTAAATTGGTGAAGTTTCTTGTTTTCAGTGTGTCGCTTTTCTTTTACCAGAATTGGAAGGGAGACCTTTAATCTTACTGATTCTTTTCTTAGACAGTGCTTTTTGAAGCACCTGGTATGAATCCATCTTTGTCAAAGCTGAAAACATTGAGTAGCTTCTGAGGCTTGTCCTGCACCACATCTCTCAGGTCCCTCTCTCCTTTCTCACATAAGAGGAAGAAGGTGAAGCATTTAACTTAATCTTTAATACTTCAGTTTACTCACTATGCTTTTTGATTTATTCATTTTACGTACTGTTCTGTTTGAGACTGGAAAACTTGCACATGGAAAACTACACATGAAATTTTGGAGAAGGAAATGGATGAGGTTCCTGATGGAACCCTGGTCTTAAAAAATGGACTTAAACATACTAGTATATCAAAGGTCAAATTCCAAGACAGTATTTTAGAGAATTAAGCTTGAGTTTAGTAATCTGTCACTGAGACTTCTAGTACACTGTACACGTTTGCTCATTTTAAATAAAACTTTGACATAGTTCTATGTGGGAATCCCTAAATTATTTTTGTGTATGTAGGGGTAACACACAGGTCTGTTCTTAACTGATATTTAACCAAGTTACATGAAGACCTGAGGTTTTTAGATCACCCTAGTCACTAGTTGTAAAGATGAGCTTGAAAATCTTGCTGGCAGCTCAGGTTGTTCTCTTGTCTTCCATGTGGCAGGTTGCAAACTCCCATGTCAAAGCCTGTGTATGAGTTATCATTACAAGAACTCTGTAACTTCTTGTTCAGTGTTTAAATCAGGTGAGTACTTCAAGGATAATGAATGCAGACATTCTCTGCCAGCAGCCTACTGTTTGAACATGTCAGGTAGCATACCCTGCCTGATACCCTCTTGATAATACATCCCAGAGATTACAAAGGTGGGGGGAGGTGGTGTTTGGTTTTGCATGCTTAGCTACAGTACAGAGATCATTTGGTAGCCGACGCTGAGCACAGCCAACTGAGCGATGCTGGAAGCTGGGAGAGGCTTCAGCCACTGAGGTCTCTCACTTACTCCAGTAATAAAGTTTTCTTTGCGGTTCATTACGTGCAGCTGCAGTGAATTAGAACCAGGTTAAGTAAACTCAGCTGATCTGCTTTGAATGCTCTAGGTAAGTTTGTCAAAAGTTACAGGCTTGCTTTCTTTTCAAGCCCTTACTGGAAAGAATGGGTAGTTATGGAAGCTAAACAAACTTTGAAAAGGGCACAGTTTTTGAGTTTGAGCTATGTTAGTTCTAAAAATTACCCCAAATTGCTTTTTCTTTATGCAAGAGATAAAAATCAGCTGAGGAACTGGTAGTTTGTAGACAGCCATGTGATTTCTCTAACCTCTGATACTTAACAGTCTAAAAATAGTTGCCATATGGGATGTCTTTATTGTGAGGACAGCCTCTGCTAGTTGAGAACCTTTCTGTGTCTAAGCACTTTCTGTGCCTAAACATTTTTAGCTATTTCTTATCTAAGTGAAGTTGTCATATGGCTTTAAATGAGAGCTGCTGTCGTTGTCCAAAGATGTTGAAGAAAAGGGAGTTATTTTCTCTGAATTTAATGGGGATGGTTACAGCAGCATTCTGTGTTCCTCTCTGTACTGGGTGTATTTTAGATCTCTGTTAAAAATGAACTGAATAAATAAATTGACGTTACACCAGTGAAAAATGCAGTAAATGAAGACTAACACCAGGCTGTATTTGTTTCAAGCCTTTCTGTTACAGTTGTTCAAAATTCTAGCAACCTACTGAGATTTTTTAGGTTCAGTGGAGGTTATTGGGAGATGTGCCTGCCAAACCCTTCTTCAGAAGTTCTTAATTTTCCTGTAGGGAGTTTAGACATGGCTGAGAGAAGTAACAGAATATGTGATACTTGCTTATGTTGAGTTCATTTTTTAGTAAGCTATAATTCTTATAGAGTAGCTGCATGTCCTTTCAAGATGTGCAGTAAAGAAAGCAAAATCTAAACTTGTACACATTTCTGTGGCAAAGGTTATGATTAGTATATATAGTCTCTGGTATTTTTCTGCTTTGAGTTTGCAGTAAGTTTGGGAGATAAGTTACCAATAGTCTGGTTTTTTGCAAATGGGAAATAATTATTGTATTAAAAGCTCTTTTCATAGTCAAGTCAAGTGATGCTTCATGGCAGGTCCTCAGAGTCAGAATGCTGCTCTTTTTTACTTGTGTGATATCCCAGTGTTACCTTCTCTTTGTCCTTATCTCTTCCAGTGTCATGGATGGACATTAGATAAAGTGACATTAGACCTCATGACTTTAACTTTGACTTCAACTTTTTCAACCTTTCCATGCACTGACTTCTTAGAAGTCTTTTCAACATCAGGCTCCAGAGCTTTAGTATGGTTAAATGAACTTTGGCAGTCACAAGATTAAAACTGGTGGTTTTTTAGTATTTTTTTCTACGAATTCTTAGAATCATTAGGGTTGGAAAAGACCTCCAAGGCTACTGAGTCCAGCCTTCAACCAGACATGACCATGTCAACTAAACTATAGCACTAAGTGCCATGTCCAGTCATTTCTTGAGCACTTGCAGTGATTGTGAACTCCACCACCTCCCTGGGCAGCCCATTCCAGTGTTTAACAACCCTTTCAGTGAAGAAATTGCTCCTGATGTCCAACCTGAACCTTCTTCTGGCCCAGCTTGAGGCCATTTTCTCCTCTTGCTGGTTGCTTGGGAGAAGAGACTGACCCCCACCTGGCTATGGTCTCTTTCCAGGTAGTTGTAGAGAGTGGTAAGATCTCTCCCCCAAGCCTTCTTTTCTCTGGACTAAACCAGAACTCCTTCAGCCACTCCTCAGAACTTACTCTCCAGACCCTCACCAGTTCCTTAGCCCTTCTCTGGACTTGCTCCAGCATCTCTGTGTTTTACTTGAAGTGAGGGGCCCAGAACTGGACACACAACTCAAGGTTCTGTACCATGTCTGATACGGACCAGGATGCCTTCTTGGCTACCTGGGCACATGCTGGCTCATGTGCAGCTGGATGCCAACCAGCAGCCCCAGGTCCTTTTCTGCTGTGCCACTTTCCAGGCAATCTTCCTCAGCCCGTGGCACTGCGTGGGGTTGTTGTGACCCAGCGCAGGACCTGGCACTTTGCTTTGCTGCACCGCATACCACTGGCATTGGCCCATGGATCCAGCCCATCCATGTCCCTCTGCAAAGCCTTACTGCCCTCCAGCAGATCAACACTCTCACCCCCTTGGTGTCATTTGAGAACTTAACTGAGGGTGCACTTGGTCCACTTATCCAGATCATGGGCAAAGATAATAAACAGGGTTGGACCCAATACTGAGCCATGGGGAACCCCAGTGGTGACTGTTGTCAACTGGATGTGGCACCATTCACCACTACTCTCTGGGCCCAGCCATCCAGACAGTTCTTAACCCAGTGAAGAGTGCACCTGTCCAAGCTACGGGCTGCAGCTTCTTCTGGAGAAATTGAAATAATTTACTGCAGATGCAGCTGCAGTTAGCCTTAGGCAGCTAGTCCTGAAGTGCTGCATCTTCATAGAGTAAAAGAGCTGTAGTTCACCAAAGTCTGAGCACTTGGAGATCTGTCATCTGAGAAGGAGTTTTGCAGAACTGACTTGGAGGTAACGTGTGGTTGTGCATTTTGTACAGTATTTATGCAGTGAGAAAAGCTTAAATTCCTTTTTTCTTTATTGATGCTTCTAGGAACTTATTCTTCTAGTATTTTGCCCAAAATCAAAGTAAAGAATAAACTTTTGAAGGTTAGAAGTTGAACATTGACTGAAAGGTAAATTTAATACAGAATGGTGTAGAATGTCTGCAGAGTGAATTAAGGAGATAAAAATCCTGTTTGACTTGTTGGTTTAAAAATAACCTAACAATCATGTGTCTTCTTTAGTATTGTATCTATATAATGGGACAATGAAATACAGTTTTGATCTTTGAGGCAGAGATATGTGAGTCATTAATACTGGGGCTGCTGGACTTAGAGGTGCCGGTCTTCGTTTAGGAAATTGGTGGAAAGTAGTTACCTGCAGTGTGAAGAAGGAAAAGTCCAGGCTTTATGGCTGTGAGACAATAGCACTTCATGGGAACTTTAAAATTTTGCTTATCCTGCCTACTTCATTTACAGAAGTGTGTGATTCTTATGCCTATGTTTTTATCTTCTTAGTTATGCTGTTTTTTTAAATACTGACATCTAAATTGTGGGCAGAAAAACTTAATTAACTCTGTCCAACTGAATAGTGTGAACTAAATACTTTACTTCCTGATATGCTTTGTTTTAGAGCTAGAATGTGCTGACATCAATGACACAGACCTTTTCAAACTCATCTGCATCTATTGTAATTTGAAGAATGTGTTCCAGGGTAATCTGGATGGCACTGTTTTGACAATGGCAACTAAGGAAGTTCAACTCCTGCAAAGAAAACCAAACTATTTAAATAGTGTAACTTCTATATTTTTAACTGCTTTGGATTCCTGTGTATATTCAATGGGAATATGTGAGGTAGGACAGTGAGTCCCTCTATCTGCTATCAGCAAGGTTTTTGATACTGACTATAACACACTGTTCAGATTCCTCCAAAGCGCTGATGCCTTTTGACTTCTTGTCAGCATGTCTCCAGGGCCTACTTTTGATGTTTATTTTTTTTCTCACTGTAGTAAAACACATTCTTGACTTTGCTTGGAAAGTGTAGATAAAAGTACCCCATAGTTTAGGTGATGCAATATAAACCACTGTCACCTTTTTTGCAAGATAAAGTGCCCAGAGGGAAGATGCATACTGTTTCTGAAACAGTCTTCATTAACTTACCGATACCTTTGTTTCACAGAACATCCAGTTCTCTGCCCAAGCATAATGTTCAGCCCATGAAAGTGAAGCTTCTGCTGTTTTAGAAGTCAGCTTCATTATGAAACAAAGTCTGAAATGTCCAAACTTGGGTTCTTCTCTCCATGTTAGAGTATATGTTGCAGTATAAAATCCATCTAGTTTATTTTGAGGTATTCTTCAAGACTTGAGAAGTCAGCCTTTGGGTGCCTTGACAAATAACATGATTTGACAGGTCTCCTTCAAAGGGTGCTAGAGATAATCTAAGACTTAACTTTCTGATCTCAAACTTGTGTGCTGGGTGAAAGCAGAATCCCTTCTGTGGTGCCTCAGAATTGGTGCATTTCTGTAGTGAAATGGTAATAAAAATATGCAGATTAGCCCATATAGAAAGCAAGCATATTGTAAGTCAAATAGCATCAGCATCATATTTTTCACCTGTTGAGCTTCTCAAAGTAATGTTTTGGTTTACTGTTGTGCGTATCCCTTTCCAAGCTCTTTCTTTGTACTGTAGTGAGTATTACAGGGAGATTTCTGGGGCATAGGTGACCTTCTAGAACTTGATATGCATTGATAAAGGACAGAAAATTTTAAGTTTATTCAGAGCTGTGTGCTGTTGGTCTGACTTTGTTTATGCTGTCATGCTATCTTACAAGACTTTTTATATCTCTCTTGCAAACAATTCTCTTGATTTTGTTTTGATATTGAAACTTGAAGCTGTACACAGGCGAATAAATAAATTGGCAAAGATACAATTTCAGGTATTTGGGAGCTCTGTTACAATGGTGTACTTCTGTGGCTATGTTTCTCTTGCTATTGAATTAGGCATATAATTAGTTTTATGGTGAAGTGGGGTATTAGCTCAGTTTTTTTATGCAGAGATAAATATCTAAGTGAAATCAGCTTTTTGAAACGAATTTGAAAGAAAATTGTCTAATCTAGAATTTGTTGTTACGAAATTTAGATTTCAGTAATATGTATATACAGTGTTAAGGCACAGATAATGGAAATGCCAGTTGCATAAATATATCAAGTTGCAGTTTTAATAGGTTTGGATATGATACCTAGCATAGAATAATACATGAAAGAATAAAGCATGAGAGTCAAAATAAGTGGGTTAGCCCATGTAAGGAGCAACGGTATATTAAGGCAATTTAGTGATACGTAGTTTAATGGTACTTGGACTGCTGGAGAAAACTAGGAGTGGGAGACAACATAGATACAACTTTCCATGAAGAAAAGGTTAGAAGAAAGAGCTAGAGCATGTGGAAGCCAAGTGGCCCCAGAAACTTCATATTTATGGACAGAGTAATAGGAAAATCTGATTAGCAGTTCTAATGATAATGTATTAAATTGAAAGTTTTAAGGAGGGGTTCTGACATCTTGGCTTTTGTATTTCTCTGTTCTTGAATTCATGTTTGTGCGAGAATTCCCATCCCCAGAGGTCAGAAATCTTAAGACCTGGGCAAGATTTCTGTGGTGACTGAAAGCAAGAGCAAGATTATTTTAAACAAGAAAACCTTTTAAATATTCATTGTTCTGCATTTTTAGTTGGATTATAGAAATAAAGATTTCTGCACGCAAGTCAGCACAGCATATGGATCTATCATGTTATATCTGTGTTGCATTATTCATTACTCATGGTATATCAGTATTAAGAAATAAAAGTTCTCTTCATCTACTATAGGAAGCCTTTGTACTGCTTTCATGGAACCACGGTGACTTCCTACTCTAGGTGGGGCAGGAAGGGAGAAATCATAGCTCCTCTTAAGCTTGTTTTTTTTTCCCTCAAAGATGTGGTTATTGAGACCACTAAGAACACTTCTTGGAGACTGAATAGTCAGTCTTTATCCTGTAGTAGATTTTTAGTAGATTTGGAGAGTAAACTGGCCTTGGCCATGTTTTTTTCATATTAGTTCACTATGAGATGTTAATAAGAATGGCTTGTTGATACCTTCACTCTTTCTTGTTGGTCTGAAATCTTTTTTAGAGAAGTGATAGAATAGAAGCCTTGTAACTGTAGGTGAAATCTCATCTGCTCTTGACTGAAGAGGGCAGAATATGCTGACTGGAAGTGTTTCAGTTTGAACAGTCTTTTCCTTCTGTTGTTCCAAACCCTCATACCTGGCTGTGAAAAAAAAATGGCAGCTCAAGCCAGTTGTTTCCACAAGTCCCTGATTTTTGCCTTACATGCTACTTTGAGGCCCTTCACCAAAGAGTGAAAGCAAGTGTTCCGTATTTGAATACTACTTAACGTCTAAGATGTGATCCTAGGCCATTTAAGCAATCTTGGGTATCATGTCCAAGGCAGTTCAGGTAGCTTGTTTGCTGTCATATCTGCTGGAGTGCAGGGTACTTGGCAAACCCCAGTACATCTTACCCTATGTTGTTAGTTGAGCTGTTGTCCTAGTGAAGATCTCTTCTTCCCCAGAGGTTTCCTCAGTGGAAGGATTAATGTTTCCTGTGCACAAATTAGTTCATTCAATGTGTAGTTAATGGCACATGTTTCGGTTTGGTTTGAATACCTTTTCGTGTTGCACATAAGCTTTGCTTGTCATGAGTTTTGGAGCTGAAGGAAGGATGTTGTGACATGTCTGTCAGGCCACTGATGATCTGGGCTAATGGAGACATCTGAGTATGTATGTATTGTGTTGCTGTCCAGCCTGACACCACTTTGAAAGTACTTGTAAAGAAGGATATAGAGGAAGGGTGAGGCATGGAGATTACTGGTTTCTGACTTTCAGCTGCTTGCATTTTTTCCCCTCTTTGTCTGGTGTTGAGGATGTCATTTTCTGAGCTAACTAGCAGTATACGTGACGGTTTAAGGGGTAGAGATGTTAAGTCATGCAACTTTTCCCTTGTCTAATCCACATCTGAGCTAAAAGTTCCCTGTGAGAGAACAAAAACTCCCCTGAAGAGAGGAAATTGAGGGGATTGATCCTGCAGTTTGAAGGGTAGGGCTGTGATGGAGATACCAAGATCATGCCCTGTGGATCTGCTGAGGTGCACCTCTGGTGGGGTGTCTGTGATGCTAGTGGGTTTTGGGCCTAATGATCTCTCCAGTTTACCAGTGAGCTTTGAGCAAGGAGTGCTGCCATGAAAAGCCAGCACAAGAGAACCGTTCCTCTAACCTTGTCTTCCTTATCCTGGAAGATGAATCCTGTCATCCATCGTTGGGGCCTCTGTTACAGTGAAGAAAGTTGAGGAAGAGCCTATTTTTCTAACTTGTGTTTTTTGATTTGTGTATGTCTTCAGTCAGACTAACTTGGTTTGCTTTCTGTTCCTGTCTGTTGGTAAAACATCAGCTTTTGAAGTTGTCAGTGGGGAAGAAGGTTGTAACCTGCAGTGTGAAAGGGGAAAAAGTTTTACACAACCCAACTGGAATACTGAGGTAAATGCTGAAAAATTGAAGTAGGCATCCTAGCCAGTTCAAGTGGATGCTGACTTTGAAACCCTTCAACCTATCAAGTTGCTGTATTTGAAGAGTCATCAAATTGTCTCCTTTCACCCCACTGAATGTTCTGTTTTGTTGTGTTAGTGGGCTCGAGAGGACTACATATGTATAAGGCTGAAGGGAAATGTCTGCTATAAGATGCAGTTACCTCTTGAAGAATACATATTCATTTTGACAGAGCCATATTGCCTTGGAGAGCACTTTGCTAGAAGGCTGTGAGAGCTAACACAGGAGACTGGGACAGCAAATAAGAGCAATAAACAGTTGGCAAGATTTTGTGACTGGTAGAGTGCAGTTGAAAAATCTTTCCTGTTAAAAATCAGTCTTATTTAAAGAATTGGTTAAGTCTGGAGTTGCTCACAGCTTATTTATTTGAGATCTGAATAGCTGTTTGTGTGATCCAGTCATAGTGTTGGTGAAACTCCTTCTGAACATCAATATTGGCTGTGTTCAAACAGTCCCAACTTGACACTTTTAGTAAAAATTACAAATATAACCAACGTAATCATTTTCCCTTAGCTGGCTTTGAACTTTTTTATATGAAGGAGGGCAATGAAAAGAAAGAGTGTAATTTTGTTCTGAGTTTTGGGGGTTTTTTTCTTGTATATGAGCTAATTAGTAATGCATGTTGATGGTGTCTTGCTCAGGGAATTAGTTATGTTGGTAGAAATGGTTGTGTGTCTAAATTGACCTGAATAATTAGGAACATAAAAATGGCTACACTTTATTGGAGTCTCGAACAGTTCTTTATTACAATCTTGAACTGATCCCTTAATGGAATGGAGGTGTTTGTTTTCTTTACAGAAAACTTTTAGAGTTGTTCTCTCTAATATGGTTTCTAGGATAACTTAAATTACCCTGTTTGTTTCCCTCCCTTTACCCCAGCTGATAGGATAATCAGTAATTTCAGTCAGAAGAGATACTTTATTTTCTCGGGATTAGTCCATTGTCAAGCAATGTCCTTGCCTTTCGGTACATGCATTGTTTTTCCAGAACTGCTTGCAAGTATTTGTTGGCTTCATTCCTAATGCATAGTAGCTTTAGTAGGGCATTGTTTAGAGTATCCTAATACTCTTTAAATATTTTGCAGGAATGTTAAGAGTTTCCAAAAGCACTTCATACTGAGTGAAGACTTTTAATCTATGTATACATTTTTAGTGTTCCTACAAATAATTATGTTCAGTAGATAATTTGCACTTTCTTGCTTCTGTCCTGTTAGTGTCACCAGCAGAATTAAGCTCTTTTATGCCTCTACTAATAGCTGTTTCTTGTTCAACTGTCTGCAGTTGTTCAGTTGTTCATTGCTTACCTGGAATAGGACAGTCTGCTTTGGCTGCCTCTTTGTTCCTGCTGAAACCTTCTGCAGATTAACTTCTGCAGCATCAATCACAAGGGTGAATTACAATCCTTTTGCCTAAATTTCGTATGATTTTTTTTCATAACCATCTTAATTTTCTTCACATACTTCAACTCATCATGACTTTAAAGCCAAGATAGAGAAATGTTAAGTGGTATTACTTCTTTAGTGATTCATTGAAGAGACAGTGTGAAAAGGTTCCCCTTCTAAGCTGCCACTTTTGAGAGGCTAGAAATTGCTTTTTATTGTTGCAAAGGACTCATGCTTTCTTGTCTTAATTGCCTGTGTTTACATTAGTAACTATTTAAGTTACTTGAAAATTTGATACCGCCTCACTATCAGAAAAATTCTAAGTTTTCTGTGCAGTTTTTGTCTTTCATCTGTCTTATCAAAGTTCTTCCATGTAACTTAGTATAAATCAAGAGATACTGTTCTGGTTCATTCACCTGAGCTTCATGAGTTCTCATCAGGCAATACCCTTAATGTAGTTTGTGCTGCAGATTTTTAAATTGTGTAACGGAGGGAACAGCAAATTAATGTGTATGCAGGTGGGGAGGGCTGCTATTGGAGAAATTGTGGTTTATACTAATGAAGAAAAAGTGCAAACAGAGTCAAAGAATAAGCATTGTTTAGTCCTTTTGTGCAGACTCACCAAGCACAAGATGTGCTGTTAATGTGTGGACGTCAGAGTAACCATCAAGCTTTCCTTGACAGCTATCCTTCTTGTAGGGAAACTGAAAGAGTGAGTACTGTTTTGTTCTGACAGGCAAGGCTGTTAACTGAAGACATGCCTTCTGGCCTGTGTGTGCCTTTACCCATAAAGGGCTTTGGGATGTTTTAACAACCTATGTA
Organism: Gymnorhina tibicen; assembly: GCA_013399875.1. Taxonomy (NCBI): domain Eukaryota; kingdom Metazoa; phylum Chordata; class Aves; order Passeriformes; family Artamidae; genus Gymnorhina; species Gymnorhina tibicen. The sequence goes on along the minus strand of VXAZ01004091.1, from coordinate 279,806 downwards.
ATAGCTTTTGCATATGCTAGATTGAACCGTCTCTGTTATCTCTTATTGTACAGCTTTTTTGAGTGTGCATGAATTAGTACTGTCCTTTCATGCATGCTTGTAAGATACTTGACCATTTGAAAAAAAGGAGTCCTTCAAATTAACACTCTAGTAAAGATAAGGAAGCATGAAGAATTGCAGCTATTCAAAGTATCGGTAACTCTGCATTTAAAATTTTAATACCCAAAAAAAAAATTTTCTTTGCTGAGTTCTATTTTTTAAAGCAAAATTCAGCATCTGTATTGTGCCAGATCTTACCTTTCACTGAGCCCTTAAATAATGATGATGGTTTGGTTTTTTTAATTTAATGTATGTTGCATCAGTCCTCACAGACAAGAAACAGCTTATCCTTGTTAAAATGCATTAATTACTGTTTTAAGTCAAAGTAGATGGAATAAATCCTCTGGAAAGAGAACAACTTCATTACAAGCAGAGACCAAAGTTCTGGTTTAGACCTTCCTGTCTGCAAGAAATAAGTAATATTGTATGCAGAGAGAGGTGTTTCTTGCAGTTTGGTATTACGAAAACAAAATCTGTAGTATTTGCTTGTGCAAATGGTGATGCGTTGTAATTGCTGTCTGCTTCCATTGCACTGGGAAACAGGCTGGAAGGGCAAACACTAAATTCTAACGCATGCTCTGAAGGTTTCCTGGTATGTAAGGAAACACCTTTAGGAGAATCTTCAGGAGCATGTTTAGCATCTCTTAGCATCTCTTAATCAAGAACACTGTATCAGCTGTGACCCTTGAGGCTGGAGGCATCTCATGGTCCAGCTTGGGTTGCCTCTGAATAGTGGTAACATGTTGGAAGAGGCAGATGTGTTTACTATCTGTTGGCTTGAATTCAGAGGGTAATCACCTTTATGTAATAATACCACTTAAAAGTATGTAGTGTAATCGGGGCAGGCATCTGTGCAGTGATTTTTTTTGTGTGGTGTCTGTAAATAGAATTATAGAATTAAATTCTGTATATAAAACATGTGTGTGAAATGATTTCATGATCAGGATGAACAAGTATGAATTGAAACGGGTGGTAGAAAGACTTTGGCCAGAAGTCTGATGCACTGAATGTTTCTCCCTAGCATATATATGCATGTGAGGTGGTAAAGGTGGTTGAAGGCTTATCTGTTTTGTCACCTCCTTGGTTCTGTCTCAACACTGCCAGGATCCAGCTTGGCTTACATTTTCAGCTGAGCATGAGTAGTTGAGTATGTTACACACCAAAATACCTGTGTTGCCGAGAAAGTTAGTAGGCCACTGTGACTATTATTTAGCCAGTCTTCATCTTGCTAGTTCCACTATATTTTCTAAAGCTCTCATACAAAAATCTGCTGTTATAATTGGAACTGTTCTATGGCAACCAGAGCTAATTACATAAACCATATGGCTTTTGAACTTCTGATGTCTTTTCTCTTGAAAAACAAAAAAGCCTACTTGCTTCTCTGCTAGGCAAACCTTACTCATAACTTGCTTGAACTGCAGCTAATTAGAAACTGGCATTCAGTTAATGCCATAAACAGTGTTTAAGTGTTTGGGTTTAAAATCTTATCTATGCTTGGTGAGCTAAAAGTAAGTTTATTGAAAAATAGATTGCTGCCATGCACCGTGTGTTAAAGAGAACCACTCAGTTTGCTGAACTGAACAACTGTGTCTTTAGTTCTGCTTCCTTTCAGCACTATAAAGAGAGCAGATTTACTTGGTCAACTTGACTTTATTGTTCTCCTCTTGATCTGAATGTATTTTAAGACAAACTTTTCCTTAGTCGGTATAGAACCCTGTTTCTTGAACATAATAGTTTTACAGGTTTTGAATGCAGTAACTGCTAAGCTATTTTAATAACCTGAAGTGTAATATTGTCTCTGAGGCTAATAGTCAAAAACTGAATTAGTTTTTTTTAATGGTACTGGCGATTCTTCAGTAGTTCAGTATTTTAAAGCCTTTTTGGAGGAGGGGGGGAGAAAAGTCACAGCTCAAATTCTATGTTAATGTGCTGTTTTATTACAGTGTTAAGGCTGAAAACTCATTTCAGAAAGCTTTTTTTTTTTCCCTAGAATGTAATTAGCTATATTTAATATTGTTTTTAGGTCAGGTAAAAGTGTAAATAAAATGGTAGGAACTCCAGTTTTCCAAACTAGACCTAAGACAGCAGGCTGTATGGCTTTGAAAGTGATAAAAATGGTAGAAGAACTGGTAGAGCAAAATACATTTTTGAGACATAATGGTTTTTTTTAGTCAGAGAAATGACTTGCACACTGATTGCAAGTACTGTATAGAATGCTTCAGTGAAGATAAATGTGTTATGCAAGCTGGAAGTACTTCAGATGACAGGTGCTCTTGGCTTTTTTTGAGAAGTGCTGCAGTGCTTGAGAGAACAGTGAAGTCTCTAGTGAGTAAATTGAAGTCCTATACAAACAAGTAAGCTGTCCTATTGAAGTTTTCTATCTACAGCCTGTGGTTCACAGTAAACAAATAATCTGTGGGGTCATGCTGCTTTGCTGAGAACCAGAGATCCAAATACATCATCTTGCACATGTCACTACAGTCTTTGTAGGACAGAGTTTTGGAGACTGCTTTTTTAAAGCAATCTTCTTAATAAAGCTTGTCTTGACTTAAAAGAAGTCAGTTAGACTTCCAGATTTTATTCGTGTAGTAAGCAGTTCATCAACATACTTGCCTATGAACAATGGAGAGCTTGAGAAGAGAAGTTGTTACTGTTGATTTTGGGTTGAGACCACAGAGAATGGATGCAAACTTGAAGTTGATACCAAAGCCTCAGTATTTTGCATAAAAAGGTGATGAAAGGTCTTTATTAACCTAAGTTAGAAATAAAGACCAGACATGAAGTTTGCTAACCATATGGACTGTGGTAGCAAACTGACACAAAAATTTGCACCATTTTAAAACAGAAAAAGTTTTGAAGTACGTCAGAATAAATGCTGGATGCAGCAGCATTCTGAAACCTAAGTTTTTTTTAATCAAGTTTGAACTTATGTGCTAACCATGGGCAAGAAGGATCTCTTTACTAACAGCAGTCTCAAGCTGTGGCAATGGTCAGGAGTCTTTCTCTTTGTTCCTATTGTGGTTATATTTCACATCTGGACTACCTGTAATCATCTGCAAATGGCCTGTTAGCTTTTGTGGTATCCTCATAGCACTGTTCAATGTAAATCCAATTGTATTTTCAGTGATGTTTTAGTTAAAACAAAGAACAATCTTCTTGGTTACCAAAATACTCTTATAAAAAACACTTGCATGTTTTGTTCCAGTTATTCCACTTGATAAACCATTGACTCTACTGCCACTGGTGGTATGTGCAGTGGTACTTTTAAACATCTATTGCAAGGAAACTTAGTGAATACCATCTACACAAGATTTTAATTTACTTAATTTTTAAAACCTAGGATTTTAAGAATGGACTGGATTCTAACAAAGTAGTTTGTTGTCTTTGTGTATTTTTTTTTCTGTTGGCTGGGAAAGACATGTAAGGGGAGCTGTCTTTCAGTAGTATGTGATCATCTTATGTGCTGATGGAAATTCAACTCACTGTATTTCCTTTCTTTCCTCTTCAGTCTTGAAGATTTAAAAATTTGTTCTGTGGTATAGGTTCTTTTAGGCATGATGTGGTTCTGGAAGTAGTTTCTAGGGTAGATGCAGGGGTAACTAGACTGCATTATCTTTTAAATCTTCTTAAAAATAAGCATCTTATTTCACGTAAGAAAAAGAATTTTACAACTGAATTTGTAAAGATTAGATTGGAATTGCCTCAAATCCAATTAAGCCACACTGCATGGACGTGCTGGGAATATAAATGCAATTACTGTAAATTTGTACAAACTGATTTGTTGCATTATCTTGCTAATCTAACATACGGTACTTTTTGTGTCCATATTGCAGACGGCAACTCCAAACTAACATGGCAGTCAGACTGTGTGATGTGGCTTCTCTGCTTAGAAGTGGTTCGTGGGCAGCAGAGCCTTGGACTGGGGTCTGTGGGACTTTTCTTAAATTCTGTAGGCTACTTTTTTACATGTTTATAGTGCTGAGGCCATACCAAAGTCTTTTAACCTTCCATTTGGAATACTAACTCGCTTATATGTTTCATTATAGGCTGTAGGTGGTGTTCCTATTCTGTGAGAGCCTAGAGCACACTGGCATACCAAGACAACCTTTTCTGTAATATGGTGATCTCCTATAGAAATTACACTGCAGTGGCTTGCCTTTCTTCTAATGTCAATTAGATTTTAGTACTAATTGAAAATACATGGTGGATAATTGAAGAGTAGTATTGTACTAAAATGGTTTTGGTATGGTCTGAATACTAAATTGCAGTAACTTTGAAAACCTGTGTACTTGTGTTTTTATGATTACTATTTTAAAAGTATATTTGCCAGTCTATTCTAAAAATTTTTTTAAAACTGTATTTTATCTCCAACTATTTTTCTGAGTGAAAAATATTTAGTGCTTTGTGCTTTGTCTTTTATGAACAGGTCTCTTTAGCCTATTAGTGGGGTATGCATTATTTGTAAAACATATTAGTGTCACTTTATTCAGAGCAGATGGTTCTATAGCTGAAAGATGCTGTAATTTTCAGCACACACAGGCTACTGCAGCTGTTCACTTGAATGTTGGCTTAGGATCTCATTCTTGCCACCTGAACATGAAAATAAATGTGCAATTAAGAGAGAATTGTTTGTTGTCCTTGCTAAATCCTGCTAATTTTGATCTATGAACACTTCAAATTTGAGAATAAAAGACAAAAAGGGAAAAAAGGCCTACAGAGCCTCAGAGCACAGCATTGGTGACTATTACCTTTAACAGATATGCTAATGTTTTGAAAAGTAATTTATCTTAATTGGGATAATCTACTTTATCATCTTTTCAGTGGACTTGTTTCATCAGTGCCAGGAGCAGGTTACCCCTTGGAGTTTGTCACAAGGGAAGAAAATGTTGTTCCAGTTGTAGCTCTTCCGAAAAACTAGATCACGCTTTTCTAATGAGTGTTCTTAATAGATGTATCCCTTTTTTGCGTTGTGCTGAAGTAACCTCTTGGAAGAACACAGAACACAGAAATGTGTTCCCAGGAATGTCTAAGCTGTACTTCTAATAAGAAACTCAACTTTACCCCTTCTTGTGTTATTAGGAAGTTCAGTTACGAAGTCCCTGAACACAGTTGACCTCATCAGCTGTTTGGATATGCACTGATTCCATATGGTGCTTTTAAACAGGACTGTTAGGACAGACACTTCAGAGGTCCTGATGCTGCTCTGTGACTTTACAACAGGCTTTTTTTGAGAACTCCTCTTAGCAGTTTAATTATGAGGTTGAATTTCAGTGATTGATGGATTTCTTTAATGAACTTCTTGTATTGAAATATGTATTGCTGGAGAATTAACTTCACATAATTTTCTCTTGCATGTTGTCCTGAATAGTTGGTCTAAAACAGGGTAGGCTGCCCAAATCTTAGATATTGGGATACCATTAAAAATCCATTGTATGTACCAGCTGTTACCATTCAGTCACTGTCTGAGACAGCAGAGAGCCTTTTGTGGATGTGGCATCTTGTGGACAAGTACTTGTGTACAAGTAGACTCCTCCAAATTATTTCTGTTGCATCTGGCAATCATACAGTCAGTTACTTTGGGGTGAGAGACAGTAGAATCAGAATGGTTTGAGCTGAAAGTACCTTAGAGATTGTCTGTCTCTAATGCACTTGCCATGAGCAGGGACACCTTCCACTCGATCAGGTTGCTCAAAGCTCCATCCAGCCTGACCTTGAACATTTCAAGGGACAGGGCATCCACAGCCTCTCTGGGTAAGTGCCTTACCACCCTCATGGTAAAGAATTTGTTCCTAATATGTAATCTAAACCTACTCTCTTTCGGTTTGAACGTATTCCCCTTTGTCCTGTCACTACATGCTCTTCAAAAATGTCTCTTTCCATCCTTCTTGTAAGCTTCCTTAAGGTACTAAAAGGCCACAATTAGGCTACCCCAAAGCCTTCTCTTTTCCAGGCTGAATAAAACTGATTCTCTCAGCATTTCGTCACAGGAGACATGCTCCATGCCTCTAATCCAGGCCCTCCTCTGGACTCACTCCAACAGGTCCATGTCCTTCCTGTGCTGGGACCCCAGAGCTGGGTGCAGTGTTCAGGTGGGGTCTCACCAGAGCAGGGGGACAGAATCCCCTCCCTCCCCTGCTGCCCATGCTGCTTTGGATGCAGCCCAGGACATGTTTGGCTTTCTGGGCTGTGAGTGCTCATGGCTGGGTCATGTCCAGCCTCTTGCCCACCAGCACCCCAAATCCTGCTGGGCAGGGCTGCTCTCCATCTGTTCATCCCCAGCCTGTGCTGATACTGGGAGAGTCCAGACCCAGGTGCAGCACCTTGAACCTGGTCTTGTTAAACCTCATGAGATTCCTGTGGGCCCATTTTTCCAGCTTGTCCAGGTCCCTCTGGATGGCATCCTGAACTTCAGGAGTGTCAACAGCACCACTCAGCTTGGGGTCATCTGCAAACTTGTGGAGGGTGCACTGAATCCATTTGTCTGTGTTATCAGTGAAGACACTGAATAGCACTGGTCCCATTATGGACCCCTGAGGGACACCACTTGTCACTGATGTCCATCAAGATTCTGAGCTATTGGCAACCACCTCTAGATGCAACTGTCCAATCACTTTCTTATCCATCTATTAATCTACCCATAAATAGTCTCCATTTTAGAAATTAAGATGTAGAGGAATATGTCAAAGGCTTGATGGAAGTCCAGATAAATGACATCTGTAGCCCTTCCCTTGTCCACTGATGGAGTCACTTCATCACTTGTTTGGTGATGCCACTTGTTTGGTCAGACAGAACTTGCCCTTGGTGAAGCCATGCTGGCTGTCTCAAATAACTTCCTTGTTCTCCATCCGCCTTGGCACAGGTTCTAGGAGGATTTGTTCTGTGATCTTCCAGGCACAGTGCAGTTCTGGAGTGGTCTAAAAGTAAATCAAGTTCAAGATTCAAATTTAACTGTTCTCAGAGTTCAAGGGAGGGAAGAAAAAAGAAGAAGGAATTGTCAGTTTTGTCAATTAAAAGTATTTAGAAACCTGATTCCTGTGGTGACAGAAGTTTGACATGGATGTTGTGAAGGAAGAGTGTATTTTCCATTGCTGAACATTCATATGTTCTCAAGTATCTCTTTAAAGTCCTCATCTTAACTTCTGCTATTTCTCATGGGAAATACTCCTTGGATACAGTTAATGCCCACCTCTTTTTATAAATAATCAAATGCTACTACCTTAAAAGCTGCATTTCATGTTATTTCAGTAACAAGTTGTAAGTTTATAGAAATGTTTACTCTTTCAACAGACCAGTTTTGTTTTGTAACTTCTATAAAAGAAAGACTGTGATTCCCCTAAATGAAGGGAATGGCAAAGGATGGAAACTAATCTTTGAGTGCTAATTTCATTTTGTGAGCTTGTAGAAGATACAGTTTATTTGCCTGCAAGCTTTTAAAGTATTGTCTTGACTAACAGTTTAACATCTTTCTGTATTGGTGTTTGTTTGGGTTTTTTTTCTTGCATGTAGAGGCAGTATATGGCCTTGGCAGTACCATTTCTGCATAGTGACAGGTCTTTTAGGTTCTTGTTTGGACTCTCCTACTAGATGCTGAAATATGAATTTTGATGGTTCTTGTTTTCTGTATTTTTCAGCAGGTAATTGCTGCCATGGAAACACAACTGTCTAATGGACCAACTTGTAATAACACAGCCCATGGTTCAGCCTCCATAAACAATTGCTCATCACCAGTTGATTCTGGGAACACAGAAGACAGCAAGACCAATTTAATAGTCAACTACCTTCCACAAAACATGACACAAGAGGAACTGAAGAGTCTGTTTGGCAGCATTGGGGAGATAGAATCCTGCAAGCTGGTCAGGGACAAAATAACAGGTATGTTGGTTTTGGAGTTTTCTGTATCTTTTCATTTTTCCAAGCAGTGAACTCGCAGATGGTGTTCGGCAATTCTCTTAAGTAATGGAATAAAGGCAGAAGGAACCAGTGCTGATGCTGCTAGTCAAAAGGAATTTAGATTAATAATTTTTTAGATTATATACCCCAAAATTAAGTGTCTGTATTTGCATTTCATTTAGGTTAGTTTGAGTGCTGTAAATGCTAACAGGACATTTAAACCTGAACTTCAGAGTACAAGGAAAGAAGATTCACATGTGGAAAAGCAGATATTTATACAAGATTTCCTTGAATTTTAGTTCAACCTCATTGAAGTTAGACTTCAGCTTTTGTTGATGCAAAGCTGCTTCTTTTCAGGGATGCAGGTAATTAAGCTTGTACCTTGGAAAAAGGGCAGATTACCTTACTTCATAGGTAAATCTGCTTTTGCATTGCAGCACTTGAACAGTTTCTTTAGGATGCCCGCTTGAATCAATTTGTGTTCTTTGGCCTCCTTCTTATTGAACAGCCTCTGGCTGACTTCTGTTGGCGGAATGTTGTTTGCTTCCCTGTGGCTCTGAATAACCAGCAGATGACTTATTCTTAAGTCATTAGGTAGTGGAATGCGTAAATCCGTGAAGTACCCTGCTTTAGCATGCTAGACTGGGATACTGAAATCACTGCTTTTAGTTGTTCTGGCCTGACCAAACCTCAAAGCAATCTTTGCTCTTCATTGTGAAGAATACCGAATGTTCTTGGGGATGCCAGAGAAACCAGACTGGGCTGATGCCACAGTTTGCTGTCTTCAGGTGAAGTCTGGTTGATGGAGAAAACAAGCCTGTTTTCTCTGTAGGTAATGAATTCAATGCTTTGAAACAAAAGGTCCCTTCCTTAGGTGTTTCCTGACCTCTTGTTCTGGGAGTGGAAAGACATAACTGGTACTTCATCAGTTAGTGGGATGGCTATTCACAGACAGTTTGTCTCTGTCTTGCATATCCCACATATTTAGCATTCCTTGTCAAAGTTGCTTGGGAATGACTTCAGAGGCTACTGCAGGCCCACAGAAGTGACCCCTAAGGTCTTACTGATTAATGTCCAAGTTGTCCACATCCTTACATGGGTCTGATGTTCTGTGTGCCAGAAGCGCACAATTGCTGCTACGTAGTTTCAGGAGGCTCCTTACCTGGGAATGGTGCTAGACTTAATTGTAGACCTTTTGTTTCAAGGTGTGCTGTTTTTTTATATAGCATGAAATGATGCCTGAGAAGGATCCTGAATTTAAATTACATTCTCAGTAGCTGAGAACTCTAGAGTTGAAACTAATGGAGATAGTTTTTCTACTTATCAGAGAGCAGCTCCTCAGCTTTGAGGCATACTTTCAGCTGCCAGCAAAAATGCTGCATCAGTCGTGTTCCAAAAGGTTTTAGTATTTTAAGGGAGATGGAGAAATATGGTGTCTGACCTTGTAACTGCATTGGGAGCGATATTTCTGATTTAAGTAGCCTGGAGCAAGATAACCTTGTGTTTGTAGATGCTGAGGAGAAAGCTCTTTATTTCCAGTTCTGTTCTTACTCATTTTCAGGTTTTCTTCAGAGAGTTCTTGAAAAGAAAATTTTTCTTCTAAATACAGAACAGGGATTGTTACCAGGTTCTATGAAGGAAGAGATTTGGCAAGAATTTCAGAGTTTTATGGATTTAAGTCCTCTGTTAAAATGTAATTTTTTTTTTGTCATTCTTAAATGAACTGTCATGAGTGCTAGTTACTTGCTGAGTACATTTAAATTAAAAATTTAGGGTAGCACAGAAGTCGAAATACACTTCTATACTTACGGTATCGCCAAGGTCTGTAATAGCTCGTGTCTTCACCACTCTGTGCCTGCTAGTTTGCAAGCAGAGTGGAGTTTGGTGGTAGCACATGGGGGCCAGTCCAATCTTGTCCTTGGCTTAAGAGTGTTACCATCCTGCAAGATTGATGTCAAAGACTGTGTTTCACTTCATGGTCTCTATCACTGGTGGGTAAGGCCAACAATAGGGAGGAAGTAACCATAACCTACAGATCAGTGGGACAGAGATCAACTTGTTTACCCCAAAGGGCATCCACTGGGTCCATGTGTGAGGTGTGATCTCTGCAGCTGCGCCCAGTAGAAACCACAGTCCTGTCCCGAGAGTCAGAGTTACGCCTGCCGTGATTACTGGGTTGCCAGTGCCGTGTGTTATCTTGAGGCCAGCCACTCTTATCTTGATGCAAATACTCATTGACATCCAGCGGGATTTGAACCGAGTTATCTCCCACCCTATTAGTTAGTACTCACTCTGTGATCACATCTGCAACAATGAAGTGCACATGCATTATCATAGAATCACAGAATGGTTTAGTTGGATGGAACCTTCACAAGCACCTGATTCCAACATCTCTTGTCATGGGCAGGGACACCTCCCACTACAGGTGGACTGCCCCATTTCCTTGAAGCTGCATACTCTAGGATTGAGAGGAGTTGAACTTGAAGGCCTTCCTGCTCTGGAAAGACTGTTGGAGGGGAAGGAGGCAGCCAGGAGCTCACTTACTAATTTCATGTGAGCAGTTTGAAGTCCAAATCCTGATTATTTTATTGATTTTTAGCTAGGGGTTTACTTGTGAATGAGGTAAGGGAGAAAGCTGATCTGTGAAGGTTCCTGATGGTCATCCCCAAGCATGTACTTCATGACCACAGCTTTCTGTTGGGGCAACATTAGTAGCTGAAGTGAAGTCTGCTTTCTCTATTAGTTGAAAACTATTGCAAGTGTTATCAGTAAGAATTAAAATAGCTGATTGCTGTTTTGTTGTTTTACTGAAGGCAATTAAAATAAATGTTGATAGTATTGAAGATTTTAAAGGGTGCTGAAGAAGAGTCTCTCTTCATGTGAGAATTCCACTGACAACAGCATCTGATAAGTGGGTCATGAACGTCACTTTATCTTCACTTGCTAACCAGAGAATCTGTCAGGAATGAGTCATTGTGCCTAGATATTTTGGAGTCTGTGTTAACTCTTACGTGCTTTTGACTAATGCAGATGTATGTCAATGCAAATTAAAAAACTACTGCCTAAGTTAATTGTGGTTGTACAATGGGTAGGAGACCCTGGTCTCGGCAAAGCAAGGTGACTGAATTCCAGACAGCCACTCTAGATAGCTGTTTAATTTACTTTAAGTGCTTCTACCTGTTTGAAGGCAGCATTCATCACATAATGATGACATTTTATGTAATCTAATGCTAAGCATGTATAATTATAAAAAATAAGCTAAAAATACTCTAAATGTTAGGGAAGGGGGTAAAATGGGAGGAAATTTAATTATTGGAACTGCCCCTGGTCAAGCACTTGAAAGCACATGCTTTCTGCTTACACAAGATAGGTGGATTTAGCAGCTTTTGAAAAAACAGAAGACAGTAGTAGCTACCACTTAAAATGTGAGAAATACCATAGTGTGGTAAACATTTTCTAGACCTACTTTTCTGAAACTTGAATATAGGTAAAAATGTGACTGTAGTCTCCTTAAAAGAAAAAAAAAAACAAACTACATTATTTTAATTCCCACCGTCTTTAGTACAAATTCAGCTGTACATGTGGAAAATTAATGCCTAATTTTCACATCATGGAATAATCTCCCTGTTTTCAGTAGTGCTTGTGGCATTGTTAGCTAAACTGAAACTCGTGAAATACAGACTCCTTAATTTCGGAAAGCAGCTACCTCAGATGTCTTAAACTTGGCTTCAAAGCTCCTGTACTGTTCTCTTATTAAAACAATCATCTGCTCATAAAATACACAACTTACTTTCTTTGAACCTGCTTATGAATAGGTCTGGTTTTCTTGTCTCCTTAACTGTGTTTGAACTACTAATAATGCTTATATGTGGATTCTATTTGCAGTTCAGCATGCCTACTTATTCTGTCTAGAAAGTGAGGCAGGATGTGCTTAGGGACCTAGCCTGGGACAGTATTTCACATTTGTAGACTCGAGTATGAGCTGTGAGGCTGTGGTAATACAGTTACCTTTAGTATGAGGAGCTAAAGACTTCATCATTTCCAGCTGCCTTCTACCATCTCTGCTTGAAGATATAAAGTAAGTCTACTTTAGGGCATTCCTGCTGATCACTGGTACATGGCATTTTTTCCAAACTTGATCCAGCTGCCTTACCGTGGAGCTTACATGTTGGTTGATCCTCTTAAACACCTTTTTCAAAAAAATCTGTGTTCCTGTTTGGCTTGTGGCTGGCAACTGTCTGTCTCACTGTGGTGGCATTTCTTTAGGGTGAACATCATAGGCTCACAGAGTAAAATTCAAGTCTTAGGTGACCCCGTAAAATTTCATAGACTTTTGGAGTCTAGAGTACAATCCAGAGTGCTGTAGTCTAGTCTACAGTACACTGTGATGGACAGTCATGTAGAGGAAGGGTCACATTTCTATCTCTTACACCTATTTCCGTAAGACTAAAGCTAACAGGGTATCTTTTTTAATTTGCAAATTCCATCTTGTCCTCTTGAAGACAATAGTTTCTCAGATACTTTGAAGTACTCTCTCATTCATTTGTTGCACAAAGTGAAGATGTAAAATGCAGCACACAATTCCAATGTCTAGAACTGTAGTTCTAGAAAAACTGCCTGAAAGTTGAACACTTCCATAAAATTGTTGAAGCAGCTGTGTCAGTATGTTCACAACTAAAGTTTATATAGAGGATTTTAGTTCTCATATATGTTCTCTGTTTTCATTAAGTACCATGGTAATAAATGCAAAGGATTCTGAGTTGGTCAGAGAAATAGAAAGAAGTATCTAGACAGAGCGTGTGTTGTTCACAGTGGTAACACCCGTCACAATTCAGCGTGGGCCATGGATATGCATATAGTCAGTGCAGTGTTAGGAGGGACTCTGCTCTGTCAGATCCTTGGTTATGAAGCACTCAGTCTCCCCTGGTGCAGAGTCAAAGGAAACACTTGTCACAATGCTGATTTATTGTCTGCCCAAACAGCTGAGGCTGTGACTTGAGAAGGATTTTCTCTTCTGAGGGTTAAGTGCCCTGTTTCAGCAGAGCACAGCTGAAACATTGATTTCTTAGAGATGGCTTTTATGCTTGCTATGACTGGTACAGCAATCTTTTGGTAATCAAGGGAAACCTGTTTCTGTCTTCAGTGGAAGCAATACAAAGTGTGTTATCTGACTGGCTCCTTGACTCTAGAACATGTGACTCTTGTTAACCTCTGTAGTGTTCTCTCCTTCTATCATAACATTGTAAATGTTGGTGTCTGGCAAGGGCAGAGCTGTTGGAAACCTTATGCCTTGTCAGTGCTACTGCATATCTAAAACTCCTGACTTTGAAAGTGATCTCAGTTGAGCCTGGGCTGCCAGTTTCTTTCAAGTCTCTTGTCACTGTTGCTCTGAGCAGTGCTAGCTTTCTCTTCAACTCTAAATCTTTTACTTCCCTTAATGGAAGTCTAATTTAAGGGCATCTAAACTAACCTTACAGGAAGATGGGGAAAAAAATACGGTCATGCCATAATCTGAGGCTCTTAATCTGGGGCTTCTTACTGCTTTGAAGATAAGATAGGGGGCCAAGTAGGTAGGTAATTTTCCTTTTTATGTCTCAGAGGAAGACAGTGTGGCATATCTGTGGAGTGGCTTAGCGTTCAAAGTTACTTTATTTACAGTGTAGAAAGTTTCATGCATTCCCATGAAAAAAAAAAAAAAGAAAATTTTGAGCCTGGTAGGGCAATGAGTAGCTGGAATTTCAGGTATTTGCTCATATAGTACAAGTGCCTGATACAGAGAGGACCACATGAATGAACAGAGCACAACAACTTCGTCATGTTTCAGGAGCGGTTTGCTATTTTTGTGAAACTCCCCAGCTCTTTTTCCATCTTAATCTTTACTCCCGATGTGTTTGATGTTTGCAGTCCTGTATCACTCTAATGCATCAGATGTTTTTGCAAGGTTTTGTGCACTTGGCTCGGAGAGTAGAGTGATTTGGCAGCTAAAGGAAGCTGCCTGTGCTTTTGTAGTGTGCTGAGTCTGTGATATGCAGGGGTACTTGCTAGCTGCTGCTAAGTCGTATGCTGAGATGAGGGAGTTTTGTCAGTCTGACAATTTCTGATTAGGGCAGGGATGTGGACAAAAGGTGCTGCCTGCAAAACTGTGCCTTGCCAGCAGAATGCGTTGTGCAAAACTTGACTAAAATGTGAAATCAAGAATAGAAACCAAATGGGATTGGAGGGAAATTTGTATTAATATGAATTTGTATATATTTATGTATGGTAACCGACTGCTCTCTGGAGCATCTTGCTCAAGACCTTGAAGCATAGATATTTTGGGGACAGGGAGGGTTGATCTTAAAATCATCTTTTTAATTTTCAAGTTCATGTTTTGAGCTCCACAGATGCTAAAATGCAGTCTCTGGTGTGGCCTGGGGACTTGGTGAGTTGTAGCACAAAGTCAATAAAGTGATTTTGAGCTTTGCGTGCTTGTTGGAGAAAAGTGCAGCAGCAGAGTGTTGGCTTACTTAGCTGGCTTGGGTGCTTGAAGAACTGTCCGGTTTGGAGTGCGGGGGTAGTCCTGAAAGAGTTAAGTTTCAAACAAGCCTTATGTGTGGATCCAGAGCACAGCTAAACGTCTTAAATCTGTGAAGGGTTTGGAATTAAATGGTCTTTATAGTCCTTTGCAACCCAGGCCATTCTGTGGTGTTTTGTACTTGTGATTGCTATTTAATATTACTAAAGAGGATTTAGCAGCATTTACTGTGCTTTTTCATAGTAAACTGCGTAATTTATTGCACTTTGCATGTCTCCTGGAAATGAGTCATATAAGCAGGTGAGGATGAAGGAAGTTGTTTCACCTTGTATTACTCTAGATAGCACTTAATTGTCTTTGTACTTCCATATGATTTTCGCTGTTACGCAGGCACAACGCTGTTTCGACTTTTCAGAAGTTCATAGGCTTTGTTTTTACAAGTGAAAAAGCTAGAAAAGACTTGTTTGAGTAAATGTGCCAGGGATTTACTCTTAGTGCCAGCTTTGTGGAAACAAGCTATTTTTAAAATGATTATTCATACATATATTAACCTGAATTAATGAGTTGATGTTAATATACAGCATAAGCAAGGCCTTGATGTTTTAAAAATTTAACTCTTTTTAAATGACTAAATATAATTAGGGACCTTTCTGAATGTAGTGAATCAGAATATCACTAAATCATTCTGCTTTTCAGCAAACACTCTGCTTTTTGATGGAGATTAATGTGATATACATTATCTTGCACTTTTCTGCAAGAAGATTACCTGCCATTCACTTCCGTTGGTCATTGCCATAACTTAAAAGAAGCCTGTGAAAGCACTGGGGTTTGCAAACTCCATTAGTCCTGTAGTGATGTGGACTGTCCTGTGTGCTTTTGGCTAAGGTAGTGGTGTTTGCTTCCACATTGGGAGTCCCAGGCTACCAGTTTGATCTATCTTATCACTGTTTACTCTTTCATATGTGTATGTAGGTATATGTTGCTGTTGCTGTTGTGATCCTAGGCTTAGTGATCCTAGGCCAGCTGTTTGAATAAATGTTGATTTTAGTGGAAGCTAGTGTGTGAGAGAGACCTTTTGTAACCTGAAGTTTTTACAGCATAACTGCCTCTCAGGGTAACTGTGCTGTGAGATTAGAGCAAAATATTTATAATAACAAAGGTATGTTTCAGTGATGTCTGCCTCAGTTTGGGTTGTGATGTAACTGACCTACACACCCTGAAGCTTTCACTCCAAGGACATCATGTGGATTATAAGGACCTGAATGTCCCTACAGAAAGTACATACTTCCTCTCAGCCTCCACAAGCTGAGTAAGAAGACTTCAAGCTGCATTTGCTTCTAACAGGTTCGTGGTTGGTCCATTATGTATTGAAGCAGCAAGTATATTGTGTTGCAGAAGCAAGACCTTATAAATACATGCAAGGAACTTTCTAGCTGCATGTTTTTATTTTCTGTAAAATATATGTATATCTACATTTTATTTTCTTCTATCATGGTACTTCATCTGGCAGCTCTTACTGTGAAAATCTGCCAGACTGCCATTGTGGTTTTCTATGTACAACTGCAGAAAAGAGCCTATTAGACTATTCTCTGTGGAATTTTATCTTCCTGGAGTACATCAAGTCAGAGTGGAAGTAGATAGAAAGCTGTAGAATGCTAGAGAAGAAAAGTACGCAAGCCTGTGGTTTTAGTGACCTAATACTTTAATCCACAGTAAAGAGAAGATAACTGAGAGGGCTCAGATCCTGTATTTCATTTTAGGATTCCTTTAATATTTTTTTGTAAATCTACTAATTCCCACAGCTATCAAGGACACAGCCATGTTATCTTCAAGATTTCTACACTATTGACCAGCTGTTGAAATTACTTTGGTTTTACCTTTGCTTATTTGAGACATTTCATACCATTTACTAAAACAGAAGGGGATTTGTAATCTGAATTCTTTCCTGTCTTCTGAGTTTCTGGATCTATTGAAGATAAGAATTGCTGTTTTTTTCATAGTCTTTCTGGTAGCTGTGGCTTTGTGCATGTTAAACCAAAGCTCTTTTTGAAATGCACTTGGAGCCTAATAATGCTGCACAATGGTTATGAAGTCTTGCATGTAGAGTAAGATGCATTGATTATTTCACTTCCCCACTCCTCCCCACCACCTTGTAAACTAAAAAAGCCAGGCTCACTTACAGAAGAATTTTGCTGGGTTTGTGTAAGAATTAATTGTTTGTGGAGACATACTTCAGTTTCAAATAATGAAAACTTCAGCTTTTCTCAGCATATTTTTTTCCTATGTGCATTTACCAACTGCAAAGAGAAATGGCTTTTTTCCAGCTACTCAGTATTGGAGATTAGCAGTTGTTCTTGTTTGTTAATTACAGCTGCTAAAACAGAAAAAAGGATGTTCCCCTTGGACATACTTTCAAGCACATACTTTTTGAGCTGACAGCTAAGACTTATGCTAGGGAAAGAAATTATCTTTTGAGGACAATTTATCATTTTTTTACGTTTTTTCATTCATCGGTAAAAAGCAGAAAAAAAAAAACCCATGTGATTTAAAGCAACATTGGAAGTTAACCTATGAAAAATGTTCCCTGGAGCAGGGAAATATTTTTCAAACTTAGAATCATGGCACATTTCGGGATGTCTTTCAAAACTCTGAGAAAAAGTAGCGGGTAAAACCTGGACAAAAACCAAAACAAAACCACCATTCCAAAGTAGTATGTGTTTCTGGGAAGTCTGGGATAAGAATTTATGTTCAGGTGTGTCCTGGTTTTGGCTGGGATATAGACATCCTTTATTCTCAGCAGCAGGTACCGTGCTGTGTTTTGGAATCAGTATGAAAATAATGTTGATAACACACTGATGGTTTGGCTGTTGCTGAGCAGTGTTTACCCTGAGTCAAGGACTGTCCAGTGTTTCATGCTCTGCCAGCGAGCAGGTATGGGAGCATAGCCAGGTCAGGGGACTGAACGTGGGATAGGGGGTAGGATTTGGTATGAGCCAGCAGATGGTGAGCAGTTTTATTGTCTATCACTTGTTTTTCTTGGGGTTTCTCTCCTTTTTTATTTCCTTTTATTATTAGTATTACTTTTTACTTTGTTTCAGTTGCTAAACTGGTCTTCACTGGCAAGATTTTAATTCTCCTCCCCTTTTCGACTAGGATGTGAGGGGGAGTGTTTTTAGTTGTGGCTATGTGTTCTTAGCTTCCAGCTGGGTTTAAACCACAACAAAGTGTTATGCCAGTTTTTTACATGGGTGAGCACATTACCGCAGGTTTTGAAACACCCCAGCAGTAGAAAAAAGTGCTCTACATCCACTTGCTCTACATCAGTCATTTGGTTTAAGGTGACTAGGTGGGTACAGTAAGGCAGAATATTTAACACTGCTGGCTGTATTCCTGACAAGGAATTAATTGACTGCAAAAGACTAAACTGAGATGCCTAGAACATGTTACCTACTAATAGTGGTAAAAATTAATGGGTAAAGCTAGCTTTCAAAAAAGTAGTTGGTTTGGCAAATTCTATGGTGTTCTTTCACCTTTGAGTGGTAAGGAGCTTCTCCTTGTAATATGACAAGCTAGTTTGTAAGAAAGCCTGGGTGTCTAGTTTAGTCTTCATTATTTCAAGTAGTTCACGGCTGTTGCTTGTTATGTTTGAACACAAGGCAGTAACAGGCAAGATTCTCAGTGTTCTTCCTCCTATAGTGTCCATAAGCATTTGCTGTTTGTTTTGCTTGTGCAACAGCAGGCACCTTTCCATGCAGTCCCTGCTTTCAACCATGCTTCCTGGGATTGAGATTTCCTATTTGGACATGGTGTATATCTGTTAGTAACCTTCAGTTAATGCCTTTCTGGCTTGTTGAGCATCTTTTATCAGGTTCATATCATGCTTATCATCCATGGTACCCCCTACCACTGACTTTCTCTGCTTGCTGCAGGGAAGAACCAGAGCTGCTCCATCATTTTTGTATCTAGCAACAACAAGCTTGTGTTGATGAAGCAGCAGATGATGCTGTTCCTCACATGTGAAGAACCATAAGCTGTAAGGCAGGAGGATGGCACCAGATTAATAAAGACTTGAAGCTGGCTGAGATTAGACGTAATCTACTTACTGTATGGCAAGGTATACTGTCAAATACTTCGATCAGTGTTTGATCCTTTTCATTCATTCTTTAACTTGCATTATTCCAGATTTAGAGCAGTAACTGAGAAATGGTTTGTGAGAAAGGCATTGAAGTATCAAGCATTGAAATCTAGAAGTGATCATAGTTCACAGGTGTTTTCTTGCAAGCTACCCAGCCTTGGCTGCTCAGTCACGTATGAGTTGTGTGTTCAGTTAATAGAATCCATCTACTGGAACTATAAGCAAACTGCAGTTAAACTGGGGACTGCTCAATGACTTACGCAGGTTCCCTGATTTTGCTAAGCTGCTTTTAAAATGCAGTTCAAGCCTCAACACAAACTAAAAAGTAGTTTGAATCTTAAACAGTGATTTACATTAAGAGTAAATGGAAAGGGGGTAACACTGATGGTGTTCTCTACTTATTCATGTACCCCTTCTTCTTAGACCACAGCCAGATACAGTTCTACACTTAAATGAGTTGTATGTCTGAGTGTGTGCTCCTAGCCTTACTTGGTGTCAAGACAATACTGTGGTAGTCTCAGTGGCATTAATCACAGATGACAGTAGTGACTTACAAAGATGCAGCAACTTTTATGTAAAAGAGCTGGTACCAGCTGTATGATATCTTATCTTGGCTCACAAGTCCTCTGTGGGGTTGTCACTCTGCAGGATCACTCTAGCATATTGTAGAGCATCCTGATGTCTTAAATTGCAAATCCACGCAGACTCCTATATCTGAAACTCTGTTAAAGTTTTTATGTTTCTCAAGCTGGGCTGGAGCCTAGAAGTACTATTTATTATCTTTTCTGTGGCCACACTGGTCTGCTTTCAGGACAACACAGACTACCACTTACAGCTTATAGGTTGATCTTAACATAATCCTGTGGGTTTTCTGTAGTGCCTCTTCTGCTTTTGTGTACTGGTCATGGAACACATCTTCACTCTGAAATTTTAGGAGACTTGCAAAAAATTGTATATGTCCATGAGATGAATTCTAATGAGAGCTTTATATATGGTCTTCTTACGTTGTCAGGGATGTTTCTTTTAAGAGCATTCTTCCACTGGTGCGTACAACTTTTGGAGTGATGAAGGGTAGAATAAAACGTAATAGCAAGTTGCTGTGAACTTGACTTGGTCCTGATTACAAAAATATGAAGCTGACTGGTTCTTACAGTGGTTTAGTGGCTCTTTGCCAATTAACTTCATACATAGAGACAGAAGTTTATGGGTTTAAACAAAGTTTAGTTTATTGACAACAGGTTTTTTTAAAATGAACAAACATTGTACTTACATGACTGGAAGTAGAAAATACATTACTGTTCATTAAAAAATTGACTGTTCTCTTTCAGTCAAGGTCTGGATGAGAGATTTTGAAGGAGTTAAGCACTAAAGGCAGCATATGTAGATGAAGTTAAATTATAAAAAGAAATAAGGTCCTCAATCTTCTGGAATTATGAGTTCTGGTTTTGTAGACTTGTAGACAATGACTTACAGTTCCTAGATTTTATTAACCTCAAAATTGTGTTTTTCACTGTAATTGATGCAAATAGTATGTCCCATTTGAGGTTTTTTTCAATATAGGCTTTTTTACCATTTCTTCTGTGATATTGAAGTTCGTACTGGTATATTCCTATAACTTAGTCTTTGCAATAAGATCTTTTTTGCAGAAGATGAAATAGCCTGATATGTCTGAAATAATGATATGGTGAATTCAGTAGCTATTGTAGAAAAATCCCATTTTTTAAATGTATGCTTATCAATAATTTTTGGTTGTCCTCTGGAAATGTGTGAATGTGTTGTTTGCTATTTGGATTTCTAATTTTCCAGAGTATGGTTTTTCTGTACTTAATTTCTGTATTAGACTATGAAACTAGTTTTATACCTTAGTGGTGTGTATTAATTTTAAGATCTATTATTAATCAGGTGTAAATGTTATGGGTTGTTATGTTCTGTTTTGTTTTTCTTTCTGTTTGACATGTCTGTAAGGATGGTCATTTATGACAGTTTTGGGTTTTTCTTCTTCCAAGATTTAGCATTGATAGGATTAAATTGGTGGGGCTGCTTTTCTTACATTACTTTTACCTGTTAATGAGAACTTTGAAACAACATCTCTTCTTGCTCCTTAAAATGAGCCAGTACATTTTATAGAACTCATTCAGTCTTACTTGATGAGTACATTCTCAAAAGGTTTTGAAAGCTCAACTGATTATAGAATTTGTCTTGACACTGGTTTTTGTGTTACCTCCCTTCCATTTTTTCTTTGATTTTGTTTGACCTTCAGACATTACAGGAATGTTTAAGAATTCCAGACAAGATGCAGGATTATCTGCGTATTCTGCTAATGTAATCAGCAACTGCTTCCAAAAATTATCTTGCTCAGCCCTTGCACTGGGTATTCCATAGCTCTGATGGGAAACAGCAGTCAAGGGCTCCCTCGTGTGGTGGGTGTCCCAGGCTTTCAAAAGCACCGCACTGCTTTGTCAAAAGGCTGTTCTGGTTGATGCGAGTAGAAAGTGTGTGTTGAAATGATGGATGGAAGTGGTTGACTGCGGGAAGAAATGCAACAATGGAAACTCTTCTAGTACTGCAGTTGCTCTCCTTTCAGAACCTGCTAGTCATCTGGTAATAATGCCATTGTATACTAGTGAAGCAGCATTGGGGGAAAAAAAGGATACCAGCTGTGTGCTTAAGCAAAGAAGTTGTACAGTACTGCCTCTACATTCTGTCAGGGAAGGCAGGCTTCTCAGTCATGCATGTAGGAGAATTATCTTCAGCAGCAGCTATGTAGAGAGGGAAATTGTGAAAACACAGGTTTAGTAGATAGTTGGACAGCAGCAGACATCAGGACCAGGCTTTATATTGGCCAGAAATTACTAGGGTCAAACCTGTCCAAGTTTCTGCCCAAAAAACATTCAGGGAAGACCTAGTAGAATACCAAGATGCTTTAATCAGTCATGAAATAAAACCATTATATTAATTAGCTGCTCTCTAATCATGGTGTTAGGCGGAAAGCAATACCCATTCTTCTCAGGAGCTATAAAATGTTGCAGGACTACTGAAAAGGCAGCATTTAAGTTCACTGTGCATTTGTGAGGGACTTCACCTCTCTTGAAAGAGTTTATTTAACTACTGTCAGGTTAAAAGTCATACTTACCTACATTTCAAGTCTTACTTTTAGTGTGTAGCACATAGTTATTGAACACTTTCGTGCAAAATGAATAGTTCAGATAGCTGAACTCTTAGAAACATAAAATAGTTTGGGTTGGAAGGGAACTTAAAGGATCATCTAATTCTAACCCTCCTTCCTCAGACAGGGACACTTTCCCCTAGAACAGGTTATTCAAAGCCCCATCAAGACTGGCCTTGAACTTCTCTAGGGATGGGGCACCCACAGATTCTCTGGGCAAGCTGTTCCGGTATCTAAACACACTCACAGTAAAGAATTTCTTCCTTGGACCTGATCTAAATCTGCCCTCTTCCAGTTTAAAGCCATTCCCCCTTTTCCTATCACTATGTGCCCTTGTAAAATGTCACTTTCCAGCTCTCTTTTAGGCTCCTTTTAGGTACTGGAAGGTGCTATAAGGTCTCCCGGGAGCCTTCTCTTCTCCAGGCAGAACAAACCCAGTTTTTTTAGGCCATCCTCAAAGGAGAGGTGCTGCAGAATCCCACCCCCTCGCCCTGCTGGCCAGACTGCTTTTGATGCAGCCCAGGACATGTTTGGCTTTCTGGGCTGTGAGTACACATGGCTGGGTCATGTCCAGCGTCTCATCCACCAGAACCCCCAAGCTCTTCTTGGCAGGGCTGTACGTATTCCATTCTCTGCCCACCCTGTCTTTGTCCTTGGGATTGCCCCGACCCAGGTGCAGGACCTTGCACTTGGCCTTGTTGAACTTCATGAGTCCTCACAGATGCGTGCACCTTTCAAGCTGTCCAAATCCCTGTGGATGGCATACCTTCCCTCAAGCGTATCAATGGCACCACGTGGCTTAGTGTTGTCAGCAAACTTGCTGAGGGTGCCCTTGATCCCACTGTCCATGTTGGTGACAGAGTGAAACAGTGCCAGTCACAATACTGACCCCATAGGAACACGACTTGCCACTTGTACCTGGTGTCCACTTGGACATTGGGCCATTGAATGCAACTCTTTGAGTGTGAACATCCAGCCAAATTCCTTAGCCACCATCGGATCCATGTTTCTCCAGCTTACAGACAAGAACATTGTATGGGACAGTATCAAATGCTTTGCTCAACTCCAGGTAGGTGGCACCAGTCACTCTTCCCTCATCCACCCACACTTCAACCCTATTGTAGAAGGCCACCAAATTTGTCTGGTACAACTTGGCCTTAATGAAACCATGCTGGCTGTTGTCACCTCTCTGTTTTCCATGTGCCTTTCCATAATTTCCAGGAGGATCTGCTTCATGATCTCACATACAGAGGTGAGACTGACAAACCTGTAGTTCCCCTACTTTATTTATCTTTATTTCTCTTTTTGAAAATGGTTATGTTTCCACTTTCCCAGTCAGTGGTAAATTTGTCAGACTGCCACAGCTTCTCAAATATGATGGATAGTGGTTTGGCCATTTCCTCTGCCAGTTCCCTTACGAACCCATGGATGTATCTGACCAGGTCCTATGGACTTGTGCACACCTCCAGGTTCTTTAGATGGTTTCAAACCTGTTGCCCTTGTACAGTAGGTGGTTCTTCATTGTCCCAGTCCCTGTCTTCGCCTTCTATGACTTGGGCAGTGTTGCTTTTCTTGTTCACGTTGACATCCCTGGCCAGATTTAATTCTTTAGCTTTCTGAAAGGCCTCCATCCTGCTTTAAGGAATGTTTCTGCTACCTTTAAAAGCAAAACACTGAAAAATAGGTAAGTGCCACCTCTATCACATCTACTTTACATGACCTCTTTTCTCTGTGGATAGCATCTATTTGTTCTGAATATTGGATAGCACAGGATTTTCTTCGAGCTTTTACAGCTGTATGCATTATTTATAGTTTGTAGGAAACACTTATGAAACAGCTTGGGTAGCATGCAGCTAGTTTATTTGTGGTCTCTTTTGTGGATAAGTATTGTGAATTAGCCTGTGTATTTTTAAAGCTAAAAAAAATGGCATCTTTCAAGGCACAATAGTAAATGCATGAGCACTGTGACCATAGCTATGACTTCGTACTTACTTATTTCCTTTTCAACCTGAAACTTCTTTGATCTTTTGGTGATGAGTGCCTATGAAGTCTTGTCTGCTTTCCTTTCCTAAATACTGAATCAGTGTGTTCATTACTTGTTTTTTAATGGTAAATTACTTCATTTATGCTTTTCTAATGTACACTTGGATCTCCAATCAGTCTCTTGAGCAGTCTTTTCAAAGGCTGATTAAAATGAAATTGTTTCAAATTACTTTATGCCCTTCCCCTCTCAAAATCCATTCTATATATTGACTGTAGTGCCAAAAAGCAACTTGGCATTATCTAATAATTTACTGTTTAATTTGCATCATCATACATGGCAATCAAGTCATATTTATGAAGCTCAAAACTGTGTGAAATAAAAATTGAACAGTTTTCCCTAATAAACTAAGTAGCATAGTGCTTTCTGCAGTTGTAGGCCACAGACGCTGAACATTTGTTAGTCACTAATAGTGGATATAGCATGTCTAGGTTCAAAGAGATGCCTAATTGAAAAGATTTTTTGCCACTTGTGCTTGAATTCGACTTTGTTACAAGTGTTAGTTACATAAAACATAAAATGTAATTAATAATTGAGAACTTCCAGTATGAACTTCCAAATCATAGCTTTTATTCTAACTCCACTGCTGTCTTACAGGCTTGTGAGATGCACTACTTCTACCATGTGGCTTTTGGTTTTTCAGATTTTTTTGAAAAAAAATTCGAGTCAGACTGCTTTTCCCCATTTATTTCCTCATTCCTTCCAGATAATTTCATCACTTCTACTTTTCTTACTTCTTTTACCAGCTGTTTAACTAACTGTTGGGATTTTTCTGCACCGTGTTCTATATAGTCATAGTGTCTAAAGCATAAAATCTACTAGGAGGTTTACAGAAACGTCTTTAAACAGGTTTGCAAAGTAGCCACAAGAACTATCCAGGAGATGAGGCTCAACTGATAGTTAAATAAGAAACTCTTGACACGCCTTTATTTAGGATAAGCTAAATTTAATACTACTTGTAGATCTGAGTTATGAGATAGGGAGCTGATGACACAGATACAGAGCTAATGACACAGATAGTGTCTTGTCTGTGTTGAGGCCTTAGTTTTGAAGAACCTCAAAAAGCAAAACTGGATATTCAGAATATGTAAACACATAGTAGCAGATAGAGCACCAGGATAGCTAACCTGGTGAGGTGTAAGAGTTTTTTCAGACAATGTTGTTAAGCACAAATTGGAAACACAAAGCTGAGGCAAGAGCCGACTGGCGCTGACGTGTCTTAAAACAGTAGGAGACTAAGCAGCTTTTTGATACACACTTAAATCTGGGGATTGTTTAACTTGTGGATAGCTACAGATTCACCTTCTTTGTTCCATCACCTTTTTGTGTACTCAGACACCTAATCTATTTTTAAGCATATTACTAGACTTAGAGGCAAATGTGTGTTCTGTAGGACATTGCTCTCTTGGCAAGTGGAGTTCCATGTAGAAGAGGCACTGATGGAAGAGTCCAGTTCTGTCACTGTTTAGTTCAGTCCTTCAGCCAATATGAACTAGTCATTATGTTCATTAAATAATTAAGTTCCTCTTAGATATCCTAAGTGGTGGCTGATTTGGTTTAAGTCTAGCTTCTCCTTCTTTTGTCTTGAAAGCAAATGTTTAGACATTGAAGAATGAGGAAACGCTGTGCAGGAGGAGAACTGGTTTGAGTTATCCTGGCCAGTTGCCTCTAATTTTATTTGAGTAAAATTTGTGCACAGTGGTTGTGGTGGTGTCTGTCTGAAATCCACATGTAGTGGGTTCAGTTCAAAACCAGGCAGAAACACCAATTAAGTGTACTGGTTTTGTTCACAGTCTACTGCTTACTTATTTTCCTTCCATGAGATAGGAATTAGGAGAAAGCAAAGCAGGCCCAACACTCCAAAGAATATAAAGAAGTTTATTAACAGAACTAAAGGGAAAAAGAAATAATAAGAGTCAGAATAAACCTTCTGAACACCTTTTCTCCCCCCACTTCTTTGTTCTCACACTGACAAAAGTGGGATTTTTAAAAGGACAAAACTTGAGATTTTCAGTCGGTTTACCACCTCTATAATAGTCTTTCTCCAGTTCACTTAGGGAGAGGAGTCTCTCTTGCCATGCCATGGAAGCTCCTCCACAAGAAACAGTCCTCTCATGGCTTCAGTGTCACAGCAAGACAGTCGCCTGGGAAAATGGTTCTCTGCTCGCATGTGAAAGTGCCTTCCCTCAACTTACAGCTTTCCCCACAACTGTTTTCGAGGGTTCAATCTTAACTAATGGGGTACCATTTTAAGAATGAGCTGTACAAAAGCAAAGGTTCTCTTCATCTATGTCTGGGATCATCTTCATCTCTGGGAGCAGAGGGTTTCTTCTTCCCTGGGAGCAAGGGTCTTCATCACGCATCTCTCTCTCTCTGTTCAAGCTTCTCATTAGATCACAGCTACTTCAACATTTGTTTATTTCATCCCAGGTACCTTTGCTCATGGCTGTGGTTTAAACTCTTCACCCCCTATGCTTTTCGTGAAATTGCAAGGGATTCACTGATGTATTGTAGTTCATCACCATAGCCTTACAAAACAATTTCAGCTTCTAGGTTTGAAGCATCTCCTCTTTCTCCTCTCTCTGAGCTTCAACTCTTCCTTCTTCACTGACTTTGGTGTCTCTATGGTGCTTTCTTCCCATGCCTTCACCTTTCCCTTTCCTGTGACACTGGGAGAGGTCTGATGACTGCAGGTTTCATCTGTTCTGGGGAATCTTGCAGTGCTGAAGGGGTTGGTCCTACCTGGGCCTTGCAGCTGGAACTTCTCTCTCGCTGTTGGTCAAGTGATCTCTGCTGGGCGGTGGCCGGAGCTCGTTTCAGTTTCATTTTGGCAGCCGCACTGCGGGGGCCAGCCCAGCCCAGCCCAGCCGCGGGCTGGCCCGCACGGAGCAGGAGTGGCCAAGATCTTGGCAAGCCGCACCACGGGCCGTGGCCCGGCCCTGCTGGGCTGAGCAGGCACCTCCATCACCTGCCCAAAGGCTGGAAGCAAGAGAGCTTTTCCCGGGCTTTGCTCGTACTTAAATGTGGTTTACAGAGGTGTGGCAAGCTTCTTAGGTGGCTCAACAGAGTTGTCAGTATTCCAACTAGCCAGTTGATTGATTTGTCGGGTCTGGAGGAAGTTACAGCAGCCCCTTGCAAAAACATCACTTCTGTAGCTGATGAATTTTTCCTTAACTAGAACCCAAGCTGTGCTAAACCACGACACCACAGTAGGGTGAGACTTCTCTCTGGCTTGTACAGCCATAGTGGTATTTGAATAAGTTTGGACTGAAGTTCTTTTCACTTAGAACTTAGAAACTCAGTTCTTCCTTGTAACCCACTTGGTACTTTCCCACCACCTGTCAGACATAGCTTGGAATAGTCAAGATACTGATGCAGTGTTTGAAGTAGCTGCTTCTGCTGCATTTTATTACATGCTTGTCTGAATTTTCTGGAACTCAGCCATCTATGTATGAACTGACAAACCTCTTAACCAGCAGTTAATATAAGTAGGAAGATTTAAGAGTGGTTCCTCAAACATCCGATTCTAGAAATCAGGTTCGATTTACTATTACTTGCATTGCGTGTTCAAAGTCAACGTTTCTCTTTCTTACATGCTGTGAAGAAGGTGATTTTTGACTCTCAATTATTGATAATGTGTAATTAAACCACTAATCTTCAAGCATTATTTTAATGTCTAAGAAGTTTTGCATTTTCTTAACCTTTCTAAATAAATAATGACTTTAGAGAACACTTTTGAATTTTAGATGATAACCTAAATAAAAGAAAACAGAAGCAAATAGAATCTCATTCATATATTCACTGAGGGTGAAAAGGACTTCTGGAGATTATCTAGTCATTTCCTGTTTCTCAAGCAGATTCTTCTTCAGCAGGTTGCTCAGGACCAGTCAGACTCTTGAGTATCTGCAGCAATGGAGACTTCACAACCCCTCTGGGTACTTGTTTCAGTGTTCTACCACTCTCATGGTGAAAGCTTTTTTTTAATTGTAAAATCATAGAATAGAATTGCATTAATTATTTCAGACTTGTCCTGAATAAATTACTGGGGCTTTTGGTTCACCTTCCTAGGCTAGTGTCCTTATATTTATCAAGTTTAACTAATAAAGTGTCTCCAGAAGAATGGTCATGAATTGAATCCTTTATAACAGCTGGGTAAGCTCTTTGTCTGCAGCAGTCTGGGTGTTTTTAATATGAAAAGTTGATCACATCAACAGAGAAGGATAGGAGAAGTAATTTCTTTACATTATTTCTTTTTCTGTTCGATCTGGAATGAGTGAGTATTGTATTGGGAACATCCTGTATAAAATATCTTTCTCTTTGAGATTTTAACATCTTTAAAGGTTGTCGTTTAAAAGGGTTCATCAGGAAATTAATAACAAACACCTGAAATTAGCATTTCTGTATTAGGAGATAACACTGAAATCAGTCATGCACAAAAAGAGAGACTCCTCTTTTTTGGAGATGCTGTTGGGAAGAGTTTCTCCAGACAGTGGGAGTGATGGAAGTGACAGGTATAGAAATTGCTCTACTGTAATCAAACTAATAAGGAAAAAGGCTTCTAGGATTAGATCCTTAGCAATATCTAGGTAGAGCTGTAAATAAATGCAGAAATGCTTTTGGGTATTTCTATATG
This sequence comes from Gymnorhina tibicen, assembly GCA_013399875.1. Classification (NCBI taxonomy): domain Eukaryota; kingdom Metazoa; phylum Chordata; class Aves; order Passeriformes; family Artamidae; genus Gymnorhina; species Gymnorhina tibicen. Next base: position 251,328 of record VXAZ01004091.1, on the reverse strand, counting down.
GTTTGTTACAGAAATGTGACAAACTGCTGAGGTTGTAGGCATGAAGATCATGGAGTCTAACCCTGCTGGTTAGGGCAGGTTTCTCTAGAGCAAGTGCTCAGTCTTGTGTCCCGTTGGGGTTTGGATTCTCTGTTAATGCGTGTATTAATTGTATGTAATTAACCTGTTCATGGTTCCATCTAGGCAATTTGTGTTTGCCTGTGCTGTTTAGAGGAGGAGATGGGAGAGAATGGAAGTAGCTTTGGGTGGTGGGGTGGTTGTGGTGTCCTCTCACCTTTGGTGCCATAGTAGGCATAATTGGTGCAAAATTATAAATGCCAGGGATGATGGGCTTGCAAGTAAACCCTCTCATCATATTTAATTAAGTGCAAAAATTCCTGTTGTGTTTTTTGTATTACATACTGTTAAATGCACGCTGTATACATACCATGCAAGAAACAGCATGAGTTCTGTTATATCTTTATTGGGCAATAAATGAATTTGCCATTTGTGCTTTATGTAATGTTGTTTATCCTTTTATATTGTGTATCCAAGCTAATCATTCTAACTAGCATTTCGTGAATTAGATATGTCGAATGCTTCCCTATGTCTTGTTGACAATTTTTTTGACCTTATTTTGGTGTCTTAAAAAAACTCAAAAAACCCCAAACTAACAAAAAGCACCAAACAAAAAAACCTCAGAATATGGGAGTGTTTCTGGAAAGATTTGTGCTAATAAGGGATAGTATTCTTGCTAAGTGTATCCTTTCACTGTGTTAAAATTTTCCACCTATTTGCATTCTTACGCACTAAAACTACTCATAAAGTAGTATGCTACTTAGGGATATTATACTGTAGATTTTGAAGTTGTCAAAAGATGACTACTGCTAAACTGAAGTGTTTAATAAGTGCTTAGGTAGAATTAATGGTTAGAAAGTGGCTGTTGTTCAATAAAAACTAATTAAAAATGCTTTATGTCCATCTGTCATCTGAAATTCCAACACTAAACAAACCTGAAATTAGTACTGCATCCTCAGCTGATATTTAGCTCTTGATCAGATACTTGTACTTGTTTCAAATATTGGAACAAAATGAGCCTTTAAACTCCTTTTACTGAGAAGGCTGTATGTAGTGTACAAATAACATCTGTAAAAGTTTTTGGCTTCTGATTTGGCTCAAATTCTGATATTGAGTGAGTTTCTAATGTAGTTTATTTTCCAGCACTAGTCCAGAGTTTTGTCACTATACTTTTTATGTTCAATAAAAATGTTTGAGTGAGTAGTGGATTCCTGATGTCACTTTAGACTTGATGCTTCTGCACATCCTCTGGTGTCTAACAGATTGTAATATAGTTCTGAACCTATTCTGCTTATCAGTTTTTAAGTCTTGCATTAAACTGAATGTAGCAATTTCTGTGTTGAACACAAGAATAGATGAAGCTACTTGAAATCTACTAATGTTAGTGGAAAAATTAGATGTTGTAACCCTTTGCAATTTTTGTTGTTTGGGGCAGGTACTGTTCTTCAATATAAGCAATGTTTGCTCAGTGTGTGTCTGTAGGTTTTAAATATTTAGCTATCCATTGTGTGGCACTGCAGTACTAATGATGACTTTATTTGTCTTTTTAATCAGGACAGAGCTTGGGTTATGGTTTTGTGAACTACGTTGACCCCAAGGATGCCGAAAAAGCTATCAATACCCTGAATGGACTGAGACTTCAAACTAAGACTATAAAAGTATGTAGTGTTAAAATAATTTAAAGAAACTGAACTGTTTTGACTTCCTGATTTGTTTCACCTTTACAAGTGTAACAATCATTCTGCTAATATCAGTAGAATAAACTACGATTTCATGTATCAAATGGTCTATTTCTAGGGCTCTGGTCTTTAGGTCTCTAGTGTTTGATATTCCTGTCTTTTTCTATTATAACTCCTCACACACTTGTTTACTAAATTCAGTTTCTGGAATTTCTAGAAACAGAAGTCTTGAGAGGTACTTTTCTCATCTCCTCTTTTAATCCATTAACAGAAGACTGAGGATGCTCATTTGAGCAATTGAACTCTGGAATTCTGAGAGGGGAGATGAAATAAAATGATCAGGGAATTCAGATTTGTGAACATGTTTCACAGGCATTGGTGCCTGAAGGCAGTATATGTTCTGACCAGCCCATTCTTCCTCATTAACAACAGGGTTTGGTAGCCGATCACTTGGATAGCAGCTGCGTTCTAACTAGAAGCATGTTTGAGCCATGATATAAAGTTCACCTCTGAAAGGATTTGTACTTAAAAAGCAATGCAGAACCACTGAAAGACAACTGAGACAAAAATAAGATGGCAGTAGTTTTGGCCAAATTGCCTTACCTGTTCTGGATTCATAAGATTTAATAAAGTGGATTACACTATTTGAAACTTAAATACTGCTTTGTAACAAATGGTGACTCATGGCACACAAGTACAATGGATGAAAGACATGGACAGATGCTTTGCTGCTGGAAGCTCCCTCTGTGTTTCTGGCAGACTTCGTGCCCACAGTCTCTCTCATTTTCTACTTTGGGGGAAAATTGAGGAAAGTAATTTTGTGTTCCAGGACTTTTGAAGCTGTCTTTTGGGTGGTGGTGAGAAGGGGAATCTGTTTGTGTTCCAGTATTGTTTTGCATGTAATGCCTTGGAGTAAGCCAGTATGACTCATATGTCCAGGGCGGTAAACTGGAAGCTCTGACTACGTGGGCAAAAAAAAGGAGGTGGTTATAGAAAATCAAGCCAGGTCTCCCAAATCAAAATGTTCCCTTCAGGGGGATTGTGGTAACTTACTTCATGCTGCCCATGTTTGAATTTTTAATCCTCTTTTACCTTGCTAAGCAGTTAATAAAAAAAAGGTGCAAATTGAATAGACAGATATGAGCGATGACAATGATGCTTTTTCTTTCCTGCCTTCCCAGGACCAAAAAGTGGTATTGTAAGTTATATACCAATGACACTTGCAGTGAGACTAAAACTTACATCTTTGTTTTCAGGTATTTGTACATTAGATATCTTTAGGTAAACCAAAGCTGAAACTCTGGAGTTGTCACAAGCCAAGATGATAGCTTCTTTGCCAAAATAAAGAAAATCTCTGTTTAATTAGAGAAAAGTATCTTTAAATGCTGATCATTAATGTTACCAGAAAAATACTGACTCTAGCTACCCACATTCAAACCTGTTGAACTTCAGCAACACTTTTCCGTGCTAGTGTGCATGACTTGAGTGGAAAGACTGCTTTACTCTCTTCTCCTTTATTTACTCTTCTTCCTTCTTGGACACTAGGTTTCAGGCCAAGTTTTTGTGACTGGATTTTCCAAGATCACAGAATCATAGGTTGTTAAGGGGTTGGAATGGACCTTAAAGACCATCTAGTCCCAACCACACTGCATTTATCTGTGAAGCAGTAGAAATGCCCAGCCTACTGTGAAGCACTTTGTAGCTTACATATTCTTCAGATCAGCCAGGAGGCAATGGTGAGCAGAGGTCAAGTTGATGTCTGAGGTCTTCTCTGCCTCTGGAGGCAACATCTTGGGTGGAGGAAGGTGCTTATGAGGTCTCAGTCCCAGGACCTTTGCAGAGGTTGCTTCCTGTTTATAGGCCACAATGTTCCTATTTGTCCAGAGTTGATAAGTCAACTACAAAAAAAACAAAAAAAAAAAACCGAAACAAGCAAACAAGCCCCAAACAAACAACAAAAGAAAAAAACCAACAAAACCAACCAACCGAACTCAAAACAAACAATCAGAAGAAACCCCAACAAAAACCCAATCTGTTTGACAAATTCAGAATCTAAATCTTAACTTTCAGCTTCAAAAAATGAGTGTAACTGAGATTTTTATATATACTTTCAAATGAAAAATTACTGAATAGGAGTGTTAGTGTATATTTAGGCTTCAAAAGAAAAAAATTAGATACTGTTCTCTCTGTACATTTTTGGGACTTCTGTAGGAATGCTTAGTACTTTACCAGATTGATGGTTCAAGTTTGTTTCCCATTAGTGTATAAAACTGGAAGGAACTTCGTTGATTCAGTCACAGTGTGATATATCCTCACATTGTGACTGAACTGAGTGTAATCCTACTCAGAGGGAACTGACTGTCCTGACCCTGATGTGTGATGCTCTGGATTGGGGCTGTGACAGATACCTCTGATCCACAGCTTCTATGCTAGCCTGCTCGTCATTGGATATATTTTTCTGATCTCTAAGGGCATGCCACTAACTGTTCTCTTGAAATAAAATACGTTGAAAAATGTGGATTTGCAAAATGCTGGCTTAAGGGTTTTGTTGGGTTTTTCTTATATTGATAACAATATAAAATCCTTTTACCTCTTACCTTTTTTTAAAAGAAGATCCTGTGAAATGCTTTGTGGAATACTTTACTGAATTCTTTGCAAAGTATCTTAACCAACTCCCAGGTGTGTATCTCCAAAGCAAGTCATAGCAGTCTTAGTCTTGTCTAACCTGGTGGCAGTTGTATTGTCCTCTGATTTAACTGAACAGTGGAAACGTTGGGGTGGGTGTGTACACTGATGATGTTGAAGCCACTTACAGGACTGTTAGATTATGTGAACCCTGCTCAGCTGCATGATATGCCTCCATTCTTGTATAGTGCCCTCTGTGGCATAATTTATTGTTTATTTGCAATGCATACAGGCTTATGTGTTCTGCAGGTAGCCTGTGAAGTTTGGACTTCATTGAATTTTGCAACTTTAGTTGAAATACGTAACTTTAGTGTGAAAACAAGCTGCATCTTATAAAAGCTAAAACAGTTCCTGTGGCTTCTCTTTTGGAAGATGATGCTGCCGGCAAATTCTTTATCTCTGTTCTATTAAGAGACAGTAAAAATGTTGATTTTTGTTTCTGGAGTGATTTTTTTGCTTACCTGCTCACTTGTCCATGACTTCTTTTTATGTGAGTTTTCCTGGAAAGATCAATTCTTCCCAAATGTGGAAAACTCAGAGGAACAAACAGGTTATGAGAATCACTGATTTACACATAGGGATAAGAAATTTGAGTGCATGTTTTTGTTGTCTTGGCTTTTGCCTGGGAGAGGAGAAATGCTCCATGGCTTCCCCTCCCCTTGGTTAGGGGGTTTTTAAGAGAAAACTCAAAAAAAAAAAAAAGGCAAGTGAATTTATTGTGAGATTATCTGAATAAGAATCTCTCTCAATGTGAACTAAAAGAGAGCTGCTTAAAAGTCAGATGTAGTAAAGTTTTCCTTCTCTGAAGTTCTTTATTATTGGAATGTTTACATGGGTAATTATTACCTGTCAAGGGAATGGAAATTTAAGAAATATTTTATCTAAAGTAATAAATCTGTAGGTTTTCTTCCCACTCCTGTATAACTTTGCATGTAATAAAAATAAAAACAGGCTTAAATGTGTAACATTCTACCAACTTCCTGCTGGAATGAAGTTGACAAGTTCTTTGGGTACAAGTACAGCATGTCCTAGTTTGCAATCATCACCTAGTTGACTGCCCTACTGTAGAAAGTTGTGTCATGAGACAAGCTAGTTAAGACTTCAGTAGAAGAGTGAATACTAAACAGGCAGCTTTGCAAATGCCCAAAAAAGTGCAGTACAGCAAGGGAAGACTTGAAGTGAGGGGTGTGCTGCAAGTTCATTAGTGTTCTTTGAGTCACTGTTGTTAAAACTTGGCATTATGCAATGCAGTTTCACTTGGTGCCCTGAACCAGTACTTAGATTTACAACATTCATTGTAAAGGAATCATCCTGTAACTTAACTGTTCAGTAGCTGAACAAATTTTAAGAAATTTTACCAAGGATAGTACTCTTGAAAATCCTTTGGACACTTAATGGAAAATAACAAAATACTAAAAAAAAAAATACATGCTGGTTTGATTTCTGAGTTTAGTGCAGCAGGTAAAAAAGATTGATATTGTTCCTGCCTTCACCACTGATGTTTGTAGAGAAAAATTTTGGTAGTATCACTTTTTTGTAGTAATTCTTTGATTAACTAATATCCCTGGGTAGCAGTGAGTTGTGTAAAAAGTCTGTTAAAATACCAGAGATGAGCTGTGAAGGGGAGAGAAACCCTCCTTACCTTCTTGATTTTTTTTTTTTTTTAATTGATTCCCACCCACCCCTCCACTAATATTAAAGAACATTGATCTGGTAAGGAGCAAAAGGGAATCCTATGTGGAGGTTTAATTTAAAGGTAGTGAGTTTTACTGATGTTGTCAATCAGCAGAGGCTGAGAGAGGGGCTGTGGTGCCAGAGCATTTAGTGGTCTTGACAGGGTGATTAATTACCTCAGGACTGTGTTCTTAAGGTCAAATTGAACTGCTCTAACAGACCTGAAACAGAAGTTTTTCTTGGAAGAAAGGAAAACGTGTTTTTTTCCCTTAAATTTCTGTAGGACTTACATAAATGATAATTATGTAGCCTTTTAGCTATGTTAACAGTTAAAGCTTTGACAGCATTTTCATTTTAATACTACGCACGCACACGTCTTTTCACCCCCAGGTAAGATTTGTTCTTCACTGAAATTCAAATCTCCTGACTTCGAATGTTACTTAACCAGCTTAAGTTGGCTGCTTGTTTTTCATGCAGCTGAATAATATTGAGAGGAGGATTCAGTTCTTAATGCATATTGCTGTCACTTCCTATAAACCACATTATGGCCACACGGTTGGTTGTTCGTTCACACAGTGTCAGGCCAAACAACAAAATGTGCTGTTCTCACCTTCAGCAACCACAGTTTGTTTTCTGTTTGAGCCCCAAGTGCCATACTGGTGCTGATTAGAGTGCCTTTCAAGAGTGCATCCCCGTTTCTCTGAGGGAGAGAATCCTTGGACCAGTGCAGTTCACCGTAAGGCTGCTGAGCAGGTTTGCAGCCAGAAAGCTTCAGCAGTTGAGTAAGGTCCTTCCTGAGCTGCACGGGGGATTCCTGACTCAGAAATGGAGATGTTAGAAGGGGCTAGACATACTGTGTAGAGCTGGTGGAAGTCTGCAAGCATTGCTCAAAAGCTAAGCCTTATGCATTTAAAAACAAACAAATAAACAAAAAAGTCAACAAAACCAACAAAAACCTTCTTGTTACTACTGAGACTGATACTGCATCTTTGTACCCTGCCCTCCCCATGCTATGCAAAATCCTCTAAAAAGGTTGTGGCTTTCTGCATGGGTTCAAAATGCTGTAAATGCCAGGCATGGAGATCTGTCCATTGTTTTGAGGGTTTTTGTTTGTTTGTTTGGGGTTTTTTATTTATTTTATTTCGTTTTAAATCCAATATCTGTTTTCTTTGTAAGAGGGTTTTTATTATTGTAAAATATGGTTGTGCTTACTTTTGAAATTATGGCAGTCTTGAGGCAAACAGACCTCTGTTAAGCTAGCAGCTTTCAAGTTTTTTTGTCGTCTTACATGTTGACTCTGTTGTCTTTCATCCATGAAGTAATAGCTTTTCCAGAAAGGTTGTAAGATATTCCAGTGAACTGTAAGTTGCAATGGATGTGTTTTGTGCATTTCTGGGTATGCCTGTGGAATACTGCAAGAGATACCCAAGTGTTGTGCTTGCTAGAGACTCTGTCAGTAGTAGCAGCTCCTTAGGTGTAACCTGAGGTTTACTCACTTCCTTCAGGAGGATAATTGACAGCTTGTGTTTTAAGATTTTATTCCTGTTTGTATTACTGATATGGAGGGCTTAATATTACACTGTGTACTCTTGTCCTCCTTGAAAGGTAACAGGTTTTTTTTATTCCTAGTGCATCTGAAATTGCTGTGCTCTCATTGTTTGGACATGAGTGGGGATCAGAATCATGAATGTAAAGTATGAGGAAAGGCCTTTTAAGACTATAAGAATGTGAAAAGTATGAAATGGAAAATGTTTGGAGACTTGCTCTCCTTTCTTTTCACGTATTTTATTTGTACTTAAATTCTAAGTTAAGTGTTTCTTATTTTTAGCAAGACAGTGATAGTTACTGACTGCAAGTTTTAAACTGTTCTTCTGTATTGGTCCTTTTAAAGACAAAACAGAATTGCCATTCTGTGATTGTAGTGCATAATTCCCATCTCATGTTTTATGTCAGTGAACTTGATTATTGTTTTTCCTTTATCAGAAGTTTATGACCCTGATTTAAAACTGTTACAGTATCTGGAGCACTTCTCTGCTTCTGTTTCTGTCAGTAGCAGGATTTCCAGCTGGTTTCTGTTCTTAGCACATACATACATATTCTTCTGTTCACCAAGTGGCATTTTGGGTGTCAGTTGCTTTAGACCAAGTCTTCTGAAAGCCTTTTTCTGGTGTTCCTCTGTGCTGTGAATAGCAGCATTTTATGAGGTCTTCCTCTTTGAGCAGTGTGCTGTCCTTAACTGGTTATATCCTGAGGAAGACTTCTGGTCCTCATCCTCTCAGATATATAAAGACTGGACTTAAGTCTAAATTTGTCAGGTTGGTCCATTCATGCCCTCAGCTGAGTGGCAACAGACGTGGATCCCATGAGCTGGGACTCAGGCCTGGGACTCTGGCATGGGTTGTAGCTATCAGAGCTGGAACTCTTCAAAATGTGGACTAAAATAGAGAAACCTCCTCTGATAATAATGCTGAAAGGCTGTTGCTTCAGTGTCCGCTTTTTCAATGCATTCCCTATTGCATAGCAGGCTGTAAAAGCAAGACCTTTGTGGGATATGGTTGTATTTACCAGCTTATTCTAAACTTGTAAGTGAAGCTGTGTTGAGCTTTTTTAGTTCCACAGAGCTGGGTGTAAGTTGCCTTTAGAGAGGGAAGTCTGGAATTCCAATTCGCTCTGTCCACAGAAACATGCTACTGCAGGCTTCCACCGTGAACTCAGCACAGCATGTACATGTTCAGCAAGGTAGTCTGTGTACTGGGAAACGTGGCCTTGAAACTTTGTTTGGAGTGGAACAATGTTTATTTGAGGGGAGGCAGGAAGTAAATTTGATAAATATACAGCAATATACTCTCCTGTTTCAGAAAAATGCTGTCACTGGCCAGTGACAAGCTGGGACATCATCTCTGAGGTGTGCTGCAGCATCTTCTTATTAGAAATCAAATTAAGAAGAGTTCTTGAATTGTGGTATCACATGCAAATGTAGTGCTAGTTAAGAACATTTGCCTGGCACAGTGGCCTCTGAGAACAGTGCTGTAAGAAAAAGCAATATGTCCTTGTTTCTATTGTGCTTGCCAAGGAGGCATACATGTTCCTAATGTATTCCTTTTCTCAGTATAAATCTGTCTGCTTTGTAGGTAGGTTTAACCCATTTTCATCTTCACATACTGGATGGTAGTTTTTTGTTGGAGTTTCTTTTCCCACAGAAACATGCATTTTAAAAGAACTGGACACTACTCTTAAGGGCAAGTAGTGTTTTAATAGAAAGATTTCTCTTGAAGCTCGTCAGTGTAAATATTCACTGAATTACTGATTTTAGCATTTAAAGATTTCAGATTTAAATACTTGGGAGAATACATTAAGTAGAGGTGTTTAGGAAGAAATTATATTAATATCTCAAGTTTTTTGAGGGAATACAAATACTTTGTCCTCTACTAATAATAAGATAAAAGAGCTTGAAGCACAGTACTGAGGTGGTAGTAGTAGATAGTAAGAAACTGAAATATTCACTTGTAGGGACTGTATCTCTTTATTATTTTTGGTAACTTCTTCATTTAACCTGCTAACTTTCACAGTTTGCACTTGAATATTATAAATCTGTTCATCTTGATGTTAGGAAATTAAATATTAAAGCAGTGAAAATACTTGGATTTGGTGGTGTGATGTTGCAATTCTAGAAACAAGTGTCTTGCCTACTAACTGCAGTGGAAGATTTCAGTAAAACTGTGTTTAAATTGTTATCTCCAGAGTAGTGCTGTTCAGTGTTGTACAGTGTGTGTCATCATTCAATATTTAAAACTGCAGGCTTTCAGGCTGTTTATTCAGTTGCCTTGTGTGCAGTGGTTTTGACATTGCATAACTGTAATGTTCACCTGTTGAATAGGCTGTGGAATTAAAATAAAATCTTGGTACAGCTGTTAATTCAGTCCATATAAAAATTGTTTAAATAGACTAAATCTAGACCTGTCAGCAAGTAATTACTGAGTGAGCAAACTGACAGGATAGAGATAGGGAGATGAGTCTGCAGAGTCTCTGCTTTAAATGCGCATCACAAGTGAAATAACTGGACTTTGACATCAGAAATGAAGAGGGATATGTCCCATGTAAATCACATACTCTAGGCAAGGTTCTTTTGCATGGGAATTAGTTACACCAGTAATATTTTGTGGCGTCCTTGTTTTTCTCTAGTGGTGCTGACTTGCAGGAGTCACAGATTACTAGTAATGTTTTTCCAAAGAAAATCCAACTTAAATTACGTTGGGTTTCTGAAGTTATATGTTTCTTTCAGATTTCTTACCTGGCCAGTAGTTCTGGTGCTTAGCAAGATGGTTAAATACAGTGTTCAGATATCAGTGATGAACCACTGATTTTGGTTTAATATGTGTTATTCCTGTGACTAATGTGCCCAAATTCAGTGTGTCAGGAGTACTCACTGGGATACTTTTCCATGTAGGGTAATCTGTGATCAGCATTATGTTCTTAGACGTGAAAAATACCTTGTAAACATGATTCAAGAACTTGAAGGTAATGACACTGAAACTAGATTTGTAAGAGTAGTATATACTGGTTAGAATATTGCTTTCATTTATTTGTACTTTTGAAATTGCATTCAATGTAGGCCTTGACTGCTATGTCAAACTATTTGAAATGTCTTTTTACTAGCAAGGGCATGGGCAATACTGGATCAGCTGTCACCATGAAAGAACTCGTACTCACTTACCAGAGGAAAATGAGAGAGTTTTGCAGAAACAGCTTTATATTTTGACAGGTACCAGTTCTGTAGCATAAGGTAAACTTGCAGTAAGTTAGCAAATATTTTTTGCAGGTTTCTTCTCTTCTGATAGACTCTGTGTGAATTTATATTCTTAATATGTGGCAGCATGTGTCCAGCAGTGTGAATTCCCCTTTTGAAAGACAGTGTCTCTATTTTGAATTCTTCTTGGAATGAATAGGAAGAAAATGACTGTGTTGCTGGTTTTGTTGCCTTTCCCTGGTCTTAAAATTAAAAGCCAGACACAGTTAAGGGGAAAAGGGGTTTTTACTTTAGTATTTATTTAAGGATCCTTAGGTGCACCACTTCATCCAGGTGGAATGTGCTGAAATGCATACACAGGATAGATCACATATACAATTTATAGGCCTTGAAAATTAGCATATCTATCAAAGATTGCTCAGTGAGAGGCTCAAATGAACTCCCCCATTCAGAGGAATCCCCCCCTGGATGGGCCTGTCTTAGTTTACAAAATGTGTTCTAGAGAGGACCTTGGTTTCTAGGGCATTCTGGCTTCCAGCTGTGAGGCCTCCAGGATGTTTGGTCTCTTGGCTTAACAGAACTTTGGGTCTAAGCTAGTCACCAGACTTAAGGAATTACAAGCACATGGGCTAAAAGCACTGAGGATACATAAAAGCTATATAAAAGGGTATATAAAAGGGATATAAAAGAAAAGGCATCCGTTTCATACAAAAAGCTGACTGGGAATCCGCTGTCCTGTCCTCTCTTACATCCCGTCTTTGTGTGAAGTCCATGTCTAAGAATTTCCTGAAGATTTGTTGTGTGTTACTGGAGAATCACAGAATGTCTGAGATTGAAGGCACCTCTGAGAGCATGTACACCATAAGCAGGTTGCTTAGGCCTGTGTCCACTTGGATTTTGAATGCCTTCAGAGTTAGACTCCACAATCTGACTTACTTCTTGCAGCTCTTGACCACCCTTTATTTACCATGAAAACGTGTTTCCTTATAGAATGAAATCTATACAGAATTTCCAAATGAATTTTTTTTGCATTTCAGTTTGTGCCCATTGACTCTTGTTTTGTCACTTGATACTGCAAAAAACTGTGTGGATCCATTATCTATGTTTCCTTCATTTTCCTTCCTTCCTTGATTTTTATGGCTAAGATGTTATCTGCAGACTGACCAATGCCAGCTCTCAGCCTTCCCTTGCATCAGAGGTGCCCCAGTCCCTTAATCACTTCTGCAGCCATTTACTGAATTCGCTCAGGTTGGAAATACCTTGGAGAAGACCTGGGAAATACCTTGGTTGGAGAGCCCACAGCTGGAGATAGTCCTCTGCAAGTGTCTCACTAGGGCTGAGTAGATAGGAAGAATCACCTCCCTTCACCTGTTGGTGAAGCTGCTAATTCAGCTTAGGTGGTTGTTGGCCATCTGTGTCACTAGGGTACATTTTCTTGGCCAATGATCAGTTTTGTGTCTGTCAGGACTCCAGAGTTCTCTGATGAGCTGCCTTCCAGCCAGTCAGCTCCCAGCATGTTCTGGTACATGGGATTTTTCTCTCCAGTGAGAGGATTCTGATTTTCTTGTAGTTGAATGTCTTTGAGTTTCCTGCTTGCCCGATTCTCCAGTCTGCTGAAGTTCCTCAGGATGGCAGCACAACCCTCCTCAAAGCTTTATATCACCACTGAGGCAGTGCATTGTCCCATCATCTAGTGCAGATGTTGGATCCCGTATTGATGGAGGCCAGGGACTAGCTTCCAACTGAACGTCCTGCCACTGATTGTGACCCACTGAGCCTGGCCATTCAGCCAGTTTTCAGTCTTATCACTGTCCCTCTTAACTAGTATGTGTTTAAGCACACAGAAGTGTATGGTTGATGTGCGTCTGGTGAGGATAACACAGGAGAGCATCAGGTCTCTGAACAGGTGGTATAAACAACATCCGCTGTTCCTCCCTTGTTCACCAATGCAGTCATGTCATTCTAGAAGACTGTTAGGTTGGTCAGACATGGTTTTGTCTTTACAAATGCTGACTGCATCCGGTCACCTCTGTGTTATTCATGTGACTGAAGGAGACTTCCATGGTTAGTTCTTCAATCACCTTTCCAGGGATTGGATTTTCTGACTGACCTGTAGCTATCCAGAGGGCAAGAGAGTTTCTTGCCACTAAGGTGGGTGGTACTTGCTTCTTTCCACTACTCAGAAACAAAACCTGTTCCCTACGGCCTTTCAAAGTGTAACGTGTCTGGCTGAGCTGAAGTTCATTTCCCCCACAGCAGCCCTCACCTTGCTGCACTTTGCACTGACAGCTGGAAAGGTGTTGATAGCACACCAGTGTTTTGGCTGCTGCTGAGCAGCACCGGCACAGCATCAGCGCTGTCTCCCCAGCGTTCCTCCCTCCATCAAGGGGGCTGGGGGTGGGCAAGATCCAGGGAGGGGACACAGCCAGGCCAGCTGACCCAAACTGACCAAAGCAATATTCCATGCCATATGATGTCAGCTCAGATATAAAAGGAGAGGGAGGGAAGGAGGAGGAACAGGGGCATTCATTATTTTACAGTGTTTGCCTTCCAGAGCAGTCGCTCCACATGCTGAAGCCCTGCTTCCCGGGAAGTGGCTGAGCATCGCTCACCAATGGGAAGTAGAGATTAAATTTTTTTTTCCCTTTTCTTACGTGCATGCAAACTTTTGCGCTTTTTTCTTGCTTTAGTAAACTGCCTTTCTCACCTTAGAAGTTATTTTCCATCTTATTTTTCTCTTCCCTGTCCCACTGGGAAGGGGAGTGATTGAACAGCTTGGTGGGCACCTGGTGCCCAGCCAAGGTCAACCCACTACACAAAGACAGTCAAGACTTTCCTTTCAGCAACATCTGTCAGCTTCCTCAGCACTTGTGGGCACAGCCTTTCAGGCCCCATGGACTTTTCTCCATGCAGTTTAAGTATTCCTCATTGTGATCCTCCACCACTGAGGGTATGTGCTCCTTGTTTCAGGCTTTTCTACTCCTCTCAGGTGTGGGATCCGTGCAGGTCAGTTCTGCTGGTAAAGACTGAGGCAAGGGAAGTGTCCTGTCCGTTTTTTGTGTCGCCGGTCAGCAGTTTTCCTGTCCTGTTCAGCAGTGGCTTTGTTTTTCCTCAGTCTTCCTTTTGCTGACAGATCATTTGCCTTTCAGGTCTCTCACCAGTTTCAAATCCAGCTGGGTTTTACTTTCTCTAACTTCATCTGTGTGTGATTGGAAACTATTTCTATTCCTGTTTTCACACTGGGTTTTTGTTAGAGTTTAATTCCTTGTTCATCCAAGCAGGTCCGTAGACACCTTTGCTTGATCTCTGGCTTGCTAGATTTGGGTCGGAGGTGATTCTTCAGTCCCTGGAGGCGGCAAGCAGGGACATCAGCATGGTTTCCAGACCTAAAAGCTGTTCTAGCAGCTTGGTTTGTAGGAACTGTGGTGCTGGGCTGCTGTAATCATCAGGGAGGTCGGGGCGATGTGTGGTTAAGAAGGGAGAATTTTCATTTGATTCTCATCACCATTGAACTTGAACCACAGATCAGCAGACCTTGTGAGGGTCTTGCTTCTAGCCTACTTCAGTGCCAGTGACCAGCAGAAGGTGGGATCAGAAGCTTTGGATATGAAGCATTATCTCACATGTCACTTATTTTACTTTAAAAGTTTTTCTTTGTGTTTTATGTGTCTTTTCATACACATCACAACTCTGTTATTTCTGCTTACGTTGTACCTCCTCTTTTTTATTCTATCTGATGTGTTGAATTAGAATGATTTTGGCAGTTAGGAGTGGGCTACTCAGGAAGTCCAATCATTGCATTGGATTGTTTAGAAAGTGGAGCTGTTTGATCTATCACCATCTATAGAGCTACTTCTAGAGCAAAATCTAGATTGTTAGGAGACTGGGAAAACAGTAGCAGCACAAGGTACAGCTTAAGGGTCTTTTCAGGCCTTTGGTGTCTTCTGTTTTTACAGATTTTTTGTCTTGTTTAAAAAGAGCTTGTGAGGCTTACACTCTGCAGCCTCTGTTCTGAGTACTTGCAAGCGTGCATGCTTAGAAAGCAGCTTCGTAACAGGTATTTGAGTTCAACAAAGGTAATGTAAAATCCAGAATACCTCCTCAGACTTCAGCTAACTGTGTGTGAGGGTTTTGGTTTTTCAGTAAAGAAGCATTGTTTGGCCAGCAGTTGCATAGCTTTCTTGTTAAATTTAAAGATAAGCCACTGGTTTTCGTCCTACTGTCACTGATGGTCACTCCAGGAACTGGATGTTTTCTCCAGAGGACCAGGACAAGTGCATATGGAAAGAAAAGCTTGTGTCTGACTTAAAAGCTTAAAAAAGGATTGAATAGGACACTACTCAGTGTATCTCAATTCCAGATGGAATTAAAAACTATGAAACAGTTTACTGTGTTCAATTATAAGTGGACTTGGTTGCTGTGCCCACCTACCATGTAGATTCGGGGGATGAGGGGGTATAGAAGAGGTGGAAGGGTTTCTTTGGAAAACAAGCATTAAATTAGCTATTCAGAACTGCTTGGGTTTGGTAATTCATTATTTTACTGGGACTAGTCCTATTCCCCAGGCAGTCTGTCTCCATTCCTTGGCCTTGGGTCTCCTTAAAGTCATCCTGCCAAGTGAGGCATGGAAGTTTATTTCTTCAAGAAGCTCGGAGCCAAATGGGCAAGTTGAGCAAGTTTGTTCATTCTTTAGCTGTTGTTTTTTTCTGCCTGGTAGAAAAGGGTAGCTGTCACTATCCTTGTTGCTTCTTTGGCTGAATGCGGGCAAACTTTGCTCTCTGTCTTCCTGTAACTTTGAACGTAGGGCTTTAGCTCTTGTGTGGCTCTCATGTGGAAAGAACAAGGCAGTGTGACTTACAAGGTTCCACGTTGGATAGCTACAAGTTTCTGAGGTCAGTCCTCTTCAGCCAGCACAAAGGTACCTTGCTCAAAGGCTCTGGGTGGAACTTGAAGGATAACAGCAGTGTTCAGGGTACTGCTTGTTTTAATCTCCAGCATGCTGTCTTCTGTTTTGCTTCCACAGCCGTCTTAAGAGTCTGCTGATCTGCATGGAAATGAGACAGGAAGGATTTGAAAAGAAGTATCAAAGAATTAGGCAAAAGTCAGAATGACAGAATCAAGTTCCAGTTGCCCAGTATTGGCTAACAGTGCATGGAAGGGGAGGGAAGGAAAGGAGATAAATCTGACTACTTCTTGAGGATCCTTTTTACTTTTACATTTTGCATAGCTGAAAAGCCTAGATAAAGTATTTTGTCCTGTTTGAGAAGCACAGATATTCTGTCCTAATCGTCCTTGTAGTAAAACCACTTGTACAAACTTCAGTAGGAAGTAGTGAATGTGCTGTTTTGTAGCATGTGTCTAAAGGCTGAAGAATCTACTTGAAGAATCTTAAAATATTTCTGACTGACACTTTGAGGCAGCAGGTAAAAAACTTCTGTCCAAAAGGATCTGAGCAGCTCACTGTTAAATGGCACTTGATTTTAAGGACTCTGTTGCAGAAATTGACAAGCTGCTGAACAGGCAAAGTACAGGTTGGATTCCTACTTCTGCCATTCATTCTTAGGCCTGTGAAAGTGATATAGCAGTTTATCTTGACCTCACTTGTGATTGTGATTATGTGTCATTTGGTAGCAAGCTCAAGACGTACAAAAGACACAGCACTGGAAAAACACTTGAAAACCTCTAACTGCTTCAGACTGTCCTTCTGTGCCTTTGGCCTACATATCACACTGAAATCTTGATTCCTTATATGTTTTAGTGCTTTTTAATGAGAATTCATGGAACATGGGACATTCATGGAACTTCTTAAATTTGTCACTTTAATCTTACAGTCAGCTAACTGAGAACACTTTCTCCACCAAGGCTTGCTGGAATGTGTACCTAGCTTTTTCTCATTTATTTGGAAGTACTTTACATGTATGAGTTTATGTAGTCGGCTTCTCCTATGTGGTCTAAGTTGCATTCCTTCTGTGTTTCCAGAAGCCAGCTCCCAAAAAAACCCCAAAAAACCAAACCAAAAAACCATTGAACTGGCTTTGCAAAGTAACTGTTCTGTCTGCTCTTAGAGATATTTTAATGTCTCAGAACAAATGCTGTCATATTTCAGCTGGTTTGAAAGTGTTTTGTTTTCTAGGATTTTCTTATGTTTTTTTCCTAAGGTTTCTTATGCACGACCAAGTTCAGCTTCTATCAGAGATGCAAACTTGTACGTTAGTGGACTTCCAAAAACAATGACCCAGAAAGAACTGGAACAGCTCTTTTCCCAATATGGACGCATTATTACTTCTCGTATTCTGGTTGACCAAGTCACTGGTAAGTAGGCAGTTTTGTGTGGCCTCTCATTTTTGGACTCGCAGTTCAAGAAATATTTTATCTTTCAGTGCAATAGTCTTGTCTCTATAATGTATAAAAGGTGTATGTAGGCCAGAAAATGCATTTTTCTCCTGGAACTGTTCATAAATATACATGGACAAAAATGCATACTGTGTAGTGTACTGAGCCAGCTTGAGTCATTTCCACCCTGAAGGTGCAGGTTTGAAGCTTGTTTGATGACTTGTATTAAATTTACAGCTGCCATGATCTTCCTTTCCAAGCTGCTGCATGAAAATAGTCTCCCAGCGCCTTACAAAATGCTATTAAACTTTTTTTTCTAAAAAGAAAATTTTATGCACAGCTGGTCCTCTGAGGCTAGGATTACGGAAGCCCCAGACTGGCAATTGCTGTTAAGATTGTTTTCAAGGCTAACTCATTAAATTTGGGCACACACATGAACTTCGAGTTTCTCAGGAGCAGATAAATTCGGTTATTACCCATGCCTTAAAGTACTAAGATGTAGCAGGTTATTTGCATTATTACAGTATGTGTATCAATCAGGTAATGGTGGTCAGTGAAACTTCGTGGTTACTCTTCAGACTCAGACAGTAATGCCTGTGTTTTTTTGCTGTCTCAAATGGCTGATCTTGAGGAGCTTTATAATTTTCTGCATCACCTGCTGTGAGGTCTCTGCCGGAAATAAGCAATCGAATAAAAAGCCAAATACATGACAGGAGTATTGAGTGTACAAAGCAACATACAAAGAAGCAGGGCTCTCCAAGTACTCCCCCTTCAGCACACTAAGGGGTGGGAGAGAGGAAGTCATTTACTCAAATAATTATTCCCTGAATCAGCTAGGTTTGATTTATTTATTATTCTATGCTTGTACCTTTTCAAAGTCACATATCCTCTTGGGTAACAAACAGCTTTCAACTGTAGAAGGTCATAAAGTTCTTAAATTGTCTTACTTTGAAAAGTTTCTACATGCTAGCGTTTGAGTCTTGGCTGAGCTTTAGAGGAACTTGTATGTACTCTTTAAGTTCCACTAAGTTAAAAGAAATCTCAAGGTTGACACCTAGTACTTACAGAGTGTTTTAATAGTTTGAATTGTTGAGAGCGTAGAGAGGCCTGGAAAGGAAAGCTAAAGGCCAAATACTGACTTTTAGATGTAGCAGATTTGTGGGACAGATTCCCAGTCTTTGTGCAATAAATAGCTGTTCACAGTAGGTTCCTGTATATTCATACACAGAAATAGATGGAATTTAACAAATGGACCAGTAAGTAAATATAATTCAGCTTCTAATATGCATGGTAATTCTATTCATGTTCATAAATCCTGCTATTTGCAGCATATTTTTCTGGCGTATAGGCTGTTGTTAAGGCTTAAGCTTTCTTGCCTCCTTCTTCTTAGTAATTTGGAAGAAGTAGGCTCAAAATGGTATGAATAATAAGGCTGTGACACAAACTGACAGATAAAAAATGCGAAGTTGAAGCTGTGACATTTACCTCTTTAAAGCTTTCTCAGGCCTGTTCATTGTCACTTTGATCGTTTAAATCATCATTGTTTATGAACAGAATACATTTCTTGTCATTAATGTCTCTCTCAGTTGAGGACAAGTGTCAAACTCATCTGGTTATTCATGAACCAAAATGTAAAGGGGCTCTAAATGGCACTGGAAATATTACAAAAAAAGGTTGATCTGACTAATGTTGGCTGTTAGTAGCTTTAATGTTAATTGGTTCAAGTAGCCACAGCTCAATGTGTTTATGTCTAAGACACTTCAGATTTTTGATGTGTGATGTTCCTAAGACCTTCCATAAACACTTTCGGATTCCCTTACATATTGCCTTTGACTTTTATGCATCAAGAAGAGTTTCCTTCAAAAGCAACACCTGTTGATGTGTGGTGATACACTGAAACCAAATGTTCTACTTAGAGTTAACCACTGACTGCTAAAACATGGCCATAATTCCCGTTATTGCAATATAGTATGTGCACATCATCATCCTCTCAGCATATTTGCTTCAAAGTGAGCTTCAGGGGATACTGCAGGAGAACAAAAGCTATTTTTTTTTTCTGCTAGAGAGCAGAGAACTAAACTATTTACAGAATTTTTGTGAATTTAGGTACTGCAGAGTAGTGTGAGCTGGCCAGAGGTTACAGTGCAGCTGGGTTGGGTTCATCTCCATCCAGCAAAATTGCTTTGTTCCGAATTCCTCTTTGGCTCACTATATTTAAGTTGTTTCCACTGTTTTCCCTCAACCCTCCACGCTTTTTACACAAATGTGTCTTGCGTCAGTTAAATTAAAAATGAAAATCAAAATTACAGTAGAAAATTCTTACTCTACACAAAAGCTCAGTTCTATTAAGCTCAAAATTATCATGTGTTCACAACAATTGGCCATCAACATAGCAATTAGCCACACAAATAAAAAATTAACATCGAATATTGTGGAGTCTTTGAATTCACTGCTGTATGCTTTTTTACCTTGTGCAGGGGTGTCAAGGGGCGTGGGGTTTATCCGGTTTGACAAGCGAATTGAAGCAGAAGAAGCTATCAAGGGCTTGAATGGCCAGAAACCTCCAGGTGCCACAGAGCCCATCACTGTAAAGTTTGCTAACAATCCAAGCCAAAAAACCAATCAGGCCATTCTTTCCCAGCTGTACCATTCTCCAAACAGAAGGTATCCCGCACCTCTAGCTCAGCAGGCTCAGCGTTTTAGGTAAGTCAAATAATGTGCACAACTGTGCTGAAACTCGCATGTTCCCACAGGCCTGTTTGTTTGCCTCCACTCTTGTGCTTTCCTGCTTGTCTGACTTCTCTGTGGGAAGGAAACACATGAATGTTGAACTTCAGCTATGCTCCCGCAGTACAGCTAAAACCAAAAATGCATGCCATCCTCTTGGTAGCATTTCAGTGTCTAGTAAGCATACTTAGCTAAACCCAGGTGCCATCTTTCTTCTACTCAATCACTAAAATTTTTTTTCAAAGATTACTTTTCTTTTCCTAGGTTATTCTTGATTAATGTGCAAGTTGATGAAGTTATTATTGACCTAGGAGATCTAGTATTTTTTTCTTAGCCATAAGCATGCCACAGCCAGCTTCCTCTTACCTACCCCTACATCTTTCCTCCCCATTCTGGCTTTCAGTTTTTCCCTAATTACTTGTTTATGTACTCCATGCCATACTTTGTCTTTTCTTGTTACAACCTTTAGTAATGAAGATTGTTCACATATTTTCTGCCTGTGCTTTTTGGGGATTTATGTTCCCATCATGTTGAAACTATAGTCATACAGTTCCCTGTGCTATTCAGTGTATTGAAAAGAACAGATGGTGAGAACAAAGTGAAACAAACACTGTATTATCTACATCCATGAGCACCTTGGATTTTTTTCAGTGATTTTGATCATTTCTTCCCTCCCTCTGCCCCTTAACAATGTGACTGGAATGTGTTAAATAGTAATACACTCAAAAGAGTATTTCTATTTTATTTTTCAAGAAACAAAACCAGTTGACAACTTGCTTCAAAGAGAATATACCAAATTTCAGAAGCTCTCTGTTGGCTAGGCTTGCTTATAAGCCAAATACTCAAGAGTTCAGGGACTTCACTTCTGTCAGAATTTCTGAATTTTTCTTTTCTTCAGTTTTTTGGCCTATGTGCTGCAAATGTCTCACAGGTGTGAGGAGTAGGTGTTCTGCCATAAGAGAGGGGATAACCAATTTTACTGACTTTTTAGTGGATCTTCTTACCATTTCTTGGGTAATAAAAAGGCTACCTTATGACAGTGTTCTGAATATTGCATATAAATAGGCTTACCATTATTCCATAGAATATAGGGGCAGAAATTGCAGAATGGACTCAAGTACATTGTATGAAATAGGGTCATGGGTGAGCTGCTGAACAGCCTGTGTGTTACAACATTCAACATATTCTGGCAAGTCTTGGCCTGCAGACTCCTTGAGCTCTTCTGACTACCCATGTTCCTCTGTGTTCAGTTTCACTCAGATGCCGACTGGGATGGCATCGGTATTTCGCTGATACTCCAGGTAGATCTATCATGATTCGTAAAAATCCTCCCGGCTTTCAGAGTTTTTTGGGGGGAGTTTGGGGGTTTTTGGGTTTGGGGTTTTTTTTTGGATAAGACGTATTTCTTTGCACTTATGTAATTTCAATAGACTACCCCTGTCCTGCTACTTTAGGCTTTGTACCTTAAATTTTGACTGGTGGAAATTTATTTTTCTTTAAATGGAATTGTATTTTTATGAAGGTCCATTTTCATTTCACTGGGAAGCTGTTGTTTTTTTTCTGAGATACTAAGTGTAAAGTAATGCTTAAAAGCACCTTAAAAAATACTGTGATTTGCCCCACATACAAGTGTAATGGTAACAAAAAGCATGGAGTAATACCAAATCTGTAAATAGGAGAGAGAGTAAAATTTGTCTCACTTTTATTGATGTGGAAGGAAGAAAAAAGTTTAACTGACTAGTCAGAAGGTAAACTGAGGTTGCAGACAATTGGATTTTTTTTTTTTTTTTGGGTCAAGGCCTTCAGGCTAATGTTTCATCTCTAAAAGACAGTCTTACCAAGTTTTAAGTCTTTACACTGTAAAGGGAAATCGTCTTTTTTTGTCTTTTAGGTTTTTGCTTTGCCCTGTTTCATCATTCCAGATCTGGTGCTGACTGCGTAGTTGAGATGGTACCAATGATTTCGATCTTTCATGTGTTACACATGCAAGAAATCTTAGCTGTTGACATTTCAGACAGGATTACCTGATGCAGTTGCCCTGCCTCTGTTAATAGTTGACAGAGGCCTGAAAACAGCTTAAACTTTACTAGTAAAAGCAACAGGATCAATGCAATGCTTCCTTTCTTTCTTATTAAGAGAAAACTTGAGCTGGACTTTCAAAAGCAGCGCTATATAATTGTTTCTCAGTTTCTATAAGATCATAACTTAGAACATCTTTAAAAATTTTCCAGTGAAAGTCCCTGATAATTTTTCCAGAATATTTTTAAGTCTTCGAGGTAACTGATGAAAAATCATACAAGTGATACAATTAGTGTATTAAGTCCTCATCTGACTGCCCTATAACGAGGACCTGTAAGTGGTGGTGTTTCTAGAACTCTTCACCTTGCCCTTCATCCCAGATGTCAATGACAGTAGACCTCAGTCATCCACACTAGGTCTACCAATAGTAGTCAAGCATTTTTTTAATTTCCTTTTTTCTGCTTTTGAGGGGTTCAGTAGTTTCTTGTCAATGTGTTCCGCAAACCTAGCTCGCTGCAGAATCAATGCTTTGTAGGAAACTAAATCAAGTGTATGTTTTTTACCTAAGCTCATATTTTGTTGAGTCTTGAAGAGGATCTGTAATAAGATTTCCTCTTCCTGTATCTGGGATTTGCCAGGAAGCAACAGGAACTTCTTCAGGGTGAACATTTTATGAAAGAAGCAGTTTAAGGGACCCCAGGAATAAGAGTAATAGGAGTGGTATGCACTGCGTATTTCGGGTATTGGCTAGGTAACTTCAAAGGGTTTAGAGTTGTGGTGGCATTCTATAGTTGGGGGAGGTGAGGGAAGAAACACATTGAGAAATCTTTAAAATAATATATGTATGTGTGTGTGTGCATATTCTAGAAACACTTGATCCTGGAAAATCATAGCGTCATAGAATATCCTGGGTTGGAAGGCAACCACAAGGATCATAGAAGTCCAGCTCCTGGCCCTGCACAGGACCATCCCCAAGAGTCACACCATGTGCCTGAGAGTATTGTTCTAACAATTCCTGAACCCTGGCAGGCTTGGTGACATGACCACTTCCCTAGGAACACTGTTCCAGTGTCCAGCCACCCTCTGGGTGAAGAACCTCTCCCTAGTATCTGACTTAAACCTCCCAGACACAACTTCAGGCCATTCCTTTGGGTTCTGTCACTATCACCACAGAGAAGAGATCAGTGCCTGCCCCTCCTTTTCCCTTCATGAGGAAACTGTGGCGTGTGATGAGGCCAGCCACCCCTCAGACTCCCCAGGCTGAACAAGCCAGGTGACCTCAACTGCTCCTTGTACAGTTTTCCCTCCAGACCCTTCACCATTTTCATGGCCCTCCTTTGGACACTCTCTGACAGCTCAATGTCTTTTCTGTATTGTGGCACCCAGACCTGCCCCCAGCACTCGAGGTGAGGCCGCCCCAGTGCAGAGCAGAGCGGGACAATCCCCTCCCTTGCCCAGCTGGCGATGCTG
>VXAZ01004091.1:1682-227868 GCA_013399875.1 Gymnorhina tibicen | reverse complement strand
GGCACTGCTGATTCATGTTCAGCTTTCTGTTGACCACGACCCCCAGGTCCCTTCCCATGCTTTTCAGTGTCTCATTCCCCAGTCTGTCTGTTCATCCTGGGTTTCCCCATCCCAGGTGCAGAATTTGACACTTGCCCTTTTTAAATGCCATGTGGTTGGTAATTGCCCAACCCTCTAATTTGTCAAGGTCTCTCTGCCTTAAAGGAAGTCAACAGCTCCTCCCAATTTAGTGTCATTGGCAAACTTAGTATACGTTCTTCAAGTCTTGCATCCAAGTCATTTATGAAGATGCTAAAGAGCACTGAGCCTAAAATGAAACTGTGTGGAATCCCAGTAGTGACCAGTTATCAGCCAGGTGTCACCCATTCACTGTAATCCTTTGTGCCTGACCTGCGAGCCAGTTGCTTATCCATCACGTGATGCATTTATCCAGCCGTGTGCTGCACATTTTGTCCAGAAGGATCCTGGGAGAGGCAGTATCAAAAGCTTTACTGAAATCTGAAAAGATTACATTGACTGGTTTCCCTTGATCAGCTGGGTGGGTTATCCTGTCATAAAAGGAAATCAGGTTTGACGAACAGGACTTTCCCCTCATGAAGCCATGCTGGCTGTGTCTGTGTTTTTCAACACGTCCCAGATTAATCTCCATAATTTTACCAGGCACTGAAGTGAGACTGACAGGCCTGTACTTTCCATGGTCATCCTTCTTGCCGTTCTTGAAAATTGGGATAGTGTTAGCCAGCTTCCAGTCAACTCCATATTCCCAAGACCATTAAAAAAATCATTGAGAGAGTCCTCACAAAAACATCGGCCAGTTCTTTGACTGCTCTTGGATGAATCCCATCAAGTCCCATAGATTTGTAGGGATCCAGTTGGAGCAGGAGATCCCACACAAGTTCAGGGTTGTTTACCATTTTCACAGTCATGGTCCTCTAGCTCAGGACCCTGGAACCGTCTTAGCCCATCATCAGTGTTAAAGATGGAGGCAAAGAAAGCATTAAACTTCTCTGTCTTGTTTGTGTCCCTGTTTGTGGGGTGACCATTGTCATTCTATAACAGACCTACGTTATTTTTGGACTTCTCTTTGAGACTGACGTATTTAAAAACCTCTTTTTGTTGTCTCCCATGTTTTTGGCAAGCTTCAACTTCTCTTGAGTTTTGGCCACACAAATTTTCTCCCTCTAGTGGCAACCAGCATCTCTATATTCTTTTCATGTCCATCTAACTTTGCCTCCATTGTCCTTATGCTTATTTATTTTGCCTTAACCCTGCTCAGCCAAACCAGCCTTCTGCCTCCCAGCAGTTTGGAATTGCCAGAAGGAGTAGGAATATGAAAAATCTTTTTTTGGATTTCATGTTGCAACAGTTACTACTGGTCCAAAATATTGCATCTGTCTTGATAGTTATGTCAGCAAACATGTCAGAAGGCTCAATAGAAGTCTTTGTCTCAGCCAAGTTAGTAATGTGGAAAACTTCACCGATGTGGTCACTGACTGTAACTTTATGGTAACAGTATGTGATTTAGGCTAAACTTGTGGCAGTGGTGCACTTTATGAAATGAACTTCTTATGGTTGTGGTGACTACACAGGGTATCTATTTTGTGTTCGCTATCAGGTGCAACAAGGTGCCACGGCTCTTTCAGCAGTGATACTTTAATATTGCATGAGGTTCCATACAGTGTAATGGATGTGACAGTAATATGCTAAGTTTCCTTAATCTTAAAGGGTGGAAAAGTCTGAAGACTGAACATGTTGCTAAATGTTTTGCAGGTTGGACAATCTGCTCAACATAGCTTATGGAGTAAAGAGGTAATAAAGGATTAGTTGGTTCATAACAACCAAATTATTTTGAAGTATTTTGCAAACTCTTACTTTTCAGTAAGACTTATGTTGAATTTTTGCATGTTGAGACTTCAGCTGAAATTGTTCATTTTGATGCATTTTGCATGAAATAGACAAACCTTTTGTAGCAGTTCCATGGAATTCCTGTTTCAAATGACTTGCTAATCCTCACTGGTTTTATAGCATGCTTTCCTTTTGATTTTCTATGTTGCATCATTTCAGACATACCTAGCACTGTTCTCCCTAGTCGTGTATAATTTTTTACATAGTATTTGCGCAGTTAGGGGGCAAAAAATACTTTTGATCTTACCTTTCTAGTCTGAGCAACATGTTCATTCTGTGAAAAGCTCTGTATCATTCTCTTCTTTTCTTTTGACATTTCTTTGCTGGGGTTCTGTGTGAACAGCTATATTATGATTCTGTTTTGTTTTCCCTCATTCTTTAGTAGGTTTCCTCCAATGACCATTGATGGAATGACCAGTTTGGCTGGAATTAATATCCCTGGACATGCAGGAACTGGGTGGTGCATTTTTGTGTACAACTTGGCCCCTGATGCTGATGAGAGTATCCTCTGGCAAATGTTTGGACCCTTTGGAGCAGTAACCAATGTGAAGGTCATCCGTGACTTCAACACCAACAAGTGCAAAGGTTTTGGATTTGTAACTATGACAAACTATGATGAGGCAGCTATGGCAATAGCCAGCCTGAATGGATACCGCCTTGGTGACAGAGTATTGCAGGTCTCCTTCAAAACAAACAAAACGCACAAAGCCTAACAAGTTATTCTCAGTGCATTAATACATGAAAACTATACAACAAAGGCAATTTACAAGAAGCTCTATGCATTAGTAAATGCCTTTGTTGTATGCCAGTGTGGAAATGGGGATAAAATGACTACTTAGCATCCTAAGAATATGTGAGATTTTTTTATTGCTAATATTTGAATTAGAACTTCTTAACTATCTTTTGTGTTTGAGTATTGACAAGAGGTGTACAGGGTTTTTACCTGTCACAATGCGTATTCTATTGCCTTCTTTGAAGAAGGTGGACCTTTTAAAATGTTTCAGCTAAGGGAAGAAGTTTTTTTTTCTTTATACATGGCTGCCTTTAACCTATGAATAAATACCAAGGCTTTGTGTAATACTATAATTTTTCTTTCGTCATTTCTTGATTTGCTTTGTGTTTAATTTACTTTGTAATGCATTATTGTTTTGTTTTGTTGTTCAAGAAAAGTATCTGAAGTTTACATTTTATTTATAAAGTTATAAGCAGTATTTATTTCATCATCTTCATTTGGGTTGGGGAATGGGAACACATTATAAAAGCTTATTGTAAGAATACTGGAGAACTTTTCGTAAAGCAGTACCTTGCCAAAGAGATAAGAGCCTCTTTGATGTGGGTTTAAAAAAGCATCTATTTTTATAAAAAAAAATAAAAAATTTGGAGAAACTTTTTACTGGTCCTGGAACAAATATTTTGACTTGAATACTTTGAGAAATCTCTTCGTATGACACCTAGTGAGCTTTTAAAACTTACCAGGAAATTTGCAGTTGTTGGGAAAAAATGTAGAAAGATTTATGATGTAGAACTACTTTTGAGACCTTTGTATTAAGAAGTAAAGTCAATGAGATGCACTGTTGGTTTCATTTTTTGTAATCATCAGTGGAGTTATTGATCATCCTGGTTATTAAGTGATAGGTGGCTCACTTTAATTTGTGATTTTGAAACAAATGAAAATTTAAAAAAAGAATATAAGAGCAAGCAGAAAACTTAAATACTGAGAGATGGGGGAAAAAAAAATCTGTTCTTCCTAAAGAATTCCCTTCAGATAGAGCTCATGGTGTTTAGTGATGTACTTGCTATTGTTTGAAGAATTGTTTTGTCTTAAGAAAAGACATCGAGCATGGTTTGCGCAGTGGCAAATCAGCGGAAGTGGCCTGAGTTGGATAGGTTAGGAGGTATTTTGAAAGTTATGTTCAAGGCTAACACCTGAGCTTTGTGTAATGTAAATAAGACCTTAAGTTATGAACCTTTCAGCTAATTTTGATTATAGTTTGTTTTTTAAGTTACATGCCAAGTGATGTTCAATTTTGAATGTTTTTGTATAAGTTTTTTCTTTGTAAATGGCATTAACATTGTTACTTGAGGTCTGCTTCATTTTTTTTTATTTTCTTTTTTTTTTTTTTGTCCTGAGGACTTGAATTTACAGTGCATCAGATCTGTTGCTATTTTTGTCTGTAGATAGTCTAGCTTCAGCTGTTTATGGTGATGCAACATTTTTGTTTATAAATATGTTTGTGGTAAAAAAAACAAGTATAAACATACGTTTTGAGCAAATTTCCTTACATTTTTCATATGAAAACCATAAATACCTGTATGCTATTGAAGTTTAACTTTGTATGATGCTTAAATCACTATTTGGGGAAATAGAAAAAGTCTTTACCATGTATTGAAGAAATTTAAGGAAAACAAATACAGAATATTTTCTGATTAGCATCTAGCTTATAATTAAATTTTTAAAAAAAAAAGCTGAGGGTTTGATGCCTTCACCAGGATGCACTGACAACTATGTAGTTACGTCCTGCTTTTTGTATAAACTGAGATGCTCATACGCTTCCCCTTAGAAAAAGCAATGTTCTATGCATAACATAGTTGTACACTATATTTGCAGTTGTTTTTGGTTCTTATTCTTTTAAATTGTAGTTATAAAATTTTCAGTATAGTACAGTACATATACTGTGAAGCGCGTGCTAAAGTGAATAAGCAAGTTTTCATGCTGACCCACTCAATGCTATTCAAAAATCAATTGGCTTCCTGAGTACTTCTTCATTCTTAGATGCATTTAGATTGTTAAAGCTAATCCTCTGCATTAAAAGTTGTATATAGTATAGAAATCACAAACTATCCAATGTGGGAGAAATAGTAGCTACATGCTTCTTTCCTAATCTACTGTAGCAACTAACGGCATTGATGAGAAGGCATGTAAATTGGGCTTCACTTTACAGTGTTTATCAGAGCACTTAGTAAAATATAAGGCTGGTATTTATTTGAAGTTGTATAGTATGACTTAATTCACATTTGTTGGAATAGAGAATATATTCTGTTGGGTATTTAAGAGGTTGTACATGTTTTCTTTTGTGTTTGGATTCTTTGTACTTTTTCATGTTCAGTACATCAATAAACAAAGTTGAAGGGAAAACAGTGTCGTGAGCTGGTCTTTTACCATATTTTCCACTGCTTTAATGAGTAAGCAATCTGAATGAAGGGTTTCTGCGAAGCTCTTGAGCTGCTTTGCAATTCAGGTTAGGATCCTAGTTACCAACAAGGAAGTAAGATGGTGGAGCTGTGTACCAGTTCTGTTATATTAGAATTAGTGTAGAATCTTTTCACTTTAGTTTTACATTAACCACTCAATACTTAGCCTGATACAATAAATGAGAGTCATTAAACATATTCAGTAAATATTAATTTGCTGTCTGTCTAGCAGGCTGCTGTCTAGTGTAACTAAGTGAATGCCCTAGTGTGTCTTCCAAGAGATGAGGTAGAAAGATTAAGAATCAGGGACTCCAAGGAGGAGATTACACCAGTTGAACTGTGCTCTGGCCTTCCTGAGACAGGAGCAGAGACCAGAAAGAAACCCAGATCAAGAGCGTCGTGTGACCTCCCTCGGCCAAGCTGAAGGCAGTAGATCAGAAGGAAGGGGTGAATGGAGGCAAGTTCTTGCTCAGCACAACAGGCAAAAGCTCTCCTTGCCCACCTCACTCACCCAGGTGCCTCTGTACAATAGGTATGAGCCTTTGGATGTGGTAGGAGAATCAATGGATGACTAGGACGAAGGTCCTTCCCCAACGGAGAAGTCTGCCTCCCTGGGGTGTGGGTTATGGACATCACCAGGAAACTTCCTAGCCTGGTTCAGACTACTACTACCTGTTGCTGGTCCTCCACACGTGTGGTGATGAAGCCACAACACGTAGTCCAAAGGCTGGCAAAAGAGCTTTCAAGGTCCTGGGATGGTTGGTGAGGTATTCAGGGGCACAGGTTACTTTTTCCTCTGCTTTTGTAGGTGCAGGTAGGGACATTGAAAAAACCGGATGGACATGGTCTTAATACCTGACTCTGGGGCTAGTACCACACTGCCAAAATTTTGGTTTCTTTCTTATAATGGGTTGACCTACATGGTACTGGCTGTGCTGAATTCAGATGGGATTCACCTCTCTAAAAGGGGGAAGAGGGTCTTTGGTCATGGGCTAATGGGGCTTATTGATAGGACATTAAACTAGATACAATGGTGGCAGGGGGGGGTGGATTTCATCAGATATGATGGTGATAAGGAGTGGGGTGACATGCTTTCACGGTCAGCAAGAGGTGCCCAGAGCCTGGAGCAGTAAGCAGGTCAGCAGGAGAGCACCTGAATTACAACATCAGGGAATTCCAGCTACTCCAGTCAGAAAGCTTCATCAGGGGTTCAACTGAATGCCTCTTCTGTGCTAACACACACCCAGCAGGGTGAATAAACAGGAGGAATTAGAGATATGTGCAGGCCTGCAAGGGCTATAATCATTGGCATCATGGAAACATGGTTTGACTCCCGTGACTTGAATGGAAGGGTATGGGCTCCTTAGGAAGTCAGGCAAAGGAGATGAGGAGACAGGGTGGCCCCCTGTGCCAATTACCAGGTGGAGTTCAAGGAGCTTCACCTGGGGATGGACGAGGAGCTGATTGAGGTGGGTCCGGATTCAAGGCAGGCAAGGAACAGGTGACTTTATAGTGGGCGTGTGCTACAGTCTGCTACAGACTGTCTGACCAGGAAGACCAAGCAGCTGAGGCCCTTTACAGAAAGACAGGAGTGACCTTGCCCTCACAAGCCCTGGTTTTTATGGGGTAGTTCAACCACACAAGTGTCTGTTGAAAGGACAATGCAGAGTCATAAACATCTTGCATTAGGAGCTTTCTGGAATTCTTTGATGATAACTTCCCTCTACAAGTTGAGTAGAGGAGCCAAGGAGGCAGGTGCTATGGTGGATCTTGTTCTCCCAGCAAGGAGGGGCTGGTGGGGAATGTGAAGCTCAGGGACAGCCTGGGCTACAGTGTCCATGAAACAGTGGAGCTTGAGATCCTTACAGCAGCAAAGGGGTTGCACAGCAAGCTCACTACCCAGGAGTTCAGGAGAGCAGAGTTTGGCCTCTTCTTGGTAGAGTACCAGGGGATAGAGCCCTGGGGGGAAGGGGGCCCCAAGAGAGCTGGATGATGTTCAAGGTTTGTCTCCTTGCAAGGCAAATTAGGCAAGGATGCAGGGGGCTTGCATATATGAACAAGATGCTCCCAGACAGACTTAAAACACAGTAGCTTACAGAGGGTGAAAGCAGGGAAAGGTAGCCTGGGAGGAATACAGAGTTATGTTTAAACCAGCTGCCATCACTGTTCCATCACTGTTGGCTCAGCCAAATGCAGTTTCCCCAGCTCTAGAAATTTTCCCTGCCCACCTTGATCCCCTTCTCCGCCTCAGGCTGTGCCCACACCAGGGCTGTTTTCCTTGGCAAGTGGTGGTTACCATCTTCAGGTTGTAATCCTCACCTTCCTATGATTTTAAGAAGTACAGGGAGAGAGGAGGATTTACTCTTTTATCATGATGTCCATTTGTTGTTTAATTATTGCATTAATTTCTAGACTCCATTAATTTACAGTTTTCTGGGTTTTTTCCCTTCCCAGTACTTGAAGTAAATCTTTAAAAGCTAGTCAACTCAACTGTCTTCTGCCCTTTTGAGGTACATACATACACATCTTAATTCATTTGCTTCATTCATTTGAATGAGAGTGAGCTGCCACCAGTGGAAATAAAATTCCAAAAGTGGCTTGTGCAGTATAGCTTTTATTTCTAAGTGTTTTCTTTCACCTCTTTTTCATCTCTACTGTGAGATTTTGGATACAAAACCGTGTAGCATGTGTTGTTGAGCATCATGCTACAGTGTGGTGGAGTTGAGATTACTTGGATGGTAGGGTCTGTGAACAACACACATAGATAATAGCACCTCAAGATGTCAGTCGTAGCCAGTGTTGATGAACTGACTGCTTGCAAAAACAGCGTGTGCCGATGGGTTTTTATATGGTTATGTGCTTTAGTGGCTGGAGTAACAAGAGGACGCAAGACGCTGTACTTCGCAGCAAATGAGGAGCTATATGTGAAGTTCATATTCCAGCAGGGACATAATGTGTGTTCAGCTTTCACAGGATAGCTTGTAGTTCTCAATTTAGACCAGTTTGAGTACAGTATAACTAGCCAGAGTTGAATGATTTTGCTATACGAAAATGAGAACGAAATATGTTTACATAAGTATCTTCAGTTTTAAATCAAAACTTCTTTGGCTGCAGAGAAGGCAGCAGTCAAGGAGCAACACTAAAAATTAGCAGTTATAAATACAGTTGCACAGAGGAAAAATCAGTGCTGAAAAACACAAATTTGATTATATGTAGCTGACCATTTTATACAGAGAAAGTACTTTTCTTACTATAGTAACATTTTATGATAAAACTAAAGGAGAAATTGCGAAGCTGCCTCATGCAATTTGGTGGAGGACTAGTTCCTTTTGTATGTAAATAGTAAGAATTCCAGGAACATATGTGAATACCTGTGAGGGAACTGGAATGTTAGCTGGGGCACTTGTGCCAGGGCTTCGTTGCTGCAAAACACGCTTGAGGTTTGTGTGGCCTCTTCTGCAAGAGATACGTGCAACGAGATCGGTTGTGACTGGTGACTTCCCACCTGCATCTAGAAAAGCCTTCCTTTGGCAAGAGTGTTTTCCCAGCATGAAAGAAAAAGATGCATTTTTAAAGTGGCTGGCTGTCCACTGGGGTTATATCTCTAACACCCACAGGTCATCCAGTGCTAAGAAGTCTGGAATACTCTTACCATTACTGCTGAGAAGGCCTGAGTGATGTTAAAAACCCATTGTATTGTCACTTCAAACATACTACGTGAAGGTGACTAAATGTATAGGAGTGGTGACTTCAGTTAAGCCTTAAAAAGCAGCAACTAATTAGGACTTAGTATCAAAAGAATTAGAGAGGTATTTTATGACTAGAGAGAGTATCTCTGGATTTTTATCTATGATAGTTTGAGAAGTGAACACAATTTGAGAGGTGCTCCATCATGGATAAAATGGTAGCCTGGGATTGATTGCGCTATTTCAACCACATCAACACTGTTGATCCAGCTGTACTTGCACACATGCTTTGACCTTGGGCTTTGTTTGCCCAGTTGTGGCATTCGGACCTCAGCATTTCAGTGTGTACATCTCATAATGAAATGCAGCTTTTTTCACACTGACACTTTCCTATTTAAACTTAAGTGTAGAGGCACCTTCTGCAAAACTACTGCTGTGATGGCTGATGGTTTGGGCCAACAGATGTGCTAGCACATCAGTGGTCATCTGGGCCAAACAGCTTAGAGCTGGGGGAGAGATTGGGCCTTTTGGTGGGATGAGGTAGCGCACTGATAATCTTGGAAAGGCTGCTGTTGGGGTGAAGAGCAGTTCTAATCTGAAAAGCTGGAATTGTTGCCCACATTTTCAGTAACTGTGGCAAAAATTGAGGAATCATGTAAACTTTCAGGTATTTTCAAAACAATATGGGCAACTTCAGTGGATTAAGAGGTTTTCTAACTTCATGCAATGAAAGTCTGATGGATTACTGTCTCATCTTGTAATTACTCTCTTTTTTTCAATCAACTTTCTGCTCTGAGACATAAATGGGAACAAGGAAAACATTATGTTTTTCAATATTTATAAGGTCACTTTAAAAACCAAATATAACTGCAGAGAGTTAGTAAAACTTGATTTCTTATTTTATGTACTAGATCATCTGATTTCTGTACATAAGTGAGTTTAGATCAATATGACATTTTTAGTGACCTTGTAATACTGTAAGTGAAGTTGTTACAAGTGCTGGTAGAGTATTGATTACAAACACTGCAGACTTTACAAAAACATAAGAGCTGAACTTTCTTTTGAAGCAATTCTTACTAAATTGTTCTCTTATATGCAGTAGGGCACTTCATTAGTACAGCACTGGTATTTCTGTTGCTTTGAGTGCAAGGATGTTCTTAGTTTCAAGTGTTTACTTGAAGGTTAACAGCTTCTACAGCTGTTAAGAGCTTCTTCTATTAAAAGCCCTGATAAAACAAGAGCTATTTTCCAGCACTTATGAAAGACAGTATTCTCTAATAAATATTAAATATCCCTGAAAGATGATCCACCATTTCTTGATACCTACCTGTCTCAAAAGTTTGGTATTAATTTGTAAAA
The DNA here is from genome assembly GCA_013399875.1 of Gymnorhina tibicen. Classification (NCBI taxonomy): domain Eukaryota; kingdom Metazoa; phylum Chordata; class Aves; order Passeriformes; family Artamidae; genus Gymnorhina; species Gymnorhina tibicen. The sequence continues at coordinate 217,726 of VXAZ01004091.1, read as the reverse complement.
GTACAAGGTAATCTGTCATATCAAGAGGAAGGTCATATCAAGAGGAAGGTGAAGATAGGTCAAGGTGAAACACTTCTTTCCTACTACTGTCAGTGCTTTGTGCCATCATTCAAAATACAAGCTAAAGAACGGCAAATTTATTTTTTCTGTCCCTGATTAGTATTGGCACTATATCTGAGAGATCCAAAACAGTTCAGTTGCAATCTCCACTTCAAGCTGTTTGCCTTCCCTGTTCAACAGTTCATGTTTTCTGAGGAGTTAAGACTTCAGAGACTTTCTGGTTGAACTCCTCTTTTCTTGAAGTGTTGTGTTGCATACTCATTGTGAATAGATACAGTATCCAGTTTTATTACCATTAACTCACATGTGTTATAAATCTGAATTTTGAATGTAAATGCAATACTTGCAGTAAATGATGTCTGTTGATGATGGGCAGTTTTGGTTTGTTTTTTTAAATAGGAAAAATATTTAGTAAAGTGAATTTCCTCAGATTCCTGTTTGTTGTGCTTGCACTCGACAGTCACACATGACTGTCCCCCATCCCACTGCTCCGGTCTGTTGTTTGCACATCTAAGCCATGCAAATAGATTTGTGCATGTAACAGTGGAAAGGGAACATAGGCATCTCTGTGTTCTACAGACTTGAGGGGAGACCAGAAAAGTAAAATTGGTCTTCAATTAGTTCCATGAGATTGCCGGTCCAGGAGTTAACATAAACTGATCCACAGCTGATTAGCAGCTTACTTTCAAGCGTGCTCATTCCAGAATGACACTGGTTAGTTTCCATATTGTAAACAGGGTCTTCTACATTCTAAATAGCTTAATAAGATTTGCCAGAAACCTGAAGTTGACCCTTTAGGGTTTTATGTGGCCTCAGAACAATGGGGGAAGAGAGGAGGGAATCCCAAAAGGGTCAAGGCTGGACCAAAACAGAAAGCTGTCAAAGTTGTTGAAAGTTCAGGTTTTGTCTGAAGCTTATGAAAACTTCTCTTTTCAAAAACTACCCTTTGTGGTCCTTGGGCTTGTTATGACTTACTCAAGGAAAACAGGTATTTAATTTCCTGCTACCAAGATAGCTTATCCAGAAAAGCAGAAATGAAGCTAAAAAAGATATGAAACCATATCACAAAAGCAGCAGAAGCCTGAAAAAGATCTTTCAAATTGTGATACCAAATTTAGCAGATCTCTTAGCTGATAATGTTCTTCTTTGAAACTTGCACAAAGCATAGCAAGCAGAAAAAATAAGTGTAAAAATTTAGAAGTGAAATTCAAATAAAGCCAAATTTTAATAAAATAAATTAAAAGTGAAGTCTGGTTGGCTGAATTGCCACAGTGAATAAAATGAAGTTTGTAAATTTCTGAAGAACTTCTTGGTAAGTCTTTGAGAATACTTTGAGAGCCTCTGCTCTAAGCCTCTATTCAAAATCAAATTCTGTAGCATTACCTAGAAAAGGAAATGAAAATTTACAAGAAATTAATGATCAAATTTCTTCCCTCATGATTGAATTTGAAGTAATTATTAAAAGTATCAAAATAACTTATTTTACCTTAACAGTGGCTCTAGATGAGAATTTCTATACTATGATAAAGGAAGTTGTCCATACCAGGCACTTGAAGGGAAACTCACTTTTCTCGGAAAGTGAAAAAAACCACTTTGAAAATTCCTGAAGGTACTGCTGCAAAGCCTTTCTTTCACCTCTTGTCTCAAAACTACCAGGTACTTTCTTCCATTGATGAAGATCAATTTCATGAAATATGCTAACTGGGAATGTTTGTGTTTTACTTCAGTGTGCTAAAGCTGCGATCCTCTCATAGCATGGTCCCATTATTAATCTTGTGCTTTTATAAACTTTGAACTGTAAACAAGCCTTACAGGGCCTAATTCAGGGCATATGTAGTGTACGATTTCAGGGAGTCTTGTCAAGGCACTATGTGACCGTGTTTGCTGCTACTTGACATCATTTTCTCTATAGATGGTTCCTAAACATGAATGGTCCTTCCATAGCATGGCAGCATTGTGACAGACGTCACAAATATTCCTCCTCAGATTTTGATTTTTAGGGTATTTTTTCAAATACCCTGCTTAGAAAACAACCCTGTTATCTGATGGGTCTACCTTCTGTCAAGTATTCCTTCAGCAGAAGGGACTTTGAAGGGTTAAAAGGTAAACTTGCAAAATCAAACTTATTTCTCAGAATCCAGAATTCCAGAAAGAACTGTCAGGCTCTGGGAGAGACACGTTCCTGTCATAATCTGGCTTCACTTGGTCACTAAGACAGGTGGGAAAGAGCTGATACTTTGGGTTCAGAAAGTTGCTTTGAACTTCTTTAGTGTTTCTCCAAGAATTCATACACAACCCAGTAGAAGTCACCAAAGAGACAGTAAAAAATGAGATTAAGTGAGCGGCTGTAGACTTAAACATGGGAGCCTATCCAACCAGAAGAGATGCACTTCAGCTTCCTAAACAGCTCAGCCTGGCTGTGGAGGAGGGGAGACAGAGTCTGTTGGAGGCATTTAATGTGAATCTTCCATCAGACAAGCTGATATGCTCTGCTTGACCTAAATGGACTTCCTTGCACACCAGAGATTTGGGAATGTAGCTACATTTTTATTCATGTTTGTACTGGTCTTTGGATATTCAAAAACCTTACAGATTCTGAACTGTTCTTTCTAAAGCTAGACAGCTGATCACCAGCTGGGCTCTATCAGCCCTCTGAAGAATTATTGTTTCCTAGGAAATCAAGCAAAATGAATTTTGAGGAGGATTTTTTTTTTCATCTCTCAGCTCCCTATGTATTGTCACTTTCAGCTCTGGCCTGATGTTTTGTGCATAATGCTTTATGAAAAGAGCACTGCCTCATGTTGAGGTGTATTAATATTCATATATCAGTTTGGCCAGTGTAATGTTTTCAGACTCTGAAGAAGAGAGGAGCAGAAGGATATGAGAGTATCATTTCACTTTGAACACTGGTATGTTTTTCCTCTCCTTTTGGCTACTAGCATGAACTTGCAAGATAAGCATGTTTCACCAGGGCTGTGCTCTTTCTTACTGTGTGGATTGAAATGCAGCATTCAGCTCAAACATGTCTGTGTTGTTAATTTCTTTCTGCCTTAAAATTACAGTAGTGCCCTCTTGCATCTCTTACTGATGCAATCAGAAGATCTTAAGCTCAAGTTATGAAAGAAATCATGTGCTCTGGTACTGCTGCCACTTCTGTAGATAGGCAGAATAAAAACAGAACTCCCCAAACAATAGGGAAAAATTAATAGGAGTAAGATTTAGGATGGAATGATGTTGTAGTCCCCGAGCCACCAGCTGGGATGGCGGGGGGACCAGGGGGCTCAGCAGCTCGGTGGTGGGTGAATTCAGAGGTCTGACACCCCCCACAAGTCAGCTGGCAGAATCCTCCTCACCTGGTCTTGTGACCTGTGTGAGGAGGGTCCCCCTCGTTGGTCAGCAGCCAGACAGTCACTCTTACCTTGGGTCACACCACATTGGCCTTCAGCTGTTGTCCCTCCCCTGTCTGTGTCCCTTGATAAAGAACTTGGCGGGCGGGGCCCGTTCTCTTGCTACCTGGCCAGCCTGCGTGCCGGTCAGAATAAACATCGGATCCCTTGCAAGAGCCATCTCTGGACTCTTTACTTCTGATACCGCCAGAGCGAGCAGCTCTGTGTGGGCTTGGCCGCGTGCCTCCATCGCACGGGTGAGAGAAAGCTGAATGTGAGGTGCTGAACACCGCCAGGAGTTCCTGAGCCAGGAATTCTTAGGGAAAAGCAACAGCTTTACCACCAGCCGAGCCTCACAGCGGCGGAATGAGAGTTACCTTGATGTGGAAATACTGATTTTTCCCCTTTACTTTAGACTACACATGCTTTTTCTATTGCTGAAAGGTTTATCTGACAAGATGCATCTGTTCAAGCTGCCAGTAGGGAGAAAACCCAAAGGAAGAAGATCCAACCACCTCATTTACTGAGGAGGGTGGAAAGACACTTAAGCAATTGACAGCTCATCTGGATTCCCTACCAGAGAGGCCTTTACAGGTAAGAAAAGATTGCACTGTTCACAACTTCAGTGTAATCTCTTTCATTCTGTGCATTTAAGCACAATCTTTTCACTACCGCAGTGTTAAAAGGAGGATTTGGAAGGAGTGTAGCACCAAAAACCCAAGTGGTTTTAAATATGAAACATAGAGTCACAGGATCATTAAGATTGGAAAACACCTCCAAGATCATCAAGTCCAACCTTTGACTGAACAATGCCATGTTAAACTAGACTGTGGCACTAAGTGCCATGTCCAGCTGTTTCTTGAAAAAATCCAGAGCTGGTGATACCTGGGCAAACCAGTCCAGTGCTTGACAACCTTTTCAGTGTGGAAGTTCTTGCTGATATCCAACCTGAATCTTGCCTGATGCATCTTGAGGCTGTTTATTCTCCTGTCACTGATTGCCTGGGAGAAGAGACTGACCCCCACCTGGCTACAACCTGTAAGCCACCTTTTCTCCAGGCTGAAAAAATCCAGTTCCTTCAGCCGCTTCACATAAAACTTGTTCTCCAGACCTTTCCCCAGCTCCTTTGCGCTGCTCTGGACACACTCCAGCACCTCAATGTCCTTCTTGTAGTGAGGGGTCTAGAACTGGATGCAGGACTTGAGCTGTGGCTCATCTCTGCCAAGTACAGGGTCACAGTCACCTGGTTCTGCTGGCCACACTGTTGCTGATACAGGCCAGGATGCCATTGGCCTCCTTGGCCTCCTGGACGCATGCTGGCTCATGTTCAGCCACTGTCAAAGAGCACCCCCAGGTCCTTTCCACTGGGAAGACTTCTAGCACGTTCTTCCCCTGCCTGTAGCACTGCATGGGTTTGTTGTGGATGAAGTGCAGGACCTAGCACTTCACCTTATTGGACCTCAAACTGTTGGCCATTATTGTTGGCACAGATCCCTCTGCAGTGCCTTCCTACCATCCAGCACATCAACATTCCTGCCCAAGTTACTGTAATCCTCAAACTGACTGCAGGTACACTCAATTTCTATGTCCAGATCATTGATAAAGATGTTAAACAGGACTTGCCCCAACACTGATCCCTGGGGAATGCCTCTAGTTACGGGCCACCAATTGGATGCAGCATCATTCGCCACCACTCTCAAGGCCCAGCCATCTAGCCAGTTCTTTACCCAGTGAAGAGTGCACCTGTACAAGCCCTGGAGAAAGCCATGATGACTCTCAAGACAATTTTTTCCATAATCTTTCCAGTCACAGAGGTCAGGCTGACAGGCCTGTAGTTCCCTGTATCCTTCTTTCAGCCCTTCGGGCATGAGACTGGTCAACCTCCAGTCCTGGCAATGGTTAGTCAAAACTGAGGATAAATGAAGGGGGGTGGTTTTGGGACCTCTTCCACCAGCTCCCTCAGTATCCTCAGTATGGTAAATGCCTTCCAGTCCCACAAAAGTGTGTGTCTAAATTAGGTCACTAACTAATTCCTCCTGGATTGCAGGGGGTCTATGCTGCTCCCCATCCCTGTCTGCCAACTCTAGGTCAGGTTGCCCTGAGGATAACTGTTCTTATTCTTAAAGGCTGAGGGAAAGAAGGCATTAAGTACCTCATTATCCTCATCCTTGGTGACAGTGTTCTGCCATGTGTCCAATAAAGGATGGAGGTTTTTGGTCCTTCTTTAGTTGTTAATATATTTATAAAAATACTTCTTATTATCTTTCACAGCAGTGGCCAGATTGAGTTCTACCTGAGCTTTTGCCTTTCTAATTTTCTCTCTACATGACCTAACAATATCTTTGGACTCTTCCTGAGCTGCCTGTCTCTTCTTCCAAAGTTCACAAACTCTCTTTCTCACCTTAAGTTCCAGTGAAAGCTCCTTGTTCAGCCAGACTGTTCTTGTTCAGCGCTGGCTTGTCTTTTGGCACACAGGAATGGCCCACATCTGCACCTTCAAGATTTCCTTCTTAGAGTATGTCCATCCTTCCTGGACCCCTTTGTTTTTAATGACTTTTTCCCAAGGAAGTGTCTGAACCAGTGTCCTGAACAGGTCAAAGTCCACCTCTGGAAGTCCAGGGTAGAGGTTTTGTTGACCCCCCCTTCCCTACTTCATCAAGAGTTGGAAACTTTATCATTTCTTGGTCAGTGTGCCCAAGATGTCCTCTGACCACCGCATGTCCCATCAGCCCTTCTCTATTTGTAAACAGAAGGTCTAGTGTGTCACTGTCCCTTGTAGGCTCACCTCCAGCCGTGTCAGGAGATTATGTCCCACACATTCCAGTGTTGCCTTTTCCTGGTCTTAAAAATTAAGAGTCAGACACAGTTAAGGGAAAAAGGGTTTTACCTTAGTATTTAATAAGGATCCTTATGGTGCACCACTTCACCAAGATGGGATGCGCTGAAATGCACACACACGATAGATCGCGTATACAATTTATAGACCTTGCAAATTAGCATACCTGTCAAAGATTCCGCAGTGAAAGGCTTGAATGATTAACGTGATATCCCCCTATCCCGAGGAATTCCCCCCCTGGATGGGCCCAATCTTAGTTTGCCAGATGTGTTCTAGAAAGGACCTTGATTTCTCAGGATCACATAGGGCTTTCTGGCCTCCAGCTGCGAGGCCTCCAGGATGTTTGGTCTCCTGGCTTAACAGAATATTAGGACTATGCTAAGGTATCGGACTTAAGGAATTACAAGTATGCATGCTAGGAGCACTGAGGATACATAAAAGCTATATAGAAGGTATATAAAAGACAAGGCAAAAAATCATCATTTCATCACCAGGAACCTGCTAGACTGCCTCCTCTCCACTGTGTTTAGTTTCCAGCAGATGTCCCGCAGGTTAAAATCTCCCACAAGAATGATGGCTGGTGGTCATGAAACACCAGCCCGCTTTTTGTAGAATACTTCTCCTGCCCTTTCATCCTGTCTGAGTGGTCTATAACAGACTCCCCCTGGGATGTTTGCCTTGCTGCCTTCCCCCTGATCCTTACCCTCAGGCACCCAACTTGGGGGGGTGTCCTGAGCTCTGTACAGTTGAAACCCTCCCTAATGTACAGAGTCACCCCACCACCCCTCCTTTTCATAATATCTCTTATCCAGGCCCCAGGAGGGCAGCAGCCTTCCCTGTGGGATGGATCCAGTCAGCATACAGCACCCTCGATTCCCTTGGGAAGGGAGTCACCTACTACAATTACTTTCTTAATACCTGTAGTTGGGATGTGCCCAGTGACTGATTTGCTCTGGGCAACCCCCAGACAGACCTTCATCTCCACTATCCTTTGCCTGACCCTGGAGTTGCGGAGCCTCCTATCTATTCCATAAGGACAGCTGGGAAGGCCAGGGAGGCAGGGAAGGAATTCTTCTGCCACCCCAAGTAGGGATCTGTTTCAATTCCCCTGATCTTTTAGGCCCCCTCCTTTTGCTGAATGACAAGAGGGTTGGGGCTGCTTTGACTCTTGCCTAGCCTCCATCTGCTGCATTTCCCTCTGGCATTAAAGGGTGTGGCTCCACCAGTCTATTTTACACAATCCCTGGTAGTCATCAACCTCTCCACTTCCTCTTCAGTCTCTGATATTGATACTCTTGCATGTTAATTTTACAGAGGCAAAGCTCCCTCCTGAGGGAGGGAAATCTATCCTGTTCTATGACTGAACAGCACTTACATTCCCATGAAAGCACGGCGTTTTCATGCCACTCCTCCCCCATAGTGTATTTCTGGCATGTGTGCTCATGTAAATAACATAGTGAATTCTTAACAGGAATAGGTTCCAAACATTCAAATTCAGCTATAGCTGATCCCTAAAAGCACACATCAGGAAATCATAAACTGTCATACAGTGCTAAAGATACAGGAGTAGCTACTTGGGAAGGGTGAAACAGATTTCTTGGTCTTCTCATGTGAGAGTTAGGATTTGTGCTGGGTATCTCCTGTGTCAGGACTGGCAGGCTTAAGGAACCATTCACCCCTTGTCCCCATCTTTCCTCAGAGACAAAGTGAAGGCAAGACAAAATCCAGGTCCAGAGGTAGCGTGGGACCATAGGCATCTCCGGCTGATAAGGCAGAGTTTGCTTGGTCTCTTCAGCAAAAGGACTGACTGTCCTACCCAGGGTCAGGCTAGTGCTGGAGGATATTGGAAGCCCTGGTATAGCTTATCTCTAGCCACAGGGCTGCTGCACTTGGGATAGCTCTCTATCTGGGGCATACCTTGGCAATAAGGCAGGCCTAGCCTTAAATGTTTATGGACAACTACCCTGTCAGAAATCTGTTAAAGGTTTTTTTGGGAAACGTTTAAAGAGATGGCAAATATTAATATGACTTACTGGAATAGTCTTTTTGTTTGGCTGGTTTTTTAGGAGCCTTTGCCCTGTGAAATTTCAGAAATTCACTGTAAAAAATAGTAAAACTGTGTGATATTGATGATTTCAAAAGAGAAAAATGGCACTGAGGCAGGATTGTGTTATTTTTCTGGAACTGAAATAATTCAATAATAGTCATTTTTTTACTGCTTCTTAGCCTTTCTTTCTGTAGCTCTGTATATATTCTCTGCTTCAAACTCAGTTTGTATATTAAATATATTTTAATATATTGATTTCAATATAATTCAATACATAATATAAATTTCAAATATGTTGAAATTTTTGAAAGCTCCTGGTTTGTTATTTTATCCTGAAAGTAGGACACTTAAACGCTTAAAAGGTGCTAGAAATTTTATCTGAAACATTAAGGTTAAATTTATGATTAATGAAGCTACTAACCTCTGTGGTTGTATAATCTCTTGATGTTTAACATTTTTCTCTCTGTGTTAATGAAACACAGAAAACATTTTGAAACCAAGAAGCTGATTTTTGTGAAAAGAATGTGTATAGAAAGATCATTAAGTTTGAACTAGTCTTTAAGGACCTGTATCTATGAAAATACTTTCTCTCCCAAGACTCTGGATCAAGGGGAGATGCATTTGTTTAGCATTAGGTATTTGGTGATACTAATAATTCATTTCCCTTCTATAAGAATAGTTACCAATTGTTGTGTTTGATGGTGGTAAGAAGATTTCCTATTTCCTGTCATAGTCAAAGGAAAAAAAAATTTTGACTGTGTCTACTTCAGGAAAATAAACTGTTCAAAAACAAAGCACCATTTATTTTAATATCTGTTATGTAAATTCCACTACTTATAATTTCTTTATTGCACTGTGGAGAGGAAAACCAAACTTCACACTGATTTCCACTGTAGCATTAGAAGGTGAATCTATATGAAGTTTTCTTGGGATTGCAAGATCAAAGGCAAAATGAGTCTTTCCCTTCTGTGATGTGAAAGCAGTATTTTTGTGCATACCGAGAGGTGTTATAAAATGAGCTGGGTAATCAGCTGACACAATCAGTTAAGAGTCTGATGCTAAATTCTGTAGTCTGGGAACACTGAAGATTATGAAGCAAATATTCTGAGTTAAATCAACAAGAAGGAGAAGAAAAGAGAGAGGTTAAAAAACCGAAATCTTTATCCAGGTACATGCGATTCCAAAAAGATTTGTTCTTTTAGAGATTCACTGAATAATGGGCTTGTTGCAAGAAACAGGCAAATACATAAAAGCAGCTAGAGACCTACACATTACTAGAAATTATACATGAAAGCAAATGGTTTTTTGGGAAACTTTGTTCTCCACAAGCCATGTGTCTCCTTTTGCTGATCAAGGCCAAGGAGGCCTCCTGGCTTCAAAGTGTGGCACTGATCAGCCATGAGAGTTCAGCTAATGCCATATCACTGAACCCAGTGGCATCCCATGGATGTGGTCACAAACACAAACAAAGGCTCCAGTTTATGAAGCCCTCATATATGTGCAGAACAGGAATGAGCTTTTGAAATGCTGACCCTTGCAATCACTCCTCTCCACCAGAAGAACTGATTTCCCCTGTCCTTCATGTGCATTAATCATGTGAGGATATTATTATAACCATTCCTTATAGTATGCTTCCCATACCATGACTGTGGCTAGGTCCGTCACATGTTTTCATTGATCACCTCGATGCATTGTGCTGTGAGGCACTGGAACAGGTTGCCCAGAGAGGCTGTGGGCTCCCATCCCTGGGGGTGTTCAAGGCAAGGCTGGATGGGGCTCTGAATACCCTGGTCTAGTGGAAGGCTCCCTGCCTATGGCAGGGGGTTGGAACTAGATGATCTTTAAAGTTGCTTCCAACCCATGCCATTCAATGATTTTATGATTAAGTGATGAGTATTTGGTTCAATTTGAGCTCAAGCAGTACTACAGTAAGTACACAACAGCCTTCTCTCTAAATTGGAGAGAAAGGTATTTGATGAGTGGACTGCTGGAAGGATAAGAAAGTAGTTGGGTGGTTGCATCCAGAGGATAGCTGTCAATGTCTCAGAGTCCTGATGGATATCATAGTTATGTGCTACTCTTCATGGCTTGTGCTGCTGAAACAGGGAACATCTTTGGTAGTGCCTTCAGATTGGTGTATCTGTTTGAGGTGCCGCTGATTCAAAATGCCTAATCAATGACTGCTAAAGAACAGATGAGTGTTGAAGAATCACTAAAGCAGCTGCATTCATCTTGGATGAGGCACACCACAATGTCACGGAAAACGTGCTCAAAAGCTCACTGAAGTGCAATTCCTAAGAAGTTATAGTTACGATCACATTTCAGTAGGGAACAAGATAATACAAACTTTAACCATCCTTATGGTATGCTGTAAAATATTTCCATGAAGAATATACAAGAGCAAATACTCTTAGATAAGCTAAAGTCTCTGAAACAGGAAGAATATAAAGCTATTTTCTATAATGAACTTTGAACAAGTGCAGAAGATTTCCTGAAATCATTTCTAGACCATGCTAACCTTTTTACTGATCTGTAAAAACATGTAGAAGAACAGCAACTTGGAGAAGGAATTTTACCTTTGAGAAAACTTGAACCAAGATTCAGAGCATACAGCAGCTGCCTAAAAATGCATTAATGTTTCGCTGGCAGAGAGCCTTCTTCCTGTAGTGATTGTTTATCCTTTTTGTTGCTGGTAGTAATTGGCTAGACCACAGTCACTTGCAGCTGTTAGACACACTGAGTTCCAGCAGAGATCATCAAGGCTTTGTGTGCATTAAGGTTCTTTTTGGAAACCACTGTGTCTCCAGAGTAGTTTACTTCAGAGAGTACTTTTGGCAATTGGTGGTTCTACTAAAAGAAATGAAATAAACTTATGCTTTTAATTTTTAGTTGAGCAGATGGGGTCTTAGTGTGCAATCCACTTTGTGTGTGTGAAAAAAAAAGCCAAAAGCCAAATTGACCTGTGTGAATTTCTGAGGTTTTATCATCTGAAAATCTGGAGAATGCACAGTTTTGACCAAAAAAGCCCCCAAAAAACCAAAATTCCCACCCTGCCAGGTGAACAGCTTTTTCACAACATCTCCTTTGTCCCTTGTGTGCACAGAAAGATATTTGTGTATGAGACGGTTTTCTGGAGTGATAGATGTTGCTATTTCTCACCTGAAATGAGACAAACATAAGCACCAGCTGATAGGTTTTTTCCTCTCTGCAGAGTTGGAAAAGAGAGCTGATAGAAATCCATAGCTGAATTCCAGTGTCCTGACCTCTGGTTTTAGTCTGTATCCAGAAAACGGGCAAACTTTCTTACTGTTCATGGAGCTATGCTTTGCAGCTAACTGCAACGAGATACCATGTAGGAAGCTGAGTTTCGCTTGGAGGTTATTCATGCAAGTGACACACAAGTGCTACCTCAAATTCAATAGGTTACTTCATACTGAGTTATCTCTGAGGAAATATCACATGTGAATCTATGATGACTTCTTTAACTATTCAGGTTTAGTTTAGCTGCAAAAGTGACAGAACACCAAAGTCAAGAAATCTTCGTGCTCTTCACGTGTTTGAAAAGAACTGGTGGCATTGCACCTGTGATTTTTTTATTACTTTTGTTTTTACACAAGTCTGGAAAAGGAACCTCAGGCCTTCAGGCTGGCACTAATGGGGTTCTGCAGGGCTCCATTTTAAGCACAGTTCTCTTCAGCTTCTTCATAAGTGGCTTGAACACAGGACTTTAGGGGATACTAAGTAGGTTTACTGCTTACACTAAATTGGGACGAGCTGTCAACTCCCTCACAAAGACAGGGAGGCCCTGAGGCCCTGCAGAGAAACCTCCACCAATAAGAAGGCTGAGCAACAACCAAGCCTATGAAGTTTAACAAGGGCAAGTGTCACATTCTGCACCTGGGATGGGGAAACCCAGGATGTACAGACAGACTGGGGAATGAGACACTGAAAAGCATGGGAAGGGACCTGGGGGTCGTGGTCAACAGAAAGCTGAACATGAGTCAGCAGAGCCTTGGCAGCCACGAGGGCCACCCGTGTCCTGGGGGGCATCAGGCCCAGCATCGCCAGCCGGGCAAGGGAGGGGATTGTCCCGCTCTGCTCTGCACTGGGGCGGCCTCACCTCGAGTGCTGGGGGCAGGTCTGGGTGCCACAATACAGAAAAGACACTGAGCTGTTAGAGAGTGTCCAAAGGAGGGCACGGGGATGGTGAAGGGCCTTGAGGGGAAGCGTGTGAGGAGCGGCTGAGGTCACTTGGTCTGTTCAGCCTGGAGGAGACTGAGGGGAGACCTCACTGCAGTTACAGCTTCCTCTTGAGGGGAAGAGGAGGGGCAGGCACTGATCTCTGCGTTGCACTTTTTTCTTTAATAAATACTGTAACATACTGTATCTTTCCTAGCCTGACATCTGGTCAAAGTACTTAAAATTCTAAAATACTTGTCTTGATGGAGAATTTGTATTAAATCTTCTCATGTACGTTCTTTAAAGTATAATATTTTAAATTTTATCAGAGATGGTTTTTCACAGTTAAGATCTCCTTTGCTTTTCTGTTGACAGAATACTTAAAAATAATTTCAAAAATAAAAGACAGACAATGTATGTGGAATGATCTTAGAGAAAATATCTCTTGTTGTTTGAAACTGAAGAATACTGACAAAATACAGTGGAGTTCACAAAATTTATTTCTGATATCCTGGTTCCAAATTCGTAATAATGTATATGAAAATGAGAGGCTAGTGTGTGGCTTTCTTTTGGCTTTTTAAAGGTGTCTTGCTTACAAAACCATGTCTATGCTCAATTGTTACATGCACAGTAACGTTTTTTAATTCAGCCCTTCTTTTTGCTTTGAAATTGTGACAATTGTAACAGCTAAATGTTTAAAAATTTAGAAGGTGTAGTTTTAATAAGCTCTGGAAATATTTATTTATACTTTAAAAAGGGCTGCAGTCTCAGCAAGAAGTGGTTTGTCTTCATTAAAGAAACATTTGGAATATGATGCATAAAAAGCAGAAGCTATCTGCTCACTCAGTCTATAATTGCTTATGCGTATCTGCTTGCTGTACCTAACAAATGTATCTACAGAGAGTACAATGTAAATGAAAGTATGGATTATCCTTGAAACTGGTATTAGCATTTGTGAGTATGCTGTGTTATCTGTAAAACACAAAGCAAACTTTATTGTGCTGTAAAAATAGAGCATTTTATATAGGTTCCAGTTACTCAGGACATTTCCTCTATGGCTACAATCACTAGTATCTAGCAAGTAAACAACTGACTTTTTAAGATTGCAGAAAAATCTACTTTTGAACACCAAAATCCAAGAAATTTCTTCATCTTTTTGTTCAATGAGCATACACTGGACAAGACACTGGTCCAAACTACAGATTTGTTTCGTAGTCAATTTTTCTGCTGGCAAGTGAGCTATCACTTAAACGTGTTGATCTCATATTCCATTAGGGTTTTTCAGGAACTGTCTCTGGACTTCTAGGATGCACATTCCCCTATTTTGCTCAAGCAAAATGCTCTATAGAGGAGGATTGTGGGTGCGAACCCTTCAATGAGTAATTAAGAGTAATTTGCGAACCCTTCAATGAGTAACTAAGAGTCACCTTGACTTTATAATTTAATAAGTGCTTGGGGTTTTTCTGTGATTTTTCTTATTTCCTTCTCTCAGGAGGGTTAATTTATCAGAACTTACATCTCAGGTAATCTTCTGTCCTGAGATTAGAGCAAAACATACAATTAGGTGTCAAGATTCTCGACCATCATATGTAGCATTGCAGTCTCTGAGTGGCCCTGAGGTGAGGGCAGGGAACAGTTTCAAAAGAATTGCACCATATTCAGATCCATAAGAAAGTTGAGGTCCTTCATTTTTTTCTTCTATATAGAAGCCTGTCTCTTAGAGTACAGCTTGACACTTAATGATAATGTGCTGTGACTGATCCCTATTTCAAGTGTGAACTGTGACTACCTGCCACAAGTAGGCAAGAGAGTCTGTGCTGGTTTTGGAGACAAGAAGTGAGACAGAAAGGTGTGACTGCAATTTGCACCTCTACTTCATTTGCCCAAAGGATCTGTATTTTCTTTATGGGTGTTTTAGAAAAATGACAAGAGAACGCCAGCCAAATTCACTGTTAACAGATGTAGCAGTGGCACTCAGAGTCAGACAGAGTCTGTCATTCATGCATAAAGCTTCCTTCTTAAACATATGCATTGCAGGGGGCCCACAACCAGCTGAAAATATTTGCTGATTGCCAGCCAGAGGATGAGTTGTTTCAGTTGTCGTAGCACCTTTAAATCAGAGCTGCTGTGTTGTGGAGAGAAGGGTTACATTTATCTTCCACAGTTTTCTGCCAGACATCCTGGTTGCCAGCCAGTGCACATCTAATACAAATAGGGAGATGCTATCAACCCTTGCTGAACAGCAGATCTAATTTTGCTATTAATTCTCTCTCATTAATACATCAGTCAGCTTTTTTTAGGCTGATATTATAGCCTCTGCCTGTATGAAGGCCTATGTTTAACAGAGAGATTAAACAAGGAGCAGCATTATTCATCACTGCAGCTTTTACTCCCATGAAGGCAGTCACAATTTGAACAAGGAAACAAGCTGTGGCCGTGTTGAGGAACAGCTCTGTGGCCTGGGTTTGCTTTATTCGGCTATGGTGGAGAGTTATTCAGGGCAGCCTTTAGTGAGAGGCATTATTAGGATGCCTAACAATACTTGGCACTTTTGCACTTAGATACTTAAAAAATACATGCCTCTATGGATATTGTCTCAGACTTCCCAGCTGGACACAAACTGGGGTAATTCCTCTGTTTTTATGGCCATGCAGATGATTGATTGGTCAGGGAGGCTGGGGGGAAGCAACTCCCATATGACATCACCCATATGGGGGTTGCTGGCCAGGCTGTGAGCTGGAGCAGAGCAGTCCTGCTTCATCACTGGCTTAGTTTGAGGAAGGAGGTTTCCGGTTTGTTTCTTAAAAGGAATCTCCAATCTTTTACATAATTCAAAGTTATCCCTGTAAGAATTACAATTTTTCCGGCTGGCACTGTACAGTGGGAGAAGTCTTGATGGAAAGACATAATCTGATCGAGTAATGATCTCTGTTTAACATGTACCCTAGAGGCTGTAGCTACTTACTTCTCTAGCAGCCTGTGTGCTGATTGGCATACATGTAAGCTGTACATAGTGCTGTTTTTCACACACTTGCCCAGCTGTGCAAAGTGTGTAAATGATTCAGACTCACTCCTGGAGCAGGGAGAAAAAAAAGCCTGTTTCATAGTACAGCCAGTGTGTCATGCACATGCTATTGTAGAAATGATGCTAACCAAAATATCTTTGCTGGTGTCTGCACAGTGTGTGCATGTGAAGTATGATGCTATGGAATGTTTGGGCTTTGCTGTATTAAAGATAAGTAACCAACTGACACCTGAAAATTTGGAGCAGCTCTTGCACTTCTCAGATCACAAGCATACACTACTCTTAAGGAAAAACAATATCTCTTCTCTTTCAGTGTGTCTAGGCTGATGGTCAATACTGTGGAAGTTTATCTTTGCATGATCATTTGATGATAATTTTTGTAATTGTACTGAATACATCTTTAAGTCTGTAACACCAAAGGATTTTCTTGACAACCTGAAACAACTGAATAATTTATTGTGCAAAAGTTTAGCAGTGAATAGTGAGAAATGATCTTGGTATGGGATCATACCTGATCACTGCAATGCAGGAGTGTAGTATTTTCTACCAATATAGCTTTCTTCTGCTGTCTTGAAGTGGCAGTACTTCCTTTGCATGCTGCTGTCTAAGAAAATACTTATATTCAGAGCACCTTCTTCTCACATAATTAGTTAACCATACGGTTGAGAATGGAGAAGTGGGAAAAGGAATACTTACACCTTAAAAAGTTATGTGTAAGCAAGACCAATAAATCATGTCTGAAACACTCCTGTAAACTGAAGTCATTAAGAAGAGGCTTTTCTCTACAAAAATGAGGCTGAAAGGAATCCTATGTACCTATGTAGTCTGTTGTGAGTTCTCCAAATACTTTTATTAATTTCTGTAGGAATAACTTGGAATGTGTGTACCAACTTCCTGCATGGTTTCCGTGGTTCTCTGTGCGGATTAGATTATCTAGGCCAATGTCCAAAACCTTAGATTTATTGAAATATGTTTTCAAACCTTAAACATTGCTTTATTTCAATATTTGAAGGACATATACTTAAAATAATGCAGAAGCAAAACATATTGATTTGAGAGATTATTCTGGGCATTTTAGAAAAAGAGCAAATCTGGCACCGTTGTCTTAAAATTAAAAAGTCATTCCACAACAGAGAAATTTAGGTGCATTTAAAATACAACATTTGTCTAGAAGCAAATCAGTTTTGTGCTTACTGCTTAAAGAGAAAAGACTTTTTGGTGATGTAGTGGGTTGACCTTGGCTGGACACTGGGTGCTCACCAAAGCTGCTCTATCCCTGCCCTCCTCAGCTGAGCAGGGGAGAGGAAATGTAACAAAAGGCCCAAGGGTGGAGATAAGGACAGGTAGAGATCACTCACCCATTACCATCACAGACTCAGCTTGGGGAAATGGGGAAATGAATTTATTACAATCACATCAGAGTGAGCTAATGACAAATTCAAATCTTAAAAACACCTTGCCTCCACCCCTTCCTTCCTTCTCTTCAGGCTTAACTTTATTCCCTACTCTTTACCTTCTGCCCCCAACAGCACAAGAAGATGGGGAATGTGGCCTGCAATCGGTTCATCACAAGTTGTCTCTGCTGTTCCTTCCTCCAGAAGGGGAGAACTACTCACTTTTTCCCCGCTCCTTTGTGGGGCCCCTTCCACAGGAGACAGAACTCCACTGCAGAAGGTTGTGAGTCCTTCCCAAGGGCTGCAGTTCTTCATGAACTGTTGCAACTGGGGTGCCTCTTATGGAGTGCAGTCCTTCAGGAATGTACTGCTCCAGCATGTGACCCTCATGGGATCACAAGCCCTGCCAGCAAATGTGCTCCAGCTAGGGCATTGTCTTCATCAGGCATGGGGGAACCTTCTAGCAGCTTCTCACAGAAGCTTCCCCTCTCTACCGAAACCTTGCACAAAAACCAAATACATTCCATCCCTTGCCTCTGTGAAACACATATATTTAAAAACTGTCATTAAAAATTCACATTCATTGCACAGTTTTCACTCCCATCAACAAAAAATATCCCCGCACCAAAATCAAAATATCAACACAACACCTATTCACGTCACTCACAACAGAAATTCCCCACGATCATACCACTCTCTAACATTTTTCAGTCCTTGTTTTGCCAGTTACGTCTCCCAGTTATTATCCTTATCTCAACTTCCTCATTCCCAAAGTTTGGCAGCAAAAAGAACTATGGTGGGTTGACTTTGGTTGGATATCAGCTGCCCAGCAAAGCCTCTCTATCACTGCCTTCCTCAGCAGGAAAAGGGATGATGAAATTAGGGGTGAGACCCTTGTGGGTCAAGATAAAGGCAATTTTTTGAAACAACAGGGAAAGTTGCTTGCATGCAAGCAAAAGAAAAGAAAAAAAACAAACCAACAAAACTCTCAAATATTTTATTCCCTACTTAACATCAGCAAGTGATGTCTGGCCACTTCCACCTGGCACTTTCTCCTTGGAAACAGGGCTTCTTCTTGAGTATTGGTTGCTCTGGAAGACATGCCTTGTAAAGAGTGAATGCCTTCTGCGTGCTCAGCTTTTACATCTGAGCTGATGTCATATGGTATGGAATATGATCAGTTTTGGTCAGCTGTCCTGGTTATTTTGCTTCCCAAGGTTTTGCCCACGCCATCCTACTGGTGGGGGTGGAATGTTGGGGAGACAGCGCTGATGCTGTGCCGGTGCTGCTCAGCAGCAGCCAAAACACTGGTGTGCTATCAACACCTTTCCAGCTGTCAGTGCAAAGTGCAGCAAGGTGAGGGCTGCTGTGGGGGAAATGAACTCCAGCTCAGCCAGACACAATGCAGGTGAATATCATACTGTAGTACATACTACCTTTTTTGAAGCTGGGGCTTGTTTCAAGCCATTAAGTGGCTTGAAATTGAATATACATTAAGGTTTTTATGTAGGAAATACATGAATCTATTTAAACGAACTATGTTTTGAAGACTAGTGCCCTCCAGATACAAGGCTTTTATAAAATTGTGAGATATCTGCTGTGTTCCAGTTTTCTTACCACAGCACTTAGAGTGTTTCCAGTTCTGTTGCCAGGGGCTTTGTTTTCCCTTGTGCGGCCAAACAAGAAATTTTGCTAGCATTTGTTAAAGGCTCACCTAAAGAAAGTGAGTGGCAGAGGGAAGAAAATGTACAAAATAATGTCTTAGCCAAGATCGTACTCCTACTGTCTTTTTCTGCTGAAAGTTTGTGTTAATGTAGGAATATCTCTGAAAAACAGTGACTTTAAAAGATAACAAGAGAAAAAGAAACCAACAGCAAAAGCCCCTGAGTCTGACTGGTTTAGGTATTGTATTTTCCACCTTAAGTTCTGGAACTCCAGAGAGGCAATCTATGACCTATTTAGAGGCTTGTAACCCTGCTTATGCTCTGTGGGTCTTAAATACGTGCAGTGGCTTTCTGCTGTTTCTCTGGTAGTCCTTTGCAAATAAAACTTGTAATACTAAGATAAGAATAGTTGGCTTCTCTTTCAGGAATTAGTCTGCTTCAGAAATGGTAAGGTTGCATGTTTTCTACTTCTTCCCTGGACAGGTTTTATGGGAACAAAGAAACCACGCCCGTGTTACTGGCACAGTGTTTTTCTCAGCTGTCAACTAGAAAAAAAATTTAGTCATGTACCATAATCGGTATCTGAAGACATTTTTTGAGTGGGTTAGGACCATGAGGGCTCTGTGGAGCACCTCCATCCATGGAGAACTGCTGGCAGTTCAGGGGCTTCAGACACCTCTTCTTAGCATTTAGTCTAGTCACTGAGATATTCCCAGAGATGAGAAAAAAGGAAAGTGCTTTTGGCCAGGAACAGTTTCTGACTTTCCTAAATTAAACCATTATTAGTGAAAATATGCCTTTGAAATGTTATAAATACTTTGCAACCTAATCAAGAAACTTGATCCATACTGACTTTTTACATCCCATGTCTTAGTATGGTTTGAGATGTAATCTGCTGATGTGTCTGAACTCTTGGGTTTCTGATAACTCTCAAATATGAATTCCAAGGGAGGCTAATTTCCTGTGTATAGCAACAAGGATGTGTGACACAAAAGATAAATTATATTTATGTTTAGATAAGAAAAGGGAAGAGAACAGGAGATTGCATCAGATCTTTATTCAAGATTTTGTGAAATCACTTTTGGTCCTCTTGATCACTTCTTGTTAAAGTAGAATTTGAGACACAGAACTACAGAAAGGTATTATTTTTATCTGAAGTGGAACTCACTGATTTTTTGCATGTGTGCTCCTGTGTTGCAAGTATGCAGTCTTTTCATTAAATTAAACAGTGAGATTATCACAGTTATTGTGGGTTTTTTCCCTGTTGTCAACAGGGTCTAAGTGTATGAAGGAAAGTTGAGAGGTTCCTTAAGGAATATATGCGCAAACTATAGTTCTAGAAACTTCTCGTGCCTTTATATGTTAGTAGAAAGCAATTAAAGATGAGGTAAAATTTTTTAGAGAATTTTAAACACTTTAAACTAAAATTTATATAAAAAATCACTGAAATTACGTATATGAGGTGTATACATAAAGAAGTTTAAACAATGTTTGGACCTTTAGTGATATTTAGAAATAAAAAGTATCTGATCAGCCTAAGTACAACATCAAAACAACATATGTGATCAACTTTTTCTGATTTCATGATGAGGTAAAAACAGTTGTTTAAGGTCATGTGGGGAAACAATCCATGTGAAAATATTCTTCTTCCAGTATTGTAGTAATTGGAATGGCTTGAGTATCCTGCAAGAAGAGAAATCATGCTAAATGTGGCAATTTAAAACCATTTCCATCTTCTCTTTTACAGACCAACTCGTTATTTCTACACTGCAAGAATGTAAATTGGGAAGAAGTTTGTAGATGAAAATTTCTTGACAGAGAAATTTTGATTACCATGTTGGTTTAAGATTGATCCTTACAATGTAATCTCTGAATGTTCCTGCAAGTATATGAGGTAAAGTGATAAATTAACAGTGCATGGTATTTTTGCTTTTAATCTCCAGGAAAGTAGTAATGTTTGTGCTTCTTTTGCAATTTCTTTTCTTAAATGCTTACAAAGTCTCAGCTGCTGCTTTAAATATGTATGGTTGGTTGGTTGGCTGTTGGTTTTGGGGTTTTTTATAAGATGCTGTTGCAGAAAGCATTTCCATATAGATGATGGACAAATTTATATGTGTATTCATAGACTGATTAGAAGCTGTATTGGAAATACATATCAGGAAGTGAGTAATGCTTTTCATTAACAATGGTGTAAGATTAGATACAAGGAGTCTGAAAGCTCCATTTCTTTTCTGTTTCCAAATGGATTTGACATGCTTAGTGGTTTTTAGTCACAAATCATGAAACCAACAGGTTCCATTACTGTGCTTCATAATAGCAGAGGCAGTTCTATTGCTAGTCATAACTATAATTATTTCTACATCAAGATATTTAACGCTCTTTTCCCAATACCTAGGGGATAAATAAAATTATTCCCTTTAAAAGAGGGTGCATGTGGATGCACTTTACCCCAGAATAAGTAAATAGCATTCCAGTTTGTTTAATTCCTTAAAATTCTTTGAAGTTATCTTTACCCAGCTTGGGAAGGATAACTGAATGTTGAAGACAGTCTTCTCACATAAGATATATTTATTCCTTTTTGAATTGAATACTGGGAGGAGATTTTGGTTCAGTATTGCTTAAAGGACCATGAGGATTCCAGGGGGTTTTCTCTTGAGTAAGAGGAGGGAGATCATTGCAGATCTAGTTGTAGTTTAACATTTACTCATTTTATCATTTCCTGTTACTGACATTCAAGTAATTGGTCTTTTTGCAACCTTAGTTGGTACTGTAGGATGTGGAAGCGGCAGCACTTGCGGTATAAAGCTGTAATCAAAGCTCTCTGGAAGGTATTGGGGGAAAAAAGGGGTAATGTTTACATTTTGTCCTCAGTAATCGAAAAACATCTCTGAAACAGAAGGATTTACAAAAATTGTGTTTGTGGAGCAGAGACAACAAGTGCTTCTTATCACATCCTGTTTATGAAATACTCCAAAACCTACTACTAGAACAGAACAGAAGACAACAAGAATATTGCCAGTGTCCTAAAATCACTGTCATTATAAAGCATTCTGGATGTTTTGTTTAGGTGAACTGTAGACAACTTTGTGAAGCCCTATAGAGCAGTGTGCAAGAAACAGGCAGTGGAAGACCAGTCTCAAATTCCTATATTTACATGAATTACTACTATTTACACAAATAGTAAAATTTGTGTATGTGTGTTTTTCACTTAGGCTGTTACAATCCCTTTGAAGAGAGAATGGCAGTCGGATACACTGGACAACTCACTGCTTTCAGTAGGATGGTTTTGTAGAGGTCCATATGTGACACCTGAAAGAAATGTCAAGCTTATCTCTTTTCAGATAATTTGTTTAATGGCTGGGATCTGAGGAAACTCTTTCTACTGTACATACACTCGGAGTGATGTTTTTTCTGTGTGTGATAAAAGAGAGGGGGATCAGGTAATGGCAGTCCTGCCAGGACTGCCAGGATGATGGACTGCCAGGTAACACAGTGAATGCTCCCTTCTTTCTTGCCTTAGACATGTGACATTCACACTGAATTTTATTCTTTAAATGGTTATAGTTTTTTAATGTTTCAACTGCTTGCTTGATATCTCTGTTTATGCCTCTATTAAAGGGAGATACAAAATTCAGTCTCTTCTTGAACATGCCAGTTATTGCACACATGTTAAAATTCATAACAAATGTTCACATTTGCTTTACGTGTTTTATCTGTGTTTTGCTGAGAAACCAAGTGCTTGTAGTTTCTTTTGAAAACTCGAAGTACCTTATCTGTGTGTTTGCTAAGTGTAAACCCAGCTTTGTTTCATAAAGATCACCTTGCTTATTTCCTCCAGCTTTAGTTGTGAGGCTTCCTTAGTGCCCAAGCACTCTAGTTTCGGATGGTAGAATCTTTCAAGCAGCCAAAAAGAGTAGTTGGAAGGGATAGAAATTCCTGTTATAAATCAATGGAAAACACGATATTTAATTTCTTCATTACACATGGAACTGTAATTAATTTTTAAAAAGTAAATACAATTAGATGCCACTGAAATGCAATATTACTTAGCACTTCTGTTGTGTTTGTATATGGTCAAGACCTGTTCTTATCCTGAGTGAGTCCAACATAACTCTAACCAGTGTAATCTCCATGGGACTGCTTCTGGCATCGAATAAAGGACGCTTGCACTGTTATCACATTGGTAGGGTATTGTTAGGAGATGGTGATAGCTTCTCATCTTAAAATAGCTGTAGAAAATAAGTCAGTTCTGATTACAGAAACTATCCACTCCAGCTTCTCTCTGCCATCCTCCAGTAATACACAGGGCATAGCTGGAAAAGAAGTTTGGCTAGTCTTTACTATTTTGTAAAAGCTTCATTTATGGATATGAAGTACAAAAGATCAGCACAGGTGGAGAAATATGCCAGCTGACATAGAAGACAGTCTAGCCCTGAAAGACCAGAGTTTCTTTGCTACAAGGTTTTGCTTAAGCAGATCTCTCTAGCCTAAATGCTGATTCCTTCTATGTGCCAGAAATTAGGACATAGTGCCTTCTTTGTGGGAAAACAGCTCTGTCAAAAGTCATTTCCCCATCTGATCTCCCAGTCTGACAGAAACCACCTGCAAGAGCCCCCATTCTTGACTGCGCCTGATTCAAAGAGTTTGCAGAACTTAGAAACTTAAGGCTTCTATCTCTAAGACTAATAAAGGCTCTGTGACCTCCTGTGGATTTTTATCTTAAAAAAGAAAATCAGTGAGCTTCCCACAGCTACCTGAGAACAGAATTATGTAACAGTACTGTTTATGATACATGTTAAGTATAGACAGAATGCAGCAGTCTTGTAAAACAGCCTCCCAAACAAGCAGAGGGTTATGAAGCTTCAAAAGCTATGCTTCTTGGTGTTAGGTCTCTGCTTAAGTTACACCATGGGCAAATTTCATGTTTGGTGTTGGGGGTGTCTGTTAAGAATGCCCTTTTTTGGCCACAATATTTTTAAATTTGAGGAAAAAATAACCTGTCTGCAAAGCATTGTGCACTGCAGTCTTACCCACATTGTTGCTCCATGGATCACCATTTCTTCCTTTTAAAGTTCCCACATGAAGCATATGCTAGTTTAACATAACCTGTGTTATGTGCACATCAGATTAAATTACAGGATGCAGCCTGTAACATATCAGGAGTAGAATGAAAGAAGCACTAAAACCTAGAGATCCGTATCTTAGGAAATATCTTCATTTAAAAACTGAGCAATTAGC
This sequence comes from Gymnorhina tibicen, assembly GCA_013399875.1. Taxonomy (NCBI): domain Eukaryota; kingdom Metazoa; phylum Chordata; class Aves; order Passeriformes; family Artamidae; genus Gymnorhina; species Gymnorhina tibicen. The sequence goes on along the minus strand of VXAZ01004091.1, from coordinate 193,897 downwards.
ATTTCTTCTTTGCATATAAACTCTTCAACCTTCAGAGTTATTCATAAGTGTTTATGGTTTACAGTACTTATACTGGGATTTTTTAAACTGATATATGGTACCTGCATATTGATGGTGAAAGATTTTCTGCCTCTGCAGATTACTGAGCAGTTCTAAAGGAAAGGATTGCTTGTGTATGATATGTACAGCAAACCTAACAACAAGAATTAATGCTGAAGCTTTTACATTACACTGCCTAATCCTTCTCACAGGGCTGCTCTTGATTTGTTTATTCCTGGTCCCATGTTGATACTGGGGGTTGCCCCAACCCAGGTGCAGCACCTTGAACTTGGTCTTGTTAAACCTCGCGAGAGTCCCATAGGACCACTCCTCTAGCTTGTCCAGGTCCCTCTGGATGGCATCCCATTCTTCAGGAGCATCAACATTTCCACTCACCTTGGGATCATCTGCAAACTTGCAGAGGGTGCACTTGATGCCATTATATCATCAACGAAGATGCTAAACAGAACTGGCCCCAGTAAGGACCCCTGAGGGACACCACTCATCGCTGCTCTCCATCTGGACACTGAGCTCTTGAAAACTACTTTCTGGATACAACTGCAAACTTGCAGAGGGTGCACTTGATGCCATTATATCATCAACGAAGATGCTAAACAGAACTGGCCCCAGTAAGGACCCCTGAGGGACACCACTCATCGCTGCTCTCCATCTGGACACTGAGCTCTTGAAAACTACTTTCTGGATACAACCATCCAGGCAATTCCTTATCCACCAAACTGTCCACCCATCAAATCCTTTTCCCTCCAATTTGGAGAGAAGGATGTTGTGGGAGACCATCTCAAAAGCCCTACGGAAGTCCAGATGGATGACATCCATAACCCTTCTCTGTCCAAAGGGGGATAAAAGAAAGGCATCTGTGAAATTAATTCCCAAATAACCCAACACTTAGTGTTTTAGAATCACTCAAGGGAGACCTCAAGGGAGAGGAATAGTAGAGTTTAATACATTTTTTGATTTCACAAATAGTATGTTTCTAAATTGGTTTTGGTACAGCCACATATGGACTGAAGTTACGGGTAAACCAGGAACTTTTTGAATAAAGGGAAATGTAACTATTTCAGCTGAGGTTGTGGGCAAGTTTGTCAAATCCTATTTCAGACAGGCCTGCCAAAAGTGTCAATGAGAACAATGACCACACAAATCCACACATTTAGTCACTTTGCACCTGTGGCTGTGCATCAAAATGGGGTCACTTTTACCATGAATATTTATGGTCTGCAATAAGATTAACCACAATAAAATGTTACAATCTGTTAGCTCCATGACCTCGTAATTCTTCATCCTTGCTGTCAATGATACGTTTTAATTGATATGAAATAATCAGAATTTACTGAAAGTTTTCCGTGCTTGCTCTGTGACAGAAATGTGACAAGCTCAATATATTGTAATACGAATTACTGAAAGCAGTGGATTTATCTAGCCACTGCTTTTCACATTTTTTACAAATTCAAAGAAACTCATGGACCCTTTAGAAAGTACATCCTTGTGGATTGCTACATGACATATACAAACTCATTTTTGTAAATTATGATCAATTTGACGCCCTTTAAATTGTATTCTGAAAACTCCAGGATTCTGAAAACCACAAACTAAAACCACACAATTGTTAGTCAATCATTTGCATTAATAACTTTTTTCCTTTTCCAAAGTTTCTGTTTTTACTAACTGATTCTACAGGACATAGGTATCTCAGTTGTTTGTTTGCCAACAGGTATTCAGCACAGCCACCCGACTAAATTATGAAATGCATGAAATTATGACTAAATTATGAAATATGCAGGAGCAAAAAAATTTATTTAACTCAATCTATATTTTCTTTAACAGAACAAAATGAGTTTAGGAAGCCAAATAGTAATGGAGATGCATTTTTTTTGCATTTGAAAAGAGAAGGGACAAGTAGTATCTGTCATTCTTAGAGAATGAGCATGAAAGATGAAACCAGATGAAACCAGAAAGAGCCTATTTCTGTGTGATTTAAATGAAGAAACTTAGCAGGATATTACGCTTTTTAGAATTATTTTGTATTTAATAATGTAATTTGATAGCTTTAACCCTCCCTACATTTTTAGACCTTCAGCATCAGGCAAAGAACTTCTGATGCTACTTTCCTTTAAGTGGTTTTCTCCAAGCCATGATGAACAAATGCTTTTAAACATTCCCTATAATCTCCATTTTATTCAGAGGACTACAGATGCAAGCAGTTTCAACTATACATCATAAGTAGGGAATTTTCTGGCAGTTCTGTATTGTAGAGTATATATTATTATATCCATATTAACTTATTTTAAAGGTAATTATTGTTATTCTATTTAATCTGTATAATATGATTAAAATTTAAAATTAAAAACTAAAAGTTCCCTCTTGACCTTTCTCTGTCCTGGTAGAATTTCCTTGCAGTACACAAGATAAAAGTAGACGAACAAGTAGTTCTACTCACATTACCTTTTCCTAAATGTAAAAGAATGGCAACTTGCTTCTACACTAGTCATTATATCCCTTTATGGGCTCTCAGAAAAGCAACCTAAGAAAACATTCTTAGATTTTATGGAATACGTAAAGACTCAAGAAGCTTCAAGTGTGTTGTGAATAGCAAAAGTAAGTCATAAGTGTGATGGAGTCTACATTTTCTTCAGAAACAGGTTTTCATCAGCATAGCACCTCCATTAGAGAATAATGCTTAATCTTGTTCCAATTTTTTGTGTTTTCCTAAAACTGTGTGGCACAGAAAAATGAATTAGCACAAATGGAGGTTTAAAGAGAGAGAATAATGTCATTTTCTATTCTTTTACAAAGACACACGAGTCAGTGGGATTGCACACTCCATGTACTTGTCAAAATGAGCAAACCTCAGCTGGCTGCAGTCCTAAGCAGGATTGTGGTCCTTGCTCTCCCGAGACCACCTTTCCTCCCAGATGAAGTGCCTTGAAAGCAGACAAAAGCAGCACTTCAAACACTGCTTCTTATGGATTCCATGTGCCATTACAGCACCAGGAAAACTGAAAACAACTTTTATTCTCCCTGAGTAGAGAGGGAGCACCTGTCTCTCGCTGGCTGGCTGCCTGTCCGTCATCCTGGTTTTTGGAGGACTTGCTAGGACAAAATCAATGCCACTTTCAAGGGATACTCCATGAGTAGCATGTGGAGTCGCATTGGTGTGTAGCAGTTGTTGCTAAGCCCTGATACTGGTGACGTGCCAGCTGCATGTGAAGACGGAGTCTGAGGCCACAGCTATCCGGAAAGGGCTGCACAGCCAGGGGGTGCCAGGATGGATTAGTCTGCACTGCCCTTCCCCCGCACAGCAAGTCTGAAGACATTTTTATATGGATTTGTGAAGGTGAGTGAAAAGTGCAGTGACAATTCGCAAATCCAGAAGAATATGAAAACCATAGCTTGTATTTGATTTGTGACATTCAACTCTTGTTTTTGATCTCTCTGGAGGCTGTGATGAAGTACTCTGGTCCCACTCGGTCAAACCAGCAAGAAGTCATTTTCTTCCTGCTAAACTATTCTAATGTTTACAAGATTTTATGACCTTAGTCTAGCAAAGGCAAGACAGTGATTAGAAGTTAATCAAGTCCCTAAAGATAGTATTGTCTATTAGATCCCCATTAAAAAAACCCAAACAAACCAACCCAAAATTTAGCAACTAGTTATCAAACTGTACTAGTTTGAAAGCAAACTAGTGAGAGACTCCAAGTCAGAAATACAATTTAATAGGGAAAAGAAGAAAGAAAGAAAGAAAGAAAGAAAGAAAGAAAGAAAGAAAGAAAGAAAGAAAGAAAGAAAGAAAGAAAGTAAATAGGTGGGGGGGAGAGAAAGAGAGTGACAGGGACAGAATATGGAAAATATCACCACTCCGTGGATGCCAACGATGTTCCACTGATCCTCTCCAGCAGGTCTTCTTGGTGGTGAAGGTCCCCGGAAAGCATAGGATCCGATGGGTTTATGTACCCTCGAGCCAGGCAGCGATGTCCGGGCCTGTCCCCCTGGGGGAGCGGGGCAGTCTCTTACAGCAGCCTCTGGGTCTGCTGCATCGCGTGCAGTCCTGTGGGGCACGGCCTCTCACGTGAATGTCCCGTGGATGTGCCCTGTGGGATTGGGGGTTCCACAGCTGGGCCAGTTTGAGTAAAAGGGAGGATGGTGTTCACTGCCTCTGAGCAGAGGTTACACCACGTACCCGAAAATCTTCTCCTCCCCACTCAGCTGGGGGGAGTCTGTGTAAACCTGGCTTCTGTGAGCTGTACTCTCCCCTGCTATCCCAAACTCAGCTGGGATGGCAGCTGGAGGCTTTGGCCTTTTGTGGATGCATACCTTTCCCTCATCCTGAGGTGACTGAACAATGGGTTTCCTCTTCTGTAATCAGCAGTTCGACTTACAGTCCAAAGTTCTTCAAAGAGGTTTCTGTGGCTGTAGCTTCTTTAAAACTTTATATCAATGTTTGAGGCATAAACTATTTTCAGTCTCTGACAGGTTGTTCCATGATGCATTGACTTTTTATAGAAATTTGTGTATTATGTTTTACTACACAAGAAGGAAAAAAGACTATTAGATAAATCAGATCTCTAAAACTGATTTCACACAGCATGCATCCCATCTCATTCCCTGAGGTAAACTGAGTGCTATTAATTGAAACAATTGTCCGCACTAGCTCTATATTACACCCATGCTAATTTCCAGCTTCTTAGCATAGATGATGAACTAGGAATAGAAACCTGCGTTAAAGTATGGTGCTTGAACTCAATGTCACTCGTTTACATTTACACAATTTTTTGTGCCGCGCAGGCATGCTCTCAATAATGTCATTATGACCAAGTTTGTTATCTTTGGCCTATTATGTGGCTTTTCAAGGAAGGTAAAAATTTCAAATTCGTCATGACCAAAGTCACAATTTTTGGCCTGCTAGAAGCAGTAAAAAATATATTCTTTTAAATCAGTGTGCACACATGCAGAGAGAAGCAGTCACTTATTTGTAATTACATCTGTTTCATTCCTGGCCTAAGATATTTTTATAAGTATGAATTTTCACAGTTAGCACAGAAGAAAATTGAAGTCACCATGTTGCTAATGACAACACTGTGCTGGGCGAAAGTTGATTGTGTATCTGTGGTAACTGGATGTCGAGCTGCCTGCAGCTGGCCAGGATGCATTACTCATTCTTGCCTTATTGGCATGAAGGAGAACCTACAAAAAGACAAAAGAAATCATATTTTTCACATGTAGAAATGGCAACTGGTCTACAGAGACTGACTTCAAGCACTCTGTTAAGAGCCTTTCTTGACTACATAGTGACACAAATGAAGTCAAAGCAGAGAGCTTTTTCTCTAAAAATAATATATCTACTTAGTATTAACCTCTGCTCTTTGTAGTCTCCAAAAGAAGCTATAAAAGAGAGGTGATGGTAGATGTTTTGATGTCTATCTGCTAGTGTGATAAGACTTTACCAGATAAGTCAGTTTTAAGACCTGATTGGAAATACCAGTTCTCTTCTAGAACTAGAACTTCTTCTTCTAGAACTAGAATATTCAAGGCAAACTTGAAGAAGCCTGAATATTTGCTTAACCAACTTACTCCACTGTTGTTTTGTTGTGCTTAAAACACCTGCCTTGGAGACAAAGGCAGCGTATTCCTATGGGGGATTTCTTAGTTTGGGTAAGGAAATAGAGAGGTTTAGTGCTGCCAGTTTGACTGACTTTGACCAAATGAGTTAGGTAACTTTTGGTGCCTTTATGCATCAGACTACTTTCCAGGGGAATTAGGAAGTTTGCAGAGTGCTTTTAGTTGTTCTGCTGGGTATATAATAGTACAGTGATGAAAGAAGCTACTTACCTGACATTACTAGAAACATATGGACAGCAAAATGTGTTCACAAATACAAGGTTATGCTGTTTTCTGATCAAACTGTCCATCACAGCAGCTTCTATACAGTGCCTTGATTCTCCTTAGAAAAATCTCTGATCTGGTCTAGAAATTCTTTAAGTTCAGACATCTTTTGTAGTATATATAGCATTTAGTATAAGCAGGCCATTACCTCAATGTGTCTCTGTAACTACTAGTTTCCAACAAGCAATTAAGAATGAAACACCAGTTACAGAGTTAAGGAAATTCATTAATAAATGTAGAATTCAATAGATAATTATATAATAATGGAGCACAGTAGCTGGATTTAAAGGTAGAAACAGTATGAGTTGGTGTAGGATTCTTTAGTGATAAATGAGAGTTGCAGTTACTTTCATAGGAGTGGCTGGATTTGGGGTTTTATCAGGAATGCTACATGTTCCACTTCCTCTGAAACAGATATTAAAAAGGATCATTAAAATCGAGCATCTCTTAAGGGATCCTTGGAGAATGGATAAAATTGTATACAGTAAAGGAAGTTTAAACACATTAATTTTAACATTTTAACAAGCACAGACGTGTTTACCTCCCTTCATAATATGCAATTTACTTGAAGCTCAAGAGTGGGTTTCATGGGTATTTAAGTTAGGCATACCTCTTCTCTATTAAATTAGAATGAAATTGCCTCCTACGACTAAAATGCTACCCAAGTGTGTAAAATAATATAATTTGTTTTGTAAACAGATCAAACGACCTCTATTAGATGGTGATGACTGTGAGAGAAGTGGTATTTTATTACATTTGAATGTGTACATCTTCCATTCATGATATTTAATCAAACAATGGATTCAACAGCAACATAGGGATTAGAGTTAAAATTCCCTGCTTTCATATGCATTAGCCACTGCAGCTTCTAACTGCAAAAATTACCATTCTGTCTTCCTGTTGTGATGTGTAACATGAAGGATCTAAAAGAATAAAAAAGTGGAAGGATACGAAGATCAGGGAAGCTCAGCAGCTGTGCAGCTCTGTAGTCTAAGGTAGTAAATTAAGAAACTAACTGGTACTAAGGATTTCCTGTGAGCAAAGAAGAAGAGGAGCCCTGCATGGGAATGCACCCTCAGGAGTGTCTAGGGAATTTCTGCAGGGCTTCTTTAAGGTTTTCGTCTTACATTCATGATTGCAAAGTTGTGTGTTTAAGAGCTGGATTTTGATTCCCACATCCATGCCAAAGCCGGATAATGCCGTTCTGTCCCCAGTAAACTATAATAGATTCTTTTCTTAGTTTTCCTCTTGAAACTCTTTGGAGAAATTATGCTGTAGCCTTACATGGGAAGCACAAGCTGTGACTGCAAAAAGCCTAGCATTTTAATTCTGAGTAAGTCTGATAGCAACTCTCCAGCTGATATCTGAATTACAAGTATAGTCTCTGAAAATCCTTGGGCTGAGGATAGAAGTAAACAAGTAAACTATGATTAGATTTTAGCCTCTTTGACTAAAAGAGAGATGTGTCTCTCCTTCTGTCTCTTGGTGTCTCCATTAAGCACTCTGAGTCAATGCTGAACTGTGAAGATACTCCACCATCTTAAACAAAACAGTGGTTTCTGCATCAACCCTGAGGACATTTTGGTGTTCAGCCATGTTTGCAAGTTGAAATAGACAACATATAAGATTTATAAGAACTTCATACAAATGTCCTCTAATATCAGTTAAGCAAAAGAGGTGGCTAGAAGTGAGAACTATAGGAAACTGAGTTTCCATGGCCGATTTCCCTACCCATCTGCAGGAATTTTGGGGTATGATCAGAGATTTTAGAAGCATTATGTCCTTCTATGGACTGTTACTGAATCATAACATATCTGTGTGTGTTTCAGTCGGTTGGATTTTTTTTATCATGGCCGATCCTGTAGTTAAGTAAAGGTAATTTTTTGCTAGGATCATAATCCTTTTATCTCTTCCCTAGGAGCTGGGAAGTGCTTCTCAGTTCCCCGATCCTTTCTGTCTGAAGCTGTGAGAGAAAAATCCCATTCCTTCTTTCTCTGAAGAAACAAGACATCCTTTGCCCATCTTCCAGTTATTTCTCTCTGTTGTGGTTTAACTCCAGCTTGCAACTAGGTACTAGGCAGCTGCTCACTCCCCTCCCCACCAATCTCCCAGGGGAAAGAGAATTGGAAAAAAAAGGGAAACCTTGTGGGTTGAGATAAGAACCATTTAATCATTGAAACAAAAATTAACTAATTAATTAACTAATTATTACTATTATTATTACTATAGTTATAATAATAATATAGTGATAATAATAATCATAATAATAGCAACAACAACAACAACATTATGAAAAGGAGAGTGAGAGAGGAATAAAATGCAAGAAAGACAAGTGTTGCACAAAACAACTGTTCACCACCCACTGCCTGATATCCAACCCATCCCCAAGCAGCAATTGGTAGCCCCTGGCCAGCTCCCCTCAGTTTATATACTGGACATGGTGTTCTGTGGTGTGGAATATCTCTTTGGCCAGTTCAGGTCAGCTGTCCTGGCTATGTTCCCTCACGGCTTCTTGGGCATGTGCTCGTGGGCAGAGCATGAGACAATAAACACACTTGACTCGCAATCAAAATATCAGCAAGTAATCAGCATTATTCTCATACCAAATCTAAAGCACAGCACTGTACCTGGTACTAAGAAGAATATTTTCTGTCCCAGCCAAAACCCGGAGACAGTTTCTACGGCTAGGTGGGCTCTCAAATTAAAATGTAATCATGGATTAAGACATCTTCTTGTTACACCCTTGAGAGTCATATGAGGCAGAGGGCAGAAAAAAGATAATCATAAGGCATGGGGATATGAAATTTCATGAGTAAAGTTAGTATTTTTAGCTTGAATATAGGTTCACAAGGTTTTCACAACTTCTTGAACTGCAAAAAGGTCTTGTCAGTTTAACCAATTTGCATTTGGAAACTGGAATAAAATTTCCAAGTTGCTATCAGGCCAGCACCCCTAAATGTCTGGCGAGGGAAAGGCAGATTGAGCCGTATTGTTAACAACAACAACAGCATCGAAATAGGGTATTGGAGGCAACAGTGCATAATTACAGAACAAATAAGAGGTTGTCCTTTGGATACCTCAATTTCCAATCTTCACACTTTCTCAGAGTGAACATTTACTTTTCTTTAGGAATATTACATGGGTTGCTGCCTTCTGGTGGTCAATAAAGGGGCAGCGGAGAGGAATAAACATGGGGGCAATTGGTAGTGATCTCTCTGGTTCCTGGCTCAATGCATTATAAAAACAAAAGCAATCATGATATGTATGTAGTAGCATATGTAATAATAAATAGAATAGAATAGAATAGAATAGAATAGAATAGAATAGAATAGAATAGAATAGAATAGAATAGAATAGAATAGAATAGAATAGAATATATACATAAATAATAAAATATATGTAGTTACTACTTCATGAACACTTTTATGAAATCCCATGGTTTTCAGCAAGAAGAGCTGTGAAACACAGAAGTGTTTCCTTATGGTGTTTCTATCCCAGAGTTCAGTTTCACTAGATGTTGGACAATTCAACGGTAAGAAATGTCAACTTGTGCTGTCATTCTTTTGCCAATGTTTAGCAACATCTCAAAGCATCAGAGCATTTAAATACTGAGACAGAGCTTGTGCCACCACTGATGCAAGGTCAGAGGTCTTGTGCTGGAAACAGCTGGAGTCCTATGGCTGCAATCGTGAGGCCCCAAGGACTCAGGGTTTCCAGACATTGCCAGGTCCATGCAGTTTCCTGGCCCAAGTAATCCAGTCACTGTCTGGAACTGCAGCAGTTGTATTGCCAGGTTGCTACAATCAATTATTTTGCTTTTCAATGAAAACTGTATAGCACATATTTGAAAAAGAAATTTAAGGTAGCAAAATCCTGGTCAAAATGGCAGGGAAACACAACCTTGGATCTTTACTAGATCCTTCACATGCTCATTAACTCCACTGTCACATCACACTTTACCCTAATAATTACTCAGTCCTGTAGTACTCAGAGGCGCATAGGATCATAAACAGTGTTGAATAAATGTTTCCTGATTTTAAGTAAACTCTCCTGTGTGGTTTTGAAATTTTGATATGAGGATTTATCATCCAAATATGTAATCTTCATAAGCTAATATCTAAAACACCAACATACTACAAAGTAGCCCTCACATTAGCACACAATTCTCAGGCAATTAAAAATAGAAAAACACAGATTTATCTAATTATATGTGGTTTATCCTCCTGTTTCAAGCCAGTGGTTTTGAGCTGTTTTCTGACCTTCAGAGTATTAATGAAAAATAATAATAACAAAAACCCAAACAAGCAAAACCAAAAAACAAACATGAAAAACCAAACCCAAATTAAATATCCACCACGCTAAGCTGTTATGCTTATTCTGGTAGACTTTTCTTGTCTGAGAGTGTTATATACCTGGCCTGTACTGCTTTACAGGTCACCTTAAAAAAAGTCTGTTTTGAACTAGAAAACTGCTTTCATAGTTAAGTGGAAGTCAGACAACTGAGTTAATTAAAGGGATGTGCAAGGTGCTATTTTTGCCTTCAAACTAGTGCTGAGTAGTATGGGATTTTTCTATTCCTTATACTAATAAGAATAGACAAAAAAAATTAAGAAAAAATAACAGAAAAAGAAAAAAGTAAGCAAAACCACCCACTTTTGAATAAAAAGAACAGGACTCTGTGTTGTGTGAGATGGGTTGTGCAGTTTGTGGTGTTGAATCCTTCAAGCACACAACCAAATCAAGCAGCAGAGCCGAGTGCAGTATTTCTGTGCAGGAAGGAGGCCAGACAAAGTGGCTCGGAGATGCACTCTGGAAGTGCAGAACTTACAGCATCTGCTGTTTCATTTCCTCCCCTGTGCTTCCAGATATCTATGCCCAACTTCACTCTGCTGATTGTTGTTTTATTGCAGGCCAAGACTTGCGATAAGTTGGCAGCTGTAAGAGCAGAAATTTTTAGACATCATTAGATCAGATTAGGGACACAGATACTGCTGTGACCAGCTACTGAACGTGAGAAAAAATAAATGGAAAAATGCTCTCTCAACAGTAATCATAACAAGCTGTTGCAGTAAATGTGTGAATTGCCAAGACTCTGACAAGAGACTGGTATTTTTCACATGTCTCCATCCACACAACATGATTTAGGGTTAGAAAAGGCTCCACCTGTCATATGGCAGGAAACACAGGTTTTTAAATATGCAGCTTTTTACCTGACCTGCTACGTTGTGTTTGCTGCTGACGGCTCTTTGGTGGGAAATTTCTATTAAGCAGACTTTCAATTAAACAATATCTTTTAAATGGCATTAGCAGTCTAAAATAAGTTATCCTATGTATGCCATTCCTTGAAAATTCAATTAATTTAATGAAAGTGCCTTTGCAACTGTCGGTTACCTAAAGTGGCTCATTTTGTAAAGTGAGCTTGTATGAGGGTAATGAATTTGATTGCCTTTGACTGGCTGGACTGGAGTTTCTTTGCCTGCAGTGGTCTGATTTGTACAGGATGGCTTTGAAGACCATGTCAGAAGTTCAGGTTTTATGCTCCTGGGCTTTCAAGACTGTTTCATATGTTGCTATCTTTAAATACAAAGAGGATTACCATTAAAAAAAAAAAAAAAGAAAGAAAAAAAGCTGGGTGAGTTTCTCGCCAGGACTTTAAAGATGGTTAGGAGCAGAATACCGAATGTTTGTGTCTTGATATTCCCATAATTTGTAGTATTTAGCTTATTTAAAAAGCATTGCTATCAGTGCAATGCAAGGGAAATAGTGCTTTCTATGCAAAATATTCCCTATGATTACCTTGGTCAGACACATGCTCGATACATTGACAGTACTACTGCTAATAGTCCAGGAATTCAGAAAACACATGCTACCAATAAACCTGTAGATTCTCTATTTAAATGCTCAGTGCCCTTGCTTTTCAACAAAACTACTGTCATGGTATAAGGCAATTTTTCAGTTCTTCCTAACTGGAGAAAAAAAAAAACTGTAGGAGGGGAAGAAAAAAATTAGTTTCTTCTCATATACTGTAACATAATAGTGATCCTTTCAAACAACTGAAACCTGCAGACAAGAATGGAAAAACCCCCAAAATTTCATGTTAACCAACACTGTGATACAATTCTAGGTTGTCACATACTTCTGTCAAGACTATTCAAGGACTATTCAATTTTTGGGATTTCAAGGTTAGATTTCTCGTTAATAGGACTGTTTCACACAGTATCCCAATATAAGATAAGTTATGAAAAACTGAATAACACCTTCTATCTCTATATGTGTCAGTTTATCCACAGGCTTTGAACTTGGGCCTGGAGGAAGTATGTAATACCAGAGCCAAGAATCGTAGGATTAGAATAGAATTATAGGATTTGGGCCTGGGTTTAAAGGAACCTTAAAGATCATCTAGCTCCAAACCCTTTGCTGTGGACAGGGATATCTTTCACTAGAAAAGGTTGCTCAGAGCTCCATCCAGTCTTGAACCCTTCCAGGGATGGGGCATCCACAAATTCCCTGAACAATCTGTTCCAGTGCCTCACCACCCTCACAGTCAAAATTTTTTTTCCTATTATCTTATCTAAACCTACTCTCAGTTTGAAGCCATTCCCCTTTGTCCTGTCACTACATGCTCTTGTAAAAAGTTTCTCCATCTTTCTTGTAGGCTCCCTTCAGGTAGATAAGTAAATAAGAGCTCAAGTTCAGCATTACCTTGCCCTCTTAAATATATGTTGCCTGGGATATATTTTTGGGACACTTTTTTGACTGCAGATACTAATGTTTCCTGGAGCAGAGGAAGCTGCTTTGGTAGGAGGTAGCTCATGACTTGTTTGGAACTTGCAGATCTAATGTTTACCCCTTTCTCATGGCTAAAGCTCATGAAAGATGAAGAGTTGCTCTTTCTGTATGGAAGGGAAGGTTAATTCCTGAAACAACTTAGACTGACAGAATAATAGGATCATTTAGGTGGGAAAAGGCCCTTAACATCAAGTCCAACCTCAATCTAGAGCTGCCAAGACCATCACTAAGCCATGTTCCTAAAGCAACATATCTACAGGTCTTTTACATATCTCCCAGGGTGATGTCTCAACCACTTTCCTGGGCAGCCTGCTTGAAGGCTTGACAACCTGTTTAATGAAGAAGACAAAGAAAATTTCATGAAATAGGCAAGAAAATTTTAAAGGATTGTATAACTTTTGCTTAAGATGTTGCTGGAATAAGAAATATCAGTATAAGCTAATGTAAAATGGGAGCAATTGATAGCTTTAGAGTAGATAAGGACTGTGCTTCACTCTGGATGATAAAGTTTAATTTAAATTAGGGAATAAATTTGTTGTTGAAAATGCTGGTACTAAAAATGAATTTAGATTTAGTAGTAGGTACAGTAACTCATTGGTTCACTGAGGTGAACTTATTCTTGCAAAGTGTAGATGATCAAAATGTCTGAAAATATGGCACATGGCACCAACAGGGAAGATCTCCTTCCAAGAATATAGAGGCTGAATAAAGTGCAGAGCTGTAAATGCCAAACTTCCCCAGCAATCTTACCTGTAGGAAAAGCCTGAAAGAGGTGTGTGTCAGCCTAACTGCTAACCTGCATCGCAGGTGAAGTAGAAAGAGATGGCAACAAGGCTTCAGCTGCACAGGGGAAAAAGACAAAACCTCTTTTTATATACGTTTTCAAGTTCATTAATAGGATGTAGATCTCTGCTAAATGGAGAGGGACCCTTGAATTGTCACTTGAGATTCTGGTAGGTGCCCTACAAAATCTGCATTTGTGAGCAAACACATTTGTGAGAGACAGCTGTCTCAGGAACATGGAGCAGAAAAGCGTGAATACTGTTTTGATAAGTGCTTCTGTTCATTTCCAGCCTCTACTTGATATATCATGGCACATATCACTGATATATGAGAGTCCCTGTCTTGGTGCTGTCAGGAGTTTTCTTTGAAAAGCACCAGCCTGGTTCACGGACACTACTGCAAAAAGTGTTGAACAAAACATGTCATCAGATGCAAGAAGACTACAAGGCAGCAAAGTTTTATATTGTTCTGAAATGAACAGTGACACTGAGGATGCTACTAGTGCTTGTTGTGCATGCCAAGAAGTCAAACCAAATTAAGGAAAAGTGTCTATGCAGAAATTGGCAGACACTTTTTTCCTAGCAGGAGAAAGCTTGTATACTAGTTAGAGACAATTAGAAACTATTATAGACCATTACTGTCACTTCTTCTCTGATGACCTTACTAAACAAAATACTATGGTCAAAAAAGCGAGTGAGTGACCAAATGCCACAGTTTAAGGAGCACAATTTCAAGGACCCTGTGGTGGAAATCACTTTCAGCTGCATGGTTGCTATTCCCTGTAAGCCGTGGTCCCACAGAATGGAGAAATGGTATAATTTAGAGCTGTTAAAGCTGCAGAAGGGTGCTGATGAGGCATGAATGGTTCAAACACTGATGCCAGTAAAGGCAATGTTGAGAACATTTGCAGTAACCAAATAAAAAGAGACATGAATGCTGTACAAACAGATTTTCCAGGGAAGACATTAGAGAGCCAATTATTAGACTGGTCAGTGTTATTGTTCCTTTTATTGTGTTCTTCCTTTTGTTCCTCCTACTCACGCACCACCTTTATGCTGCTACATAGAGAATTTTCTCCTATGCTATTAAAGTATCTTAGCTAGGGTGTTCTGGAATTTCAGCACTGTACTTGAGCATATTGTCCCTCACAGTTGTGTTTGTTGCCCCATTTTTGCAAGTGAAATGAGTTTCAAGACGTACATTCATCCATCCATTGGCACAAAACAAATACCTTTGTAGCTTATTCACTTGCTTGCAACTTGGCAACAACAAACACATTTTGTGTAAAAATAAACCATATAACATGGGAAATTATCAGGAGATTATATTTATTTACAGAACTATTTGGTTTGAAACATTTTTGGAGTGTGTTTGATAAACATAGTAAGTTGATCACATTCTGTAATTTTAACTTGCATCCTCATTTCCCCCAAACAGTACTAATGGCTTCCTCTCACTGCAAAAAGAAAAGAGAATGAAAAGTCTCACTTCAAATATAATCTCTGGGCTTAGCACTCCTTTTTGAAGCTACCACTGTCTCTGCGATCCTTGTTTCTTTTCCTTCTGTTCCCAACTTTTTGCCACTGTTGTGCTGATATAGGTAATAAATGGAAAAACGGAGTCTATGTCCTGCAAGATAAAAGACTATTAAAAACCCTTCTTCTTTTAGATTATAAGGGTGTAAAGAATATTCTTAATATGTAAAACTAATTCAAACTTCCCTGCCTTCTGATTTTGTAGCAAATTGATATAGGCTTGTTTAACAGTAGTGAACAGAAATCTATTTTGCATGAATGTAGGTAGGTAGGTAGGTATTCCAAAGATATACAAATATAAACATTTCTTTGCTACCCAGGCTTGACTAAGGCATACCTGTTTCTGCAGATGCAAAAACACCCTTGCAGTGGTGTCTGTTTGTGATGCTTCTAAGTCTCTCTCACTGCTATGCACAATTGAATCGAGTGTTTTCAACGGGAATATCTTACAGACTGTGTGGGAAAGAAAGGGTGCCCGTTTCTTATGAGCAGAGAAACTTCTACATACTGATATTTTTTTCCTCTGGATGCATGCTACAACTGCCATGGTGTGAGAGGAGGTGGTACTGGACATTGGTGTCTTCACTAAAGTAAGACCATGTAGAGCCTGCCTGTCCTCTTCGGCAACTTAATTGCTGAGCTGAAGTTTGGGTTTGAATGTGAATATAGTAAGTATGTTTGTGCTCCAGTAAGCAACCTGTAAGTTGTGATTATTAGTACTGTCACTTTTGCAAATGTATGTTCTGTAATACCTGTCTGAACTGAGATTTAGACAGCAGAAATGTTTGATTCTTGTGGACATTATATCTTGGATGCTGTAGCACATCAAGGTTTATCCCACTGAACACTCCTTCTGATCTCTTTTAAGAAGTCCTAACAAATCCAAGACAGACTGTAGTCTGGCTGTGCTAATCATGGACCACTTTTCCATCAGATGGTAGTTTTGTGAGACATAGATACACAAACTGGGGTAGGCGTTGTCCTCGTTTGTCCTGGCATGGTCATATCATACATTGCTTGCCTTATCTAACTGTAACTCTTTAGTGTCTTTTTAATTGGTGATATCTTAAGCATAAGAGTACTAGCTGTGCCCTAGTAAGTAGTATTTGATTTTGGAACCAAAGTGATGTTTATGATTAGGCACCAAACTTTGGCACTTACAAGGCAAGGACTGCATTGGTGGCTGCAGTACATCTTTAAAGTCCTGTACCTTATTCCTGCACTGCTTGCAGTCTGCTGATTTTAGTTAGATGTGATGTTGCGCCTAAAGCTGTGTAACAAAGACCAACTGATTAGCTAGAAAACTCCACTGTGATTTTTCTTTGACTGACTTGGTGACTGCTACTGCCTTCAACCAATTACATAGATGCAAAACAATCCTATTTTTAACACCAAAAGAAACGTGAACTAATAACTTGTCCTAAAATTCTCTTTTTCCACTCGGCACTAAAAAATCCATAGCAGAAAGATGTCAGGTACTTGATGTAAAATACCGGACGTAATAAACATACAATGGAAAGGTGTCACGTTTATGAAAAGCAGATGAATAATTGTATCTGTAACTTATTAATAAATATTTCTTTACTTAATGGAAAACCAGAGTGTTATCACTTCTGATGGGTTCTCCCATATAGAAAGAATATTAAGTTATTTGAAAATGTTTTTCTTTAGACTTAGTTTACATGCTAATTTATCTATATTTTATATCATATACTTAAGCAAATAAAAGCTTCTACTAGCCTACTCAGTATGTTTGGAATAATTACCATATTAATAGGATAAGGGATGATGAAAAGTGTGAAAGGTGCTCTGAGATGCAAGCGGTACTCCTGAAGTAAACCTTTGCAAAAATAATGATGTTATCACAAAAAAAGACACAGATGAGGCCCTTCCAAAACAAAGTAGAAACCTGATGGATTCCGTGTATATTCTATTGCTTCTTTCCAGCTTGATAATCTATATTTTGAAGAAAAGAATGAGTTCTTCTGAGTATATACAGCACTATTAAATGTGAGAATGGAAATAGGCTAATAAAAGTAGTAATTTTGTGTTGTTTCACGTTCTTGTGATGCAAGATCTGCAGGTAAGTCAAAAAGATTATTCTGCAGAAAAAAGAAAGGTTCAGGCAATCCTTTGTGGTTTAATCTGAAAGATTATCTTGAAATTTCCATTCCTGATACTTAGTTGATCAGTTTTCTGCTGGAATTGACAACACAGATTTTAAATGAGTTTCAGGTGACTTGGCCTGGGAAATTGTTTCCACTGAGCTGTCTTATGTTTATGAGCTAAACTGACCCAAGTAAACTTAAAGAATTATGGAATTTTTAGGTTCCAGTTTCATCTTCTCAACCAATTTGCCACTGTTTGTTTCTGAAGCCACCCTACCTATCTTGTCCCACGGTTAAAACATTCTGCCCTCCTCCTTCAGGACATTGTGTCTCATCATCTGGAACAGTGGCTCCCAGGAACAGGGGGAGCAGTCTTTTAGTGGAGGGAAGGGCAACTCTGACAATGCAGAACACATCTCATAAGCTAGTATTTGTCAATTTCTAGAACGTAATTTGTACATGAAGGAAGTCATCAGCAACCCATAACTAGGATAATTTCCAGCTGCCTTCTGTAAATGGCAATGTTTTTCCTTTCTGCTTGCCAAATCCATGTGTCTTAGAACTGTTTGTTTCCATACACATCTTTGATAATAGGACAGAGTCTTCAAGTTCATTTGTAAATAGAAACTTTGAAAACTTTTCACTTTTCTTTCGTGATCTGGGCGCTAAATTCCGTTTCAGTACTTCACATATATCAGATTAACCTCATAGTGCTCACTGAAGCTGCATTAGATTTATGGCATCATTACTGAAAGATAATTTGGTCTCTGGCCACCAAGAACATGATGTGTCATGAAACAAAGCCAGTAGGATGATCTTCTAGAAACAATCTTTTGAAGCAGAAAAATTCAGCAGAAATTCAGAAGGAGGCAAATGCGAAGTGAAGTTTAAGGTCTTCTATTTTGAATTTGGGTCATATTTGTATACCTAATTTTCAAATAGTACATCACTGAGAAAGTAATATGCATAGAAATTTACAAATGAATTGTTCTGTCCTTTCTATGTGGTTATACTTCATGCTAAGTTGGTTGGATGTTTGTATTCTCTATCCATTTTCTGGAGAGTGGATACCTGTTTTTGGAGAGAGATAGATGACATCTTCAGGAGCACTGCTGAGATGGAGAAAGATAGGCAAGGTATCAGCTGATAATAATCATATCTTCTTTTTCAAATTTTATCATGACAACTCTGAAAGTAATTTAGGACTTCCCCTACTTTGGTTTTGCAATAGAAAAAAAAGTCAGAGGGTGGATCTGTGGCAAATTTTCTTGTAATGTAGCCTGACTATTGTGTTTTCTTACTGAATCTGCAAGCTGTTTTCCTTGGTTTTATGAATCTACACCTAGAAAAAATTAATTACATCAGTGTCTTGTGTCCTGTCAAATGTTCATGCAATGCTCATGCAAGCTTCCTTCTGAAGCAGTGTTAATATAGGCAAGCCTACACCCACAAAACTAAAAAGCCATGCTTGCGTTCTCTACGTCTCTCTGGGTGATGTTTCTTTTATAACATTTTTCTTCAGTGACCTTCTGCTGCCACCTGCCTCTGAAGGATTTTCATTAAAATCTGCAATTGAAGAATTAAGCTCAGAAGAATTCCCTGCAGTGTGTGCAGAGCTGACACCGGAGATTTGCTAATCAGTCTTTTAATCAACAACAACAACAACAAAAAGTTGCATCTTCAAAGTAAGGAATTCCTACCTGTATCATAGATTAAATATGATATGACAGAAAGACTACCCAACACAGATCTGAGTTTTGCATGGCTGTTTTTCTGTGAATTTGTGTAAGCTCTGAAGTGTTCAAAAGCTGAAGTTAATGTTTCCATTGTAATGGAGGCTGCAATGTATATGAAAACATGTGTGAAATCCTTCTAGTCTAATTTTTTCCTTTTACGCAGACAGAAAATTCGTGCACGAGTGGTGAAGGAGTAAAACTAGTGAGTTAGCACAGGGCAGCATGCCATCTCTCTGCCTCAGGTGTTAAAGTCCCCTGCACGGTGGTAGCCAAGGTACTCACTAATTCACTCTTGCCACTCTTATTCTGGGCTTGAGTGTGCGAAGAAATGATACGTATATGATTCATTATGGGTACAACTGCAGTTGCAGGCATGTTAGTTCAGCAATAAGACTGCTCTACAAAGAGTTAGAGCATTTGAATTCCTCTGTGATAGATGGCTGTGCAGGGACAACAGAGAACATGCAAAATGGGTGTTGCAGTTACAGCAAAAAATGTCCCAGTACAGAAACACTGAGAGTCAATACTTCTCAAGTGATGATAAGAATGAGAAACAGATGTGCACGTACACACACACAGACATGCAGCTCTCGGAGGATGAATTGTTGACCAATCTATGGGTTAACATGCCTGAGAGATGCTGCCAAAGCTTCTTCAGGGTCAAGTGGCTACATTGGGTAGAAATACAAGATACAGACTGAGAAAACTCAGCTCTTGCAATCTTGGTTAGAATGGCAGAATCACTAGATTTGACAAAATATTGAAGTGCATAGATCTGTTTTTCACCAAGCCCTGAGCACGTTTTACCTTCAGGCATCCTAAATAACATACCTAAGAATTTTCTGGAAGTAGTTTGGTGATGAAATCCTTTCCTTCTTCTCTGTACATCATCTGGATGAACCTGATTATGCTATTTTGTTGGTTGGTTTATTCTGTTGGTTTTCTTTTGTTGCTGGGTAGGCTACCTGGCAGCAAGAAATAAGGCTTTGTAGTTTGATAATTTGAATAATTTACAATTATAACCCAAACATTTAACGCCTGTGCATAACCTATCCTGGATGAGTGTAAGTTCTTTAACATATAATATATGTGACATATTAATATGTGTAAAGTATATATGGATGTGCCAGGAAAAGCGTCTGTATACTTTGTTTGTATGAGATTTCAGGACATGTTAATAAAAACAAAAAAAAAAGAAAAAAAAAGAAATGTAGAAAAAAAAGTTTTATATGACTGCAGAGCCTCAGAATAATGACAAATAAAAATGGCTTCATTGTGAATAAGGTGATGCCTTGAAGTGGTTACCTGAAAACAGAGGCAAGATTAAGAGAAAAAAATCAGGTATTTATTTGAAGGGCCTTCAAAGGTACACCCTGGGCAGTCAAAAGCCTCCAAGGGGCTCCACCCAAGATGGGCAGTGGGTCGTGGGTTTTTCACTCTTTTATAAGTTCGGTCCATTTGCACATCAGGGTTAATTCTCCAATTAAAATTTCAGGTAATGATGTAACTACCCCAAGTTGGATCCTCCTGTCAGAGGCTTTAGTTTACATATTTTGGGGCCTGGGACAACAAGGTGTCCTTTAAGTGCAAACCTAGGGAGGGTTTGTTATGTCTAACAGCATGAGAGAACAGCAGCTAACAGGCCACATGAAATTTCAGAGTTACACACTAAGCAGTACAGGATTTGAAAAATATAAAAGTTAAAACCTAGGGCATCAAAGGCAATCCCTGCCTTGGTGTAGATTCTAGATATAGTGTGATTGTCAAAATCAACCAAGTGACTTTTCAAAATATACTTTTCTATCATTGTTTTTAACAAAATGATAAATTTATTTAACAAAAATTTGTTAAAAATGCAAAAGTGCACATTTTAACTCACAGTGGGGTCTTCTTCTGAGTTACATCCAAAATTAGATAAATGCCTTAGAAGTGTGTCACCTAGTATGACAAGAAGCTGCGGTAAAATCTTTAAAGGAGGCCCATAGTCAGTTTAGCAATTTTGGTATCTTTTGGATTACACCATAGCAGAGCTCATTGCTGTAATGATACGAACATTGATAGCTCTTTGCCAGAAACCCACAAACCTCTGTCATTTGACCTTCATTAATAGCATTAAATGTTTCCAAGACTGATACAGCCCCTTCTGGGCTATATCACTGATTTTCTGCATAGATAACTGTATGAGCCAGCAGCAGTGGCCACTAAGTCTGATTATTTTCATCCTATTTTCTCGTCTTCCGTCTGAGATGGACTGCCTAGAATCTTCTTATAACCACATGAGTATCTTTCCTTAGGTCTCTGAGACATGTTTCAGGTTTGACATTGAGCTGATATTTTACTACACCTAGATAAGAAAAATTAGTGTGGGGAGCCTGGTTCCCTGTACTGCTCCTTGAGAATGCCATTAGTGGGATTAATGCAAACTTTACTTTACACTTTCAGCCTTATTTTATCTTTGCAGTACACTACAATCTAGATAACAGCAGTGTCAAAACAAATTTATTTCCCATATATTTTCTGATTTTTAACTTGTACAAAGTGTATTTGGTGAGAGAACATAAGTGTATCAAGGAATAATACCTATGTCTGTAGAACAGGATGGGTGGTTGCCATAGCAGCAATCAATCCATTAAATACGGAGTAACATAAAATGATTCAAAGACAAACACTGATTTAGGTCAGGGAATAACACTTCATACAAAGAGAGACTTCTCTGTGACTTCTTTTGCTTTTGTGAAGTCAGTTACAATGTGTATTGAGAAAATGCCTATTTGCCACAGAAATTGTGTTAGAACTCAAGAGCCCTTGAATACAGTGAAGAACCAACTTGCAACACTCTTGGCAGCTCAGTGTCAGCTGTAGAAAAGTGTAGATAAAGGTGTAAATGTCTTGCTTATTTTATGTTATTCATGGATTCCTTCCTCTCTAATTGATGAAAAAAACATTCCCCAGATGTTACATGAGTGCTGCCCTCTGCTAGAGGTTGGATAAACTCACACTGAAATCTTTGTCTGCCCTGAACTGTGGGAGTGCCTGCTTGCCTCTTGGAAATGCCAGTGGTATTTTTGGTGGGTATCCACATGTGTGTGTGTGTGTGTGTGTGTGTGTGTGTGTGTGTGTGTGTGTGTGTGTTTGTGTAGAGAAATTTTTAAGGAGATTCTAGAGAAATTAAGTTGAATCACATTGAAATCAAAATGTCTCCGATTAAATAACCCCCCTACCTCTTTATGTAAGTCTAGGGATGTGAGTACTGAGTTGTTGATCATCTTCAGTCTCACTGTGGTTTGGAGTGCGGGGGTTAGGTCTGGCATTGTGCACTTGGGAATGAGCAGGAGGATGTCCAGTAAAAAAAGGCTTCAGTTCTTGAGCATATTGGCTGTGATGTGACAGCCACTGCATCATGAAGTTGAGGTCTGGTGCCCAAGGTTTAAAGCAGAGATAAATAAATGGGATTGCTGAAGCCTCAGCAGTGAGGTGTTATTGGTTGTAGAATTAGGTAGCCTCTCTTATAGGGAAAAAATATTTTCAATATATTTCAATTGTGGAATCAAGATTAATGAATGTCTTGGTCAGTCTTTTAACTTAGTATTTAGGTGGGGAATATAAACTTAATAAGAAGGGCTTCTCACTGTAGTAATCAAAACTATAGCAGTAGTTGAGGGAAGTTGAAGCTAAATAAACTCCAATTAAAACCGTACACACAGTTTGGGCAAGGATGAAAACAATCATAAGAATAATTTGTAAATTCCTCCATCAGGTGCTCCATCATTCTAAGTTTTACATTAAGACTGTAGACTCCTCTAGAGCACACATTTTAGTTTAGGCCTTGCTACAGAAATCAACATGATGGGTCTCAAAATCTCAGTATTCTCTCTACAGAGGTGGGGTTAGCCCCTTCTCAGCCCACGTCCCGAAGGTCTGATTGTTCACACTGCTCTACAAACTAAAAGCAGCCAGTACTGCACAGATGAACACATCTCTCATCATGCCTGGAAAATGCTATTGTGGAGAGGTTTTTGATCTGCTTCAGCTTCCTTGCCAACTTAACCTCAGCTCAAGGTGAAACATATCCATTGTGGTGATGTTTTTCTTTTTATTTAAGCTAAAAACATTGGCCTGTTGTTGATTTAGCAGTTACTGACTTGGGTCAAAATGACTCAAGATCTGATGACTATCAGCAGCGATTTTAGGCCTGATTGACCTGGTCTGGTATGAAACCACTGATGTAGTGTGCAAGCTGTGTGTCTTATTATATCTTATTAACTGGTCCTACAGCCATCAATGCCACATGTTGCTTGCTTTTAGTAATTATCTCTCATTTTTGTATCATGACATGGCTGTGGTGTACTTTTCCATGTGCACATATAACAACAATACAATAAAGTGAAGGCTTATCCCCTAAGTAATATATTTTCACAAGAGTGGTATTCTTTAGTGCTAGTCTCCTTGGCAGCCTGGCCCAAAATTTCAGCTTAGAACAGAGCGTGCTATTTGAGAGCACCCCTAGTTCAGTTATTCCCCTGTCCCTATAAACTGCCCTCCACAATATTTTTTTCTGAATGCTCTGGTAATATGGTGAATTTTGTGGTGTGATAAAATCACCTGGGCTTCCAAGTTATTGATAGCAGTCTTCCTGGCCACAGACTGATTTCTCCCACAGGTCAAGATTTGTGAAAAATGGTGCCTTCTTCCAGCATCTGTCATGATGGCTGAAATGCGAGATTACCATATGAAATTTGAGCCTGTACTTTTTACCCAGTGGTCAGTTCTGGTGCTGAAGTTAGCTTTCTTTTTACTCCCTCATTTATGTTTACCAGCTCCTGCCTCTTTGTTAATTTTTACTACATCTAACAAAAATAGACTGGTGAACATAATCTCTTCCTTGGTCCACTAACCATTCCTTTCCTATCCCCCTTTAAAAAAGTGGGGGGGTTTGCAACAACTTATATTAAAAAGGTTTGGTATTAGCATCCTCTGCCTATGATGGGGAGATTTGTTTGGCAAGAGCTCTCACTGCTCTCATTGCCATGTCCCATATCCTGTGCTTCAAACATCTTCCTCGTCCTTGCCAACGCACGTCAGTCTCTCAAAACTGTTCATTATAGTTATTAATGCAAGAGGTGACATTGAGCTACTGGCTCAGCGAACACTAAGAGACATCCTTTTGGGGGATGATTTTACTGGCATTAGCCTACAGGGGTCAAATCTTGTTTGTTCTTGATACTCACAAGCCACCTCCTTGCCATAGCCGTGTCTACTCTAGATGAACAATAATTTATATCTTTTCCTGGACCTGGTCAGTATTTGTCTCCTTATCCTGCTATTTTGCTGATTACACTTTCCTTTTTTATGACAGGTGACATAAACAACATTGCAAAAACTTGTTTCAGCTCCGAGATCCAAGTTCCTGCAAGGCACCAGGTGTTTATCAGTTGACTAGAGCTATTGGTCTGGTAATTGAAGAGCCACCCTTAATCCTGACAGTGAATAATTCTAGTCTTCTTTTTTTAATGTGTTATTTGTTTGCCTCTGTCCCTTCCCCATCCTTTGGAAAGGAAAAAAAATCTTGACTAGCTGCCTGAAGAGCAGGAAGAATCAAGAGCAGTTTCCTGAAATTCCTGAAGAACTTGCAAGAAAACCCTTTCTTTACAGAAGTTTTCAGTCATGACCCTCGGAGTGAGGGGATGAGTAGGAAGCCTTCCAGGAAGGTCCTGCAAAAAAGGCGAAAGAACTCCTCGCTTTTTCTGATATATAGGTAGGTCATGCAAGCATGAGATTTTCTCACTGTGAAGAAAATTACCTGTCCACAAAAACAGTATTCCGATACTTGAAACTGAGAAATAGTCAGGGATTTAAAGCTTTATCACAAACATCATTTGCTCTGTGCTGTTAAGCTTGAAAGAGACTTCACATAACTCAAGTTTATAAAGTAGTCTTCATCTGGTGATGTTTTAGGCAATCACATAATTTCATTTCAGATGCAGCTTGTACATCTGTTAGGCAAATTGCTTGCGTGTTATGTTGCGTGTTGGCACTCATGACACTCTGTCTCTTGTCCCATGTATCTGCACCAATGATGCAAAAAAGCCACACTTAGATGAAAAGCCAAAAAAACCCAGTATACACTCTTGAGGGAATGAAGTGTCCTGCAGTTTAAATTCCTTTCTATATTTGTGTAAAACCGATACAATTCCAAACCTATGTTTGAATTTTTTCCTTGCTTTCAGGTCTTGATGTATTTTTCAGTGTGTTGATACCTGCAAAATTGAGAAGAACCAGTAGTTTCCCAATATAGTAAGTTCCTGCAAATGGATGTGCAATTGAGCAGAGGCAAAATGTTTTACTAATATTAAGCAACGTACCATTATGCTTACCTTGAGCAGTTTTAGCATTCATTAAGATTTCTTATTGCATATATGAAATACAGTGAGTTTAGTGTTAACTGGACTGATTGGCCTAATTGAAAATTGTTCCTGGCATTGTGCTTTGGAGAAGATGACAGCGAGATTGATGGTGGGATCAAGGGTACCCCAGGAAATATGCTGATAACACAGACCTGTGTGGTGCAGTCGACATCGGGGAGGGAAGGGGTGTCATCCAGAGGGACCTGGGCCAATGCAAACCTTATGAAGTACAACAAGAGGAAGTGCAAGGTCCTACACCTGAGTCTGGGCAAGCCCAAGTACACCTAGAGGTTGTGTGGAGAAATGATTGAAGCAGCCCTGTGGAGAAAGACTTGGGGTAGTGATGGATGAAAAAGTCAAGCTGGCAGTGTGTGCTCACATCCCAGAAATCCAATGGAATCCTGGGCTGCATCCAAAGCATTGTGGCCAGCAGGGTGAGGGAGAGGATTCTGCCTCCTCACTCTGCTTGTGAGACCCCTCCTGTGTACAGTTCATGTGCCCCCAACACAAGAAGGACATGGAACTGTTGGAACAAGTCCAGAGGAGGCCTCAAAGTTGATAAGAGGACTGGAGCATGTTCCCGATCAAGACAGGCTGAGATGGTTGTGACTGCCTGGAGAAGAAAAGGTTGTGTGGGAACCTCATAGCAGCCTTCCAGTATCTGCAGGGACATGGCGAGAAAAGCTAGAAAGGGACTTGTCATCAGGAATTTTAGTGCTAGGACAAGGATTAATGGGTACAAACTGAAAGAGGTGAACTTTAGGTTAGATATTAAGAAATTCTTTGCTGTGAGGGCGGTGAGGCACTAGAACAGGTGGCACAGAGAAGTTGTGGATGCCTCATCCCTGGAAGTGTTCAAGGCCAGGTTGGATGTGGTATTGAGTAATCTAGTTTGATGGTAGGTGTCCCTGCCCACAGCAGAGGGATTGGAACCAGATGGCCTGTAAGTTCCCTTCCAACCTAAACCATTCTATGATTCTATTTTATGATTCCAAGGTGCAGTTTGATAGCCTTGACTTTTCCCAGCAGTAATGCTGAAAATTTAAGAGAAAGAAAATTTCAAAATTGTGATTATTGTTTTTGTTTCTTCCACAGCTAAGAAAAATTATTTTGGTCATAACTTGGTATAGTTCGGGATAAATGGAATTAATAGAAATACTTTCCTACTAAGAAATACAGCCAACATTTTAAGATTCATATTTGTGAAGTTGTTTTGTAGCTGGAAGCACAGTGAGTTTTTCTGGGTGGTGTTTTGTGATTTCAGATGCATTAGCGCTATCTGAGTTTAATCACTGAATCTGGCCTTGGACAAATCTAAACCCATGATAAAGATCTATGATCCATAATGGTTTGAGTATGTGGTGGTTTAGGCCAAAAACGTCCAAAAGAAACATCTCCTCAAAGGAAGGCAGGCCACAACCACCCCTCCCCCCAACCGGGTTCGGGAAAAAAAAATTTTCCTCAGAGGAAAGTGAAGGAGAAAATAAAAACTGTTTATTTAACAAACACACAGGAAAATGATAATAATAATAATACTAAATAATAAAGTCTCCCTCTCTGGAGAGAAAACCTGAAAGATTTTAGAGTCCTTCTGTGGGTGTGGTCTCTCTCCTCCTCCTCGGAGCTGGGTTGCCATGGGAGCCTCCCTCCAGGCCGGTGGAAGGTCCCCCGGTGGGGTTCTGATGTTCTGGTGTTCTGAACAAGTCCAGAAGAGAAGAAGGGAAAAAGCCAAAGTCCCAAGAGAAAAAAACCTCTTCATCTCTCTCCGAAGAAACAGAGCTGAAAAGCCGAGAGAAGCAGAAAAGGGTGCTTCCTCTGCTCCTCAGCAGCAGCAGTAGCTAATCTCTGTGTCCTTGAAGCACAAACTGTTTTGAAAAGTTCACTCAGTTTTTTTTTCCTCTGTCTCTTGCATCCAGTTTTTAAAGGCATAGAAAGGCTCAGGAATCATGTCTGGGCATAGAGCAGTGATAGGGGATACAACAGCATAAAGTCACCCCAAGACAGAGTAATACTTTTGACTACAATCCAAGAGTTCAGTTTTGCATTTCAGATTTTTTAAAATCTTGCTTCTCCTGTGATACTCAGGAAAGTTACATCTCTCTGGCTTTTGTAGCTCCAGCAGGAAAGTGGGGAGAACTCTCTAATTTGTGAAGACATGATAATGTTTAGGACTGTAGGATCTGAGGACAATTCAGGCCAATGGGGACTTCAGTCCAACCCCCTGATGCATTGCAGCAAAGCCAGAGTTTTGTGGCTGCAAGTGGAGCTCTAGTCCTTCCTGATTACTCCCCTTTTTCATGCAGTTGAGTGCACACACTGGGATGGGAACCTTCCACCTTGCTCTCTACCCTATGTTTTCCAAACAAATTGGTCTGTGATTTTTCATGTTTCATGGCCAGGCTTTCTTGCATGCCAATTACTTCTCTAAGCCTAGAACAGTTTTGCAGCGAGGTTCAGTTTCACTGTCTGCATGTGAGCATTGTTGTGCTAGTTTGAGCTCAGGAGAAAATGTGCTTAACTAGTGGAACTTTTATTGTCTCTGGAGCCTCCTCTGCCTAGCCCTGGCCTTCTTGCAGTTTCCTAAGCTCAGCAGTGCAGCTCAGCCATTCGTGCTTATTCCTACAATACGGCCAACCATGACTCAAATTGAGCCAAGTTTTGTAACTGTGGAATTCTGCTGTGGATTTCCACCTGTTACTTTGCTGTGCCTTAAACCAGACCTCCCCTGTTTAGGGAGGATTTTGAAATCCTTGCCAGGATTTCCACGTATTAATGTAACATCCAACGGTCTCTGCTTTCAGATAGTTTATTAAGTCTTGTCAGAGAAGTTAAAAATAGAGCAGGAGTACAGCAGAGAGTTCTGAATGTCTTGAGAATGTCCACCGAATGTCCGCAGAATCAAGATAACATGGCCTTCTTAAAGGTAAATCATCGAATAGGCACTTAAGATGAAAGATATTTTCACTTTTCTACTAATATTCAACAAATGTTTATAACACATTTACAGGAACTGCGGATTTCTTTATCCAATCACTTTAAACAATTCCCACTGCAGAAAATGGAGTAGTTGAAGAAGAAGAAGAAGGTTTAAGAACAACAACAATCCTCCATTTTGGAGTTTAGCTTTTCATCTATTTACTATATTAATAAACCCAACACCTTTATATATTCATCCTGTGATAACCTTACATGATATTCCATTATCTAATTCACACCGCTGTGTGTTCTAATTCTTCCCAGAGAGTAGGCAGTTTTCTCTATGGACGAAGGTCAAAAACAGTGCTGTCCAGGGGGGTAACACTCTTCAAAACAGGCAGAGAAATATTCCCTGCATTCTGGATTCCCACATGTAACAGTTCTCTTCAGCAGACCAAGAAATGGGATGAAGTTCATATGTTCATATAATACTTCAGAAGAGAGCAGCTTATCAGTGTCACTGAATCTTGAGAAAAAGTAAACAGGACTGTGGTAGGTGAGTAACAGTGAAGTGACAGAATGAATCACAAACACAGCTCTCTGCATAAGTGCTTCTCTTTTAAGTTAAAGGGATTGTGCCCCGGGGATCGCTTTGTGCCAGAGGAGCAGCTGATACCAGACACTGCTGCAGCACCAGGCACACCGGGCCCCCGGCTCACACCTGATCCTGGGGCTGCATCGCTTGTACTTGGCAATTTCCTGCACCACACAGCTATGTTAAATTGCTGTTCCTGTCTGGAAAAACCAGCTGTGTCAATTGCAGCTCCTTTCAGAATACAAGCTAAAAATACCCTAAAACCTAGCATTTGAAGGGACAATGTGCTTAGGGGAAAAGAGTGTTTTCAGATTTCTGAAAGGAAGATTGAAAGTAGAGAAATGCGCATAAAAATAAAAGTGTCTTTTAGTGGGTTTGATTTGCTTTTTTTTGGTTTGCTGTGGTGGCTTGTGGTTGATTTGAGGTTTTTTTGGAGGGGGGAGTTATTGGGTTGGTTTTTTTTAGTAAAGCTACTAAAAGCTAACAAAGCTGATTTACATTACTTATTTTTAACCCAAAATGTAATCTTCCCACTTTGGGTTTCATGACTGTCACAACGGACAGAAAGAAACACTCTATTTGATTGTTTTATCTCAGTGTGACTAAGAAAAAACTGGAAGAGAAACTAGTAAGGTTGTGTGGAGGTATGCACACCAGCAAACACTCTTTGTCCAGATGAGGGGCTACCTAAAAAAAAGCTGTTGTGAATTTTATTTTGTTATTTCTGTGTTTCTCTATTTCAGGTAGAAAGACAAATCTTTCTAGGGCAATTGTAACATAGTGGTATTGAAAATCATTGTTACTGATCAATGTTTCCTTTTTTACTTTATCTTTTATACTATAAAATACATGTACTTGGCAACTTTTGGGATTCTCTCCAATACATGTACTTGGCAACTTTTGGGATTCTCTCCAAGCAGTGAATATGATAATGAAAAACCCTCTCATTCTGTTGGCTCATTATTTCATTATTATTGCAGTGGTGTGTTTGTACATTAACACAATAGTAATACACACAGAACAGTCTGGAGTCAGAGGCTGAGTGTTGTAGAATCAGGACAGAGAGAATTTATGTCCCATAGAGAAAATGAGCATTCTCACTGCTCTCATCCACACAAAAAATGCAGCTCCCTTGACTAGAGTGAAGATGTTTCCTTAGGTCTGGTTCAGGTCTCATGGTGACAGAAGAAACAAAAACAAACAGAAGATGCTGTACTGTTTCCACATATTGCTCTGTACCTGTGATTTGCTCACCATGGAGATTGCAAATCTCTAATTAATTAGTGTTCCCAGTGAAATGACAGTATAGAAATCTGCCCTGCTAAACAGAAACACTGTTACAACTACAATGCAGTTATCCTGCAAGAAATTAATACAAAAAGTATTAATTTGGTGTGCTTCTGTATTCCTGGCAGTGATAAGCTAGTTTATACCTTCAGTACCATGACAATCACTCTAAATTGGACCAGCCTGGTTTCCTTTGATTATGTATTGCAAAAATACTGATTTAGGTGAAGATCAGCCACTCTCAGCATTTCAAGAGATTTCTCTTTAATTTGCTTGTGACTGAATTAACGCTGTCAGTTGAGGTCTTCAGTCATCTTTCTTTTTTCTTCTTCCACTTTTTTTTTTTATCATATCGCACTCTAT
Source organism: Gymnorhina tibicen (assembly GCA_013399875.1). Lineage (NCBI taxonomy): Eukaryota > Metazoa > Chordata > Aves > Passeriformes > Artamidae > Gymnorhina > Gymnorhina tibicen. The sequence continues at coordinate 163,441 of VXAZ01004091.1, read as the reverse complement.
TCTGTAAAAGAGCCACATGACTTATTGAAAAGTGAAATTTTATATATCGTGACTGACCACAGTACACATGAAGCTACTTGTACTGCAGATATCTGTTAAAAGTTATGTGCACAGACTTTAGTTAATAATTCAGAGACTGCAGGTATGCTGAGAGCTGTTCAGTCCTGTTAAAATCCATATCATCAAAATTACCTGCTCTCTATTATTTTCAAGCAAATAAACACTAGCTAGTGCATAGTTTTTCTGATGCATGCTCTTTGGTAGCAAAGTGCATCCTGTCCTGGTTCCAGTGACTTCAAAGAGAGGTTTGTCACATATTGATAATTCAATCTCACTGTGATAATTCATTCCTTGAAAGAAGCTTTGTGGATAGCCATTGAGGTGGGAATTTTGCCTTCTTACAGCACATTTTAGTTTGTCAAGGATGTTATTTTTCTTCTTGGTTCCTGCTATGGGGTAATAAGATACCCGGTCTGCTATTCAGTTATTTTGCATCTAAGAATACCTGTCATAGGTCTCTTCAAAGACCTTTTCTGTTTTCCTGAATAGCATAAATGTGGCCTTCGATTCTGTCAACAAATGAAAATAAGTGTCTGGAGTTCTGTTTTACAGATACTTCTCATACTTTTGCTCTAGCCCTGTATTTTCAATATTCTCAGAGGTATGTCAAACTTCTACAATTTGCAGCCTGTATAATTGAGAAAAGCTGCTCTTTCATACGTTATGAATAAGAGGGTGACAACAAACCTTAGAAAGCTCCTACATGTCCTTTCATTGCCTTATGTATAATATAAGAAATTAGCAGTTTGATTGTTATGGATCAGAAAAGATCACCAGGCAGAAAGAAACATGGAAGTTTGTGCAGTATTTCTGCTAAAACATATGAGGACAAGGTGCAGAGTTTAGCTATGGCCTCACAGATATGATTCTAGTTTCCTTCTCCATGTATACAATGGATTATTAGATGCCAAAAATTGACCCTATGATTCACAGTAGATTTTTCATTATATTAAATTTGTAGGAATGTGAAAGGTGGTGATTGCTAAATTATGTCAGTAAGAATGATCACATATAGGGCTAGAAAGGAAGGGGTCCGAAATTCATGGATGTGTTTTGATTACTGCTGTGCTATTTCTGTTCTCATTCTGAATATGTAACTTTTTCCTTCTTTACAACTGATAGGACAGTGCATCACTGCTGATGAGCAAGGCTTCCCTTTATCAGTGTTGTGTCTTTAGAGAGTTTTTCTGGTTTTTTGGCTTTCATGAGCATTTTTGACCTTCTTCTAGGATACCCATTGTTTCATATCTCTGTTCACAGCATAGCACGCTTTATTTGTAATTAATCATTAATTGTAATTCTTTGGTAATCTTAAAAAAAACCAAAACAAAGCACCAAAAAACCCAAACAAAAAGCATTCTCAAAAAATCCCTAAACCCAAAACACCGCCAAGAAAGAAACCAGCTAAACAGTTGATGTAAGAATTATCAAAATATTTTTGTAGATTTCCCAAAATTGTATAAGATCTTAGCTATTTGTCATGCAATCAAAACTTTTTAGATATTCTATATCCTTCTGCAAGTCTCTGTGTTCTCACTCTACTTTTGTATTTGTGTTTTACAAAGGCGGGACGTACAATCCAAATGACACCTAGACTAGTTATCGGGCAGAGATAATGGAACATTTTACTTTTGACAAAGAATGAATTTTTTATGACTAAAATGAATATTTTTTTGAATGAATGAATATTTAATTGTATGAAATAGAAAGGGGGTTAGTTTTAAAAGATTAATTAGTGGACCCAGCATGAAAGGGAAAAACTCTTTTTTTGTGTGTGTTTTATCCACAGCAATTTAATATGGTAGATAACTGTGACAGGATGTGTGAAGTTGAGACTTAGACTAGCGTTTTCAAATCTACAAAATGATTTGAATGTTCAATTTCCATTACAATTTGATGGGAGTTTCAGATACCTTTTTATATTCTTCCCTACTGGTATTGAAAGCAAGACTGTATACAAAATAAAAATCTCTTTGTTACACTTTCACCCTGCCTCACCTCTTTAATAGATCTGTAAGCTCTCGAAGAAAACGTGCACAGTTTTAAAGGTTAATTTAACTCCTGCTAAGCAGGTGACCCAAGGCCATGCAAAAGATTGTGAATACTGCTGCAAAAAGGCAGACATGCACTTTAACATAGCCTTACCTTATACACAGGTGCTGATTCATGAGATGTGTGCTCCAATTCTCTAGTGGCCTGAGCTTTCTTTCCACATTGTGGTTCCTTTTATTTGCAGTATTTATGTCCCCAGTTTTATATGTGAGAAAAGACCCAATAATTTTCTGTGTAACCTCTTCAGGCAAATGGGCTAGCCGAGACTTTTCTGTTGAGCTATCTTTGGAAGTGCTGGTCAAAGAGCTTTGCTGTGATTTTCTTCAACTTTGTCTCTGACCATATCTCCTTTCCTAATTTGTTTAATTAGGAAATCAGCAAATCGGCCTAATACTCTGTGCCCTTAGGCTCTGCCTACCTGTGACATACAGAATTTCTGCTCCGCACCTACTGCACATCCAAGTTTGCCAGTGCTGTTCTGGACCCACTGTCAGGTCCCCTGTTCCCTGACAGTGCCTTCCCCTAGTAGAATAACAGCAGTAGTCACTGACTCTGCCTGTTGTCAGAGTTTCAAAGCAAATACCTGAGCTGTGGCCAGAGGGGTTGGGTTGTTTCTGGGATGATGCTTCATTAGAATAACAACGTCCAAAGTTTGTTTTCCGTCACCCATCACCCAGTTGCCTCTTTTTTTTAAATCCCTCATAGAGGTAGCAACTACAGTATTAGTATAGTAGTATTAGGACACCCCAAGTATTATTTTGCCAGTATGAAATATGTCTGCAGGTTTGAATGGCTGCTACACATAATTCAAATTTATCTGTGGACGTTTTACTTGCCTAAGTAAACTGCTGTGCTGCAAAGTTTGGATTCAGGTCATAATTTCTTGAATTTAAGGAGCCTGAAAACTCTTTCCTTCCTGAAGATGTTCCTTCTACTTGGAGAAACATGCAAATGGTTTTTAAACATCCAAATATATGTGTGTACTCTTTGTGTCCATGATAGGGACGTTGGTCACAAACACTTAGTGGGGAGGAATTTAATTGCAGAGATAATCTCAGAAGTACAAAAACTTCTGAATCTTGGACCCTAGATAGACAGAGGTCCAATAAACATCATTGTTCATGGTACTATGTAAAGTGTGAGTAATATGCTAACTCTTCTGCTTATATTCAGCACTTACAGTGAATCACAGTGGTGTGGAATACAATTTTCAGATTTTAAGTCTTAGAATGATAATGTAAGTTTGAACTTAAAAAGTTATGTTACTATGACTCATACAGCAGAAACACAACAAATATGTTTATAGAAATATTTGTATGGTTATAATTAAAAACTGTTTCTCAGTAAAGCTTCTGTAAAGCAGCAGCTCCAACTTTTTATACAACATCTTCTTTTCAGCAATCTGATTCCATCACACCAGACTAGCCTATACAGAATGTTAAAATTAGGAATATGATGCTGTCCAAGTGAGCATAGTTATCTTGAAATGCTGGAAGCTGCACAATAGGGTATATTTGGCTCAACTGGAGTTCTTTTCTATTCTCTCATGCTTCACCTCAGCATATTCCTACTCAACAGGATGTCTAAACTCACTAGGAAAAGAAGACAAGTTAGTGGCACATATTATCTCTTTCCCTGAAAAGCAAATAACCCCCTGCTTTCTCAAAAGGTGATTAATGGAAGCTATTCCTGTAGAAATACTCATCAGCCAGTCCTTTCTCTTTCTCGTGCATTCTCTGGCAGGATTTAGTCTTGTACTTTTTCTGTTGAGAACCCCAAAGAATTATATGTTGCTCATCTTGCTGCCAAACCTCTTTTGCCAAAAATCTCTCGGAAGTTCATGTTATCTGAGGTGCATAAAAATATTGGAACTATCTTTGTGGGACTCCTACTCTATCCCAGAGAAATCTGTAGCATATCAGTTGACTTCAACAGGAATGTGCTTGGTCCAATATAATTAACAGTCCAGTACCACCTTCAACATTATAATACTTCTTAAAGAAATTGAGAATTGTTAGAGCAGAGTGGTAGTTGAAAACACCTTTTTGCTAGACTTGTTTATATACTCTTTAAATACAGTTTATGTACATTTATTAAAATGAGACAGATCTCAAAATGAAAATTGAATTAATTCTGTATATGTCCAGAGGACATTTAACATCACCTGTGCATATGCATGAAATGTGCTTGATAAGGCTGTTCACTTTGACAGGAAATTAATATTTATTAAATAAAGCATTAGTACAGTTATATCTAGAAGATTTGAAAAATTAAAAAGTCAGACTATTTACAGCCTGTGCTATGGTAATTGGTATCTGCTGTGTCTTTTTTCCCTATTTCATCTATGTAATAATGTATCGGAACTCTAATGACATTCTAAAAGTGCTACATTAACTATATGCTTTAAGAGCCATTTCCTGCTAGACTTGAATCAAATCACATCGATTCTGGGAAAACTTGAGTGCTCTTGGTCTTTCACCACTTCTGCAATGGCTACCTTGCTATTTCTTGTATGATATAGGCATGAAGCCCAACAAAGGCGCTCCTTATGATTCTTTGTCCTATTTAGCCCTGTGTTGCCCTGGCCAAAGGCAAAACTTACCAGCGGTTGCTCACATCACACAGAAATGGAGAGAAGATGCAAAGTTGAAGATCTGCTTCCCACTCTGCTCTCTTCCATGCAGAGTCTGGCATGGGAAAAGTAGTGTGTTCTGTGCTAATGGATACAGATGATAACCTGAGTACTAGTGCACCTTGAGCAACTGGAGCCAGGAGCTAAAATAATTGCCAGTATTGTGAGAAAGTGAGCAGTCTCTTATTACACATAAAATATGCAAAGACTGCTAGAAACAAGATTTCATTAATAGTGCAGCTTCTGGGGAGATTTGTCAAATGATTCACTCAAGACATCACTTTGTTTTCTTTGTTTTTGGTGACTTCCTCTCCCTGCCCCACCGCGATGTGTCTCGGTGCAGTTGAGTCCCTCCCTCTCTGACACCTGTGTAGTGCTCAAGTACCTTGAAGGTAACAGCCCCACCCTAAGAACCGTGTGTGTTACCATCCTTTTTCTGCTCTCAGTCCTTTGTGTTAAGTAGAGCTGCAAGACAGCAGGTGGGATTTTCAAAGGCAGGCCTGCAGTGAAAAATAAACATGCTGTTGATTTGGTTGGTCTGTGTGGCACTGAACTCAGTGGAGACTCACTCCACCTGCAGCAGGAAGAAATGCTGTGCTGGTGATGGAATTCTCTCCCTCCTGTTCTGGATAAAATTATTACTTGGAAGCAAACTTTGCTTCTCCTTTCAGACTTCATCCTGCTGCTCTTTAGGGACCCAGGCTGAGTGATACAGAACTAAATACCTCTGAAGATGGCTGAGACCTGCTCATTTATCTGCCTAAACACTGAAGTGAATTCAGAGTGACCTGGAATCTCGGGGAAAAATATGTTTTTCCAGTGTATTTCTGTTAAAACTAGGTTTTCCAATCTTTGGAGTCACCTGTTTTGGTTGGAAGTAGACCAAACCTAGATGGTTTAAATTCTTGCTGTTTCTACAGCATGAAATGAAGCAATACAGAAACTGCAGTATTTCAGCAGCTGCAGACCAAAGACAAGCCATTAACCTGTACAACACCTAATGATTTTTGGTCTTTTTCAGCTGATGAACTCTAAAAAAAAACCAGCTAGTATCTATTTGGGTTTTTTTCTCTGCAATCTGCACAAGGGCTTGAAGGATCACCTAGTAGTTCCAGCAAAAGGATAATTTTCTTTTCTCTACGTTTACATTTATAGTGCTGCAAGTTGTTTTTTGCTGTGCTGCAAGACTCTTACTTCATATTTTAAATCATGCAGCATGTAAACACCAAAAATATTGCTATTTGCAATGGAAGATTATTGCAATTGGAGTTTTGAGAGGATGTGGTTTTGATGGGGGTTTTTTTGTTTGGGTTTTTTTTCTGATTGATAATAACATGCCTGATAAGAAGTTTTTTGTTTTCTTTGAAGGCACTAACTATAAGTGATTTTTTTTTTGTGTGTCAGGGTGCTGTTCCTTCATCTCCTCTTTATGCTTTATGATGTTTTTAGACATTGAATTATGTGCACCCATTTTCTCTGAAACTGCTTGATTCCTGATAATTGTTTAACAGAACAGACTTTTTTCGTGCTGCTATGAATTCTGTAAGCCCAGTAAATTCTGTCACACCACTTGAAGCCTAATGGAATAATAATGACACCTTGTAGCACAAAACCCATGAAGAAGGGGTTAATATGTGATGTGCTACTCATCAAGATTCTGTGGAGTCCTCAATCAGCTGAAGTTCAAGGCAAAGCTACAATAACTTTCAATTGCACCAAAATTTCAGCTTTGGATTAATTTTTATCTAATCAGAGGTGTTTAGAGATGTGTAAATGTATATTCACAATAAAGAGGTCAAAATATACAAGCTAATTATCAACACATAATGGCATATATAATGACAGCTGAGCAATTTTAATCTGATCCTGTTTCTGTTTCACATAAAGATCCTGTGAATTCTTTATTCATAGTTTTGCAGAGGGCTCAGAAAGGCTTTTCAATCCACAGGGACTAGGAATTGTCTCTTCTGTCCCTAATCAAATGAAACAGCAGCTTATTTTTCTGGTTCAGCTTCTTGCTCACTCCTGCCGAACTTGGCTTCCCAGCCATTTATCCCAATAGGTTCTTTTTGGCACTTTTGCATTAGTCCAGGTATTATCTCCTGTTCCTTGCTTAGATGAGTTGAGGCCCACATGCTGTGAGGGCAGTCATTCCAAGAAGTAACAAGTTCCCTGCTGTTGTCTCAGGACTGGACGTGGATCCATCGTGGCTCTGCAAGCACGGAACTGTGATCATGGGGAAGGTGTAAAGATTGGGGCATTCACAAGGCAAACAGCTACACCCATGCCATACTGGGCACGCCTCGGCTGAGCAAGTGGGAACTACTATTTTTTCAAATGTATGGTGACAATAAGGAGCGTATTCTTGTCAAAAAAAGTCAACTCCCCGGCAAAATTGTGCATCTTTTCTTCAAAGCATAAGAAGATAATGCTCTCTGCTCAAAGATGAGTCATAGGAAGATTTTCTTTTTTTCTTTTTTTCTTTTTTTAAATTGGTTGAAGCCCTTACTTTTTATCCTTTACCTCTTTCTGAGAAGCATATGAAACATTTAAACTTTCTAAAACCATTCAGCCTGAAGGAAATCCCCAGCATGGGAGACTCCAGGCCAAGATATAATCAATAGAAAGCAATCTGAAAATGAGGATTTCTGGGGTCAAATGTGTGGAGTTGTGACCAATGTGCCAGTTCAGTATGCAAATTTCATATACTCATGCAGTTAGAGGAAGTGTGTATGTGTATGTATATGTATATGCATAGATATTTGTTCAAGACCAGAAATTCATATTGCAAATAGTAATTTTTAGGTCTTTCGGAAAATACAACCCACAGATTCATATCCCTGTAAGGAAACTTATAGAAAAGAAGTAGGAATCAAAGTTTAAATATCTAGCCAAATAAGGAACACAAGAAAAATTGTTTCTAGAGGTCTGCTAATTAGTCAATATGGATGATCCTAAAACATATTCTTATTTATGTTTTACCTATGAAAAGAAAAATTGCGTTGACAGAAAATAGTGTTACAACTCCGCTTGAAAAGATTGACATTTTTCTAAGAACCTCCCTTACTCTTATTACTATTATCGCTTTTCCCTAGATTATTCTCACTCACAGCCCACGTACAGTGTCTGAGGATAATTTTAAAATTATGATTGTTAAAAATTTAAAATACTTTAAAAAAAAAAAAAGGAGCAGTTTGTCAGTACTAGAGGTGTGGGCAAGAAACCTGCCAGAGAGAAACTAGAGAGGAGAAGTAAGAAGCTGCTTTTAGGGCTCTGAAATATACCAAGTGGACATCATGTAAGCTTTCTCTGCATGCAGTCATTTTCTTTTCTTAATTGCCCAGTCAGGAATCAACCCTGTACAGGAGGCTTAAGTCACATTTTTCAAACTCATCATCTGCCACAGTGCATTCTTGAACTTTATTAAGGCAACCCCATAAAAATCCCACCCTGTCATATTTCAAAGTATAGAAACTTGCTGCTGTTTCACACCTGGAACTGAAGGATTCTCCTTTCTATCCTGCTACCATTTCCCCTAGGGAGGAGAGGAGATGCTGCTTTTCCTTTTATATATACCTCTTCATTTTGCTCAGTGTAGGTCATTACATCAAATATCCTCAAGAAGAAGATATACATAGATGCGCATTACATGAGTAACAGTCTCCCAATTTGAGCTACACTGTCCAGCCTAACAAATTGCTAATGCAGCGGGAATTTCTGAGTCTGAGGTCTCTTTGCACTAGACACTCACAAGAGAGCTATCAGTGCCTTAATAGACATGAAGATAGTACTGAAGATATCCCCAGCTCAGTTACTTGTGAGTACAAGATAGAGAAAAGGTGAGAAAATATGCCATTCAGCTTTACTGGAAAGGATAAGGGATGAACGAGGCATCAGAAGACTCTCTGCACTTCCAGTGTTTTAGCACTTTGCCTGATGATTTGTATGATGATTTAGAAAGACTACATTAGAATTGCTCCTATTAAGTACATAAACATGACATCACTTTGTTTCAGAGAAGTACAAGTAGGGATGTCAGTAGAAGCTCAAAGATGTACCAAACTCTGGATAATCTAACGGAGGAGAGAAATTTGGAGGAAAATGGATATAATCTAACATTTATCTTCTACATTTCTATCTTGGGGGAAATCAGATTATGAGCTCCACCTCATGGAGGTGGGCTCAGTTTTGGGCTGACCAAGCATGGCTCAGCTTGGGTTGGTTTTTTCTGTTACCTCTTCGTTATTCCCAGCACTGAATGGACCTCTTCAGCTTTTCAGCTCTGTTTGTGCTCTTGAGGGTTGGAACCTTAGAGGATATATTATTTACCTGTCTCAGGTGTAGCTGAAGGAAAGAGTGCTCTTTCCTTTCCCTGTTGTGACATTTCAGAAGTTCCTTGCTTGATGTCCTCTCAACAGTACAAGTGAGTCCTGTGGCACTCTGAGTGGATGAAGTGAGAAACCCTGTTTGGACAGGGCTCGTGTCAGGTGGGAGGTAATGTCTTTGTTGAGGAGATATGTGGTGGTGGGCTTTCATTCTGTGTCTTCTGTCTTACAAACTAACATTTCTGAGACTGCTTGCTGTGCACAGCACTAACTTATTTGAGAAACGTTTTGCCAAAATTGCGCTATTCTTTGTCAACAAGATCAGCGTGGTCAAAACGGTCTTGGTAGACAGGAGTTGCAATACAAAGTGGATAGCTTATTCAACTGATATGATTTTTCATACTTCATAGGTATTATCAACAGGGTCATTCAGTTTTCTACCTCAAATGCTCATGTTTATAAAACTTCTGTCCAGGACAATTCTTTGAAGGCAGTCTGTGAAGGCTCAGGTGATGCAGGGCTCAGCTGGGGCTGGTGAAAGGCAAACTACCTTGACTGGGCATTAGTCCAATGGGGTTGCTTATCACCTGGCCTTTGGGTAAAGCGCTTACTCTTTGGTTGTATTACAGAGCAGAAGAAGTAGTGCTTCCGAATAATGGTGTTTGATGAAAATAAGAAAAATCAGCACCCAAAACAAGATGAGGGTGGCAATGTGGAACAGATCACAATGGGAATCTGTGGGCCGGGAGAAGAGTGTATGCATTTAGTAGTGACTGAATAAAGTATAAAGGAAGAAACATGACATCAAATTTTTGTAACATGAGAACTCCAGGGAAGCTGGTTGTCTCAAAAGTATCTAATGATAACTACTTGTCAAAAAAGTTTTCATGAAAAACATAATTTTAAAATGAAGTGCTGTGTATTTTATTTTTTGGCAAATGTTAATTTTTATCAAATTTGGCTTTTGGTGAAGATAATTTTTTTAATATTTTTATCTATTTTTTTTCTCTTTTTAAACTCTGAGCCACCCCCTCCCGCCCCAAGCAGAGAAATAGTTGTTTAAATCTCCATGAGGTATGAAAAATTTTGTTCTGTAACAATGCAGGAAAAAAGAAGCTATCAAAGTAAAAGAAATGAACTTTAAAGACCATGACATAGAGCTCAGGATTATCAGTGATGATGCTGTGCTTTGAGTTCAACATGTACTTAATCCTTTCAGGAACAAGAAGTCTTTGCTGGATTGAAATCTATAGGTCAACTTCTATCCTTTTCAGGTTTTGATTTCCTAGCAACTCTTCCTAGCTCTGAATGAAGGCTCTAATGATTTGAGCTCACATGAGAGATAAAATTTTGTAATTGTGACACTAATAGGTGTGATTTTGGAGTTTTTTTTTCTTAGTGAGGAGACATGCCTGTTACAGGACATTGTGCAAATAGTGCACACATACAGGATACATTTTAGCCAACAGAAGGTAAGATTTTTATTGAAAAAAAAAGTGTCAAAAGGCAATGTTGTAATTCTGCCCAAGAAGAGAGGACGAACAGAACCATTTTGACCCACCGCACTCAGTCACCAAGTAGGTGATAAAATTACTTGACTTGAAAGAGTGCAGAACCATCAGTGTAAATATTCTTCCTTTTCCCAAGAAGTGTTCCACGCTCCTGGGACCATGACTTGCTTTTTTTTGGTCAGAATAAAGATAATTAGAAGACATTTCCAAATTATTTCCAAATCAAATTTACAGTGGTCAGAGGGAAGCCATGGTTCTCAGTTCTAGTCTGTCTTCATCGTCATGTCTGTCTTCACGGGGAGTGAAGGTGTCCATGAAGCTAACACCGACCTAAGCCCACAGGAAGCCTTGGTGTTTGCACTGTATTTCAGCTGAACCACTTGAGACAAGCAAATGTGAGCATGTGAGACTGAAAAAAACTGCCTGTGAGGGATGGAGGTCCATGATACTCCAATCTCTATTGTTGGTCCTATCCAATATGCAGTGTTAAGAGAATGCATTCATCTGCTACAGCCAGGGCTGTGCTATGTGTGTTTGTTTGTGAATGTGTGTGTTCGCATAATCAGAACTAAGTGATATTAAATGAAGTTTTCTTGCCCTCCCGAGGACTTCGTATTAAACACTTCCAGATGGCTCAGTGCTGGAGATAGAAGAAAGTGTAACCATAGTGATGGAATGGAAATTATTTCTTTGTTCCTAGGCTGCAGTATCCTACAGACACTGCCGTTTTCAAGGTCAAATATATATTAGAAAGAGATAAAAATTGAAGAAAAATATGCTGGCTTAGCTACAAAAGCTAATTTATTTTATGCATTATAAATTGTGTTAAAAATGACTAAAATGAGATTTCTCAGCAAGAAATAAATGTGTGGTTTCACAAAACTAATTTCCAAAGATGAACACGATTACAGAATTTAGCTTTAAAGCTTTTCAGGCCATCAGAAAAAACAGCAAAGCTATCAATTACCAGATTTCAATGGCGCTTCTGTCAGAAATATAATGGTAATTTTAGCATTCTCCTCAGCATTTACTAAATTAAGAATGTCTGCTAACAGATCAATTAATTGGAGCATTATTTAATTTAATGAAACGTGATCCATCAAAGAATGCTAATCAGTCTTTAAAAAAAACACATTCTGGCATCTCTTTCCAAATGGCAGAAATAGTAGGGCCCTGACATGGTGAGATGACAGTTGTAACTTTGAGGATTTGAGGTTAAGATTGAGCACTCTTCTGAACAAACAGAACTCCTTCTTGTCAAGGTTTTGCCCAGTACTGAGCTCTGACACGTGGTGTTGCTGTGCTCTCCTGAAAATATCTTGTCGCAGGTAGCCCTGCCACCCTTCAGTTACTCTGGTTCCTTGCTCCGTGCCTTTTCCAGGGATGGATGAATATGCACTAAATACTGTTCCGATTATGATGCTCAAAGTCAGTGTTAAAAATTTTGAAGGTCAGAAGGTTTACTTCTGCAGATCTCCAGAGTCTCTCCCCTCTGTCCTGGGGAAGTACACAAAGCAGGCTTTCCATTACTTGTAGTAATGGAAGTTCACTGCAGAGCAAGGCTTGGCAGCAGGCAAGGCAGAATTTCTTGTGGAGGAAGCAACACAGAAGATGCCTCCTGGCAAACTGATCTTGGGGTGAGTTTGAGGGAGCGCAGATGTGGCAGTTAAAATCAAGCTTTTTGTTTGCAAGTGAGGACTAAAGAATTCTTCTATATGACTCACAATTTTACTCAGAGTGATTAATTGCAGAAAGCCCATTCTCCTCCACCTCCATAGTACAGATGTGGGCCAAAGCTGCTCTGTCTGCTGTGGCGTGCCAAGAGACAGTCAAGTGAAAGGAGCAGAGGCGGCTTGCAGAAGGAGCAAGGAAATCCCAGAATGAGCAATCAATTAAATAAATTTTGTGAGTCTCTTCAGTCAAACATGCCTTCTTTCTTTGAATTCATTCCTTTGCTGCCTTTTCAGCCTCGTGGTGGGGAAAGCTCCTTTGCATTAGCCAGGGTAAAATTACAGGAACAAGTCTAAACAAATAATCCAACTCCCTACCAAAAATGACAAAGGACGGGAGTCCATGGTCACAGAGGCATTGAGGCTTGTTCCCCTGTGACAGCTATTATTGAAACAGTGTTATAAGCATTGCTATCTGCTCCTAACCAGATGTATACATCTGATGTGAGTGCAAATGAGTAAGCTGAACTTATATTTTGATAATTCAGGGATCTTAAAGATTCAGTCAGAGCATTGCTTCATTTATTTTCTCCATTACACTAACAGAACTCTGATGTGAACCTGAAGGACCCCAATACACCCATTAAGAGAGCAAAAACTGCTATAATATCTATGCGGGAGAGGGTCTGGATTTCTTAGGATATTTTAACTAAAACAAAGTTTTAATGTTACCAGACTTCTTAGTGATTTTGTTTCTTGACAAGAAAAGGCATTTGCAAGGTGAGATTTGACCAGTAAGACAATATTTACCAACAAAGAATGAAGGGAACAAGAGGCCTGAGATGACTGAGGCAGGGAGGAAGGGATGCCTAGAGGGAAAAAAAAAAGAAAAAAAAATCAGCTGATGCTCGTTCTTCCTACCATATTCAGGGTATGGACTCCAGTCATAGGAGCTGCTGCCAGGGATGGTACTGCCTCCATGACTCCAGGAATGGAAACAAACTGATCTGTACCAGAAATCAGTAACCCTTCTCCTTGGGGTGATGGTGATTTTTCATATTCTGAACCTCTGTCTTATATTTGAAGGTCTTTGGAAACAACTGAGTTTAAGAGGAAATCACTCACCCTGAGTTGGGTAGCTGAGACATTATCTGCTTTCTGCACAGAGCATTAGTCAGTATCACAACCTGACTCTGCTACTGGTTTTTGGGGGGATTTTGTGCTTCAATTTTTCAAGATTGCATCATCTCTTAATAAGCTTCCCTTCTCAAATTATCAGTGCCTAAACACTTGTGAGGGGGAAAGGGTACAGAGGACTGAAAGAGTTGCAAAAATGTTATCTATATCTGAATTATGAAGCAAGTCTCCTTATTAATCTCCAGATAGTCTGGGATGCAATCTTATGATTTTGTGACCTTTTCTCACCTGGAGAGGTGTCATCTCCCTGCAATGTGTATTCTCTGTGCTGCCAGAAAGACCTGTTTGGTCTTCTTAGTACTTGGAATAATCCCCAATGCTTTTCTGATGACTGCTTCTTGTACAACATGTGGGAATGGCATCCAGAGACCCAGTTTCCTCTGTATCACAAAAATGAATCACAAAAATCATGTCCTTCTCAGGATAAGTTCCCGGCTTCATATAGCAACTGTTTTAAACAGGTCAGATGAACTGAGCTTTACTCCGCTGACCACAAAGAACATCTAAACATTGATCAAATGTAAACATTTACTTTCTAACTGCTGCTGAAATTAGTCCCTTTCTGCTGAGTGCCCTGCAGAGACAATCCAGGCTCATTTCCTCATGGCACATTTGGATAACCACAGTTCAGTTCTAGAGAAGGGTTTGATTTGAGTTTTTAGTACTGAAACTGCCACCTGATCTTCTTGATACTGATTTCCTAAATCAAAGACAGCTTTTCTCCTTCTGCATACTTCACTAAAATTCAACATACTTCATTTAAAATTATTTTAGAAGTACAAGAAACTGATATTTTAAATAATACTTATTTTCAAAACATGAAATAAATGAATTTTGAAATAGATATGACTTTTTGCACTCTTGGAGAGTGGCAAGTGGATGCACTTTTGCTTGGGAGACAGTGTGGATGTGGAGTGTGGTGATGGCTTCATAAGAGCAGCACAAGAGCAGACCAGCCATTTTCACAGTCTGGCACTGATCAAATTCTCAGAGATTGTCTGAAACAGACTGATGGTCTTTCTGTTACCTTCCAAACTGGCATTTCAAAAGCAACTAATGGCCACCAGTGCCACACATTTGTGGCTAGCCAATCTGAAGCATCATAAAAGGTGTGGGGATTGAAGAACAGGAGGCATGTGAGTAGGCTGAGAACCTGGGTTGGTTCAGCTGTGCAGAAGCAGGGTGAAAGAGAGCCCAGCTGGTGGTTCTCACCATATTCATGTGCAAAACGTTGATGACACCTGCCATCTGCAGCAAAGCTATCCTGAACACCAAGAGGCTGAACTTACTTCAGTGTCATGTGTGGGCTCCAAGGATATCTCTGTGTGCAGCTGGTAAGGGTGATGCAGCTGCTACCTGATTTTGTTTCTGCTTCTTACCTGCAATTCATATACCTCTGTTCATTTGAAGGTGCTGGATGGAAGATGCCATTCTGGGTCTTAGCAGTGTTGATTTTCTGGTATTTTTTCAGATAAGAAGTTGGGAAGTACCATGGGGTTTAGTATGCTCTAAATACAACTCATTATTATGCTAAAAACTCGGCTCTTTTTCTCCACAGAGAGATTGAAAACATAAGTACGTAATCCTTTCACAATCTGAGTAACTCCTTCGTTCAAATAATTTACCACTGTTACAGTAAATTAATTCTGGGATGAATATAGAAGCAGATGAGAGTGAAAGGGAGGGGGAAAAATGCAATGCTCTCTCTCTGGTGAGCGTTCCCATTTCTGTATCTGTTTCCCATGCTGTGGCTTCTGGGGGTCCCCTCATGGCCCTTCTGTTGTGTGGAGACCTTCTTGGTGAGACAAACAAAGAGCACTGCCTCACCTCAAGGAGATGGGCATCTCTGTGTGGGATGCCAGGGGCTCGCTCTGGCAAGAAGGGACAGAAAGAGGAGCAATAGGGCAAGATTTTTTCTGAACTATTGCAATAGATGAGAGGTTTAAGGACAGAGTCAGAGGCAACATGAAGTATTTTATCACTTCATAAGCCATCAGGAAGTACTTGACAGTGCTGTTAGTTTCCTCAGCATGTTAGTTGGTCCATTTGCCACCTCAAAATAATGATTCACTTTCTAAATATGTAATAAAGACACTGAGAGTGCTTGTCAAGGAATAATTAACTTAGACTCTGCTCGGAGAAATAGCTACTGATGCTTCAACTTCCACGTGGTGTCAGCACATAGAGCAGTTGTGTTTACACAGCCTGTGGGCCACCATACTGCAAAACTCCCTCCTCGGTCATGAGTTTGAGCAGCAGAGGAGTGTGCCAAAGCCAGCATCAACAGAGTGGAAAAAGATTTAAAGGGTTCAGTTCAACTACATGGAGTTTAGTGTGATGGTGGGATACTAAGAAAGGTTTTTCATGAAGAGATGGGGCAGTGGGAATGTCTAGAGATAAGGAAGCTTCTTCTATGGCTTTTGGGGGTTTTTGTGCAGGCATTGCGAAGTTATATTAAAGTTAGAATTCCAGTTAAAACTCAATAAAGATACCCAGAAGGGTGTATAAATCTTGTGTCTTCAAAAGGAAACTGATGAGCTTTCAAATCTCTAAGGTCATCTTCTTTCTCCAGAATGAAAAAAAGAACAAAAACTGTAAAAACAAAGAGGCTGAGAACCAAAGTGAAATCCTGGTCTGGCAGCAAGTCTTCTGTCTCTAAACAGAAGTGGTGCAGGTTTTCTCATGCCTGGTGGCAGCCTTTCTGGCCCAGCCTGGCTTTAAAACAATGTGGCAAGAAGATTTGGACATAATTCTGGAACAATAGTGAAAACTTTAATGGAAATTCATCCTGCAGATCAACAGAAGCATCCTCAAACATTTCTTTCCCTTCTTGCCATTGATTTTACAGGACTGACTGGTAAACTACATTGCAAGTTACTACTAAAAATGAAATGCAGGTTAGTTGAACACGTCTTATCAGGATTGTAGTTGGTCAGGTTAACACAAAATCAGATACCATTCTAGTGAAACAGAAGGGAGAGGTCAATTAGCCATTTATATGAACTGTAAAATCACTGTTGACTGTGCTATGTGTTTCTCTTCTTCCCCTATTCCCTCACACACACACACACACACACACACACACACACACTTCCTTTTGTGCTATGGAGCATTTGTAGCTAAATCAAAATAACTTCATTTGAATATAATTTCAGATATCATTTGACTATGAGAAATTTTTCATACCAGAACATTTTTTCTCTTGAGAACACAGTCATGAATACTCCAGTCTGTTTGATTGGCCGTGACTGTTGATGGAACTCTGATTTTAATTCTGCCTCAGGATGATAGAGTATGAGACTGTCTCTTCTTTTCTCCTAAATTTTGGAGCTTCTAGAAAAGACTGAGATCCCATGACAAGGCAGTATTTTTGACAGATGTATAGATTGGCAAAGGGAAGACCAAGAAGGGATCAGTTCATGAAGATGTTCATGTTCCAGTGAGAGCTCACAGATTCTGTACAGCCATATCTCAAATTTTGGCAGAGGGAGGATAACGATGATGAAAAACAGTTCTTATATTGCTGCAGACACAGGACACATATTCTGCATGCTTTGAGGGATACAAAGAATGCTTTTATAGGGAAGAAAGAAGAATTGAGTTAGTGGAAGATGAAAGCGTTCTGAATTGGGCCATAACTATTTCATTACTTTACATGAAAAAGTCACAGGTTTCCTCTCAATGACAGTTATACTGCCAAGCTCCCTGAACACAGCCTCCATGAGACTAACACAGAGAGAAGTGTATTGGTTCTGCTGCTGGGACAAGCAAGTCAGACACCGCACAATGCTGGATGCTCTACCAGGGTTTCTGTCTATTCCCACATTCTTTAGGTTTAAAGGTATGGTTTCAGGACTGAGATTGGATTTATTTGAGGCAATGATGTAGTTCATGAATACAGGCATGTTTCAAACTGGAAACATAAGTCACTGGGAGTATACAAAGCAGAATTAAGTCTTACGTTTAAAAACTGTAGCAATGAAGAGAACTCGAACAGTTTTGGTGGGGACTGAAATTACAGATTTTGTAATGGCATGTATTGACTTTTTCATCTCTCATCTGAATGTAGCTGGTGTTCCATTGGCGAGTGTCTCAGTATTGCTTGTCAGCCATTCTGAAATGAGCCTGTGTTATTAGACTGTGTCTTCAAGTAGAACATCTGTCTAGAACAAATAACTTGGCTAGCAGAGTAGCTGTGCTTTGCTTTTATTCTTTCTAGGCCTGTTCATTGGACCAGAACTAAGCAAGATAGTAGGAGGATGGCATGAGGATTGATGTGCAGCACTGTAGAGAATTCTCCTTATTATCTGCTCAGGTCCTGGCACAGTGCGTGAGATGGTTTCGTGTTATGTCCGTTCATGGTTTCATTCACAGGTTCAGCTGCGCGCAGCTTTGTGGCAGATTGCTCGTGACAGAGACACGCAGAGCAAGGCTGACTTTACAATACTTTGGTTCCATGCACTTCTTGTCTACTTGAATGGAAATACCCACACTCAAGTGTGTCAAGCACCATCAGCTCACACCAGAGCACAAAAGCATGTGCTGGCACTGGCAGGGCTGAAAAGAAGCCGGTGTTAAAGGGAAATATTTGTTGAGAAGTTTTAGTATGTTTTAATTATGGTTGAATGAATTCTCACTTAAACACATGAATTATTCCAACAAAACATAATCCTTTTTGTTGAAATATTTTAGCAGGAAAAAGCTTGATCCTCTGGACATGAAAAGAGAAGGACTAAACTGCAGCCAATGCTAGAGAGAAAAGAAATTCTCTTAGGCTGTCCAAAACAGCTCAAAAATGCAGACAATCAGCGTATAAACTGCACTGGAATTCCTGGCAATCACAGTATGGTTCATTGTTTGCTTTTTCATTACTTTTTATTTTTTAAATTTATGCCTTCCCACCATATGCTATTTCATAGACCAACAGATATTACTACCATTGTTATTATCAGCTGTCCCCAAAAAATTTCCTTTCCCAAAATGTAATCTAGTATAATTTCTCAGATGTGTCAAATATATCCTTGCTCTGAATGGAATTAAACATTCAGATAAATGCAAAGTACTAGTTAAATGGACAAGAAAGAAGGAAAAAAATACCAGATAACTTTGTGGTTACTTATCTCTTTAAGAAATTACATTCTGGCAATCGTCTTATCTGCAAATTCTCATCCCTCGTATATTTGTTCTCTCTCTCTCAAGGCACCCCTAACTTGCCACTAAAAATGTCAAAATACTTTGCAACAAGCATGCCAGCATCCCTTTAGCGGTGATAATTCATTTGGTGGGGGGGTTTATAGGAAAGGCTACAGTGGCTGGATGGTGTTGGGACTGAATTTCTCATTCATTCTTACTCCCTCTTTCCAGGGAGTATCAGAAGAAATTAAGTGAGGGAAAGATTGAAAGATCCTCAAAAATATAGTGGAAAATATGAAGGCTCTTCTTCCTATATTTTTTACTTAGCCAACTGTGTTCTTAATGCCTTATCTCTCCTTGAAGTATTTTTCATAGTGCGGAAGTGGCACTTTATTTCCAGAAACCTTACTGTGTGGAGTCTTACCTGCTGCCAAGAAATTGCTGGAGCCAGGAAGCAGAAAAGCAGCATGAAAACCTGGGATAATCTGGGTTAACTTGACCTTCATAAGTGCCACTAAAGGACAACACTGTTATTTTGAAGATGAAACATAGGTGCAGCTGGCAGGTGTGTTACGTGAAGATGCTGCACTGCATTCTGCCAGCAAAGGCACCAGTGTCCTGCACAGGGCCCATGAGAATCCGTGTGAGTGTGAGGGTCCATGCCGGAAGATGAGACAGCAGGACTGAGTGTCTGCTAAGGTCCCACAGTCTTGTTCTCAATATTTGCCAGAACTTATTTTTTTAACTGACTTGTTCAACACTTAGAATAGGGTTAGCACAAACAAAGGTATCAAGACAGACTTTCGGGAAACTTAACAAAGGGCATTCCTCCTGTCCTGGCATTATGTACTGGAAATAGATGGCTATTGAGCCATCATAATTTGATTATTGGGGATGGTTCTGTGCAGGGCCAGGAGCCGGACTCAATGATCCATGTGGGTCCCTTCCAACTCAGCATATTCTGTGATCCTGGGATCAAAAGCTATTCTCATCTTTGCTCTCCCACTTTAGGTCCTGATTCCTCTGTGAGGCCTTCACTGCCTTACAGACTCTCATCTCTGTCAGGACTGCGAGTGTTAGTTTGTTTTTCTGCTTTGCAAAAATAACCCAGTTCATTTTTGATGGTTTAAAATGAAACAAAAAGGCATTTTAGAAGTTCTCGTAGAAACACAAATCTTTCCATATATGACATGCAATCAATCAAAACATTCTCATTGTTTTACACAAAAGTATTTGGAACAAAAATAATGCTACCTGGAACAGCAATTCTAAAATAACTTTATTTTAAAATATCTTTGTCTTTCTGTTTCTACCACATGTCATGGACTCTGGGCATGAAAATCTTTCCCCAGAGGCAGAATTTGCAGGGTACTTGCCTTAAATATGGACCCTGAAGATGAGCTGCATACACCTTCAGCAAAGACTGTGAATCCCTAACAGACTGGTACCTACTGACCCATTTGTAGAAATTAATCCCTTTTGAAATAACAACCTATTTATGAACCCTCTTTCTTTCAGACTGGGTGGATTTTTTGCCACATCATATAGTGCTGCAGATGGGATGCTTTACCACAGCAGAACAGCCACAAGAAAGGTAGATGCAAAATACGCTACATGATAGGAAAAAAAGCTTTATTTTATTTTTCAGATTTAAAACCCAGATTTAAAACTTTGCTCCAACTCTGCAATTAAATAATTTTTTTAAGCAGTATTAAGAGAAATGAGTTCAGTTGTGCTTTATCAGGCAAAATTAAGAACTATCTGTAAGGAAAATATACATATTTACTCACATATCAAGTTTTACCTCTCATTTTCTGGAAAACAAATTAAACCTGACAAGGAATTAGAATAGCTTGAATCATGTGTCTAAGCAAGAAGATGAACCCATCAGTATTTGTAAAAAACAGGATGTATTTATATACTTAGTGGTGCCCTTCATCTTATCTTTGAAACCAAAACAGAGGAAAAACTCTTTTGTTCTTGTTTATACCAGGCTGAATGTTTTTGCTGCATGTAAAGTAAATCTCTGTTGCCTTCCTCTCCTGAATTAGAAACCAGGCAAAATTACCAAAAGGTGTCTTTGATTATCCTCAGATGTTTTTTCTAGTAACTGAAAAAACAAGGTAATTGTCTTGGATTCAAAGATACTTACTATGCCTTTTATAAACCCTGGTTTGAAAGGACAAATATCTGCTTTGTTGCACACTATTCAATCACTTTTTGTGTTTATCTTACCAAGCTAATCTGTCAAGATGAAATCTGTCATTTTTTTGCATTTGTAATGCCTTTGTTACCACAGTAGCTGGGAAGGGAGAACTTAAACGGAAAAGACTCCAAAGCAATCATGCTCCCCAATCTTCATTTGATTTTGATTGTTTAGTTTTTAAGATCAAGATTCTTCCAATATTTTGTGGAGAGTTTATGGGGGTTTTGGGGCTGCTTTTACAACCAAATGAATATTCTTCACTGTCTGAGAGAAGTAAAACCTGAGCAGATCATTCTTATCTCTAGCTGTACCATGGCCGATGTTTCAATAAATATGTTTGCTGCTAAGGAAAGAAATGTTTATGATTTACCTAAACTATAAACCAGGACCTTGCAGTGGTATCTACTCTGGGATGGGACTGGTTGGAAACTTTGTACCAGGTGTGCATCCAGTGCCAGGTGTGCTTGTTTTAATTCAGAGCCAAGGGAAATATGGACGATGCTCTTAATTGGACTAAAAGGGAACCTGCTGTTCCTTCGTTGTTGGCAGTAAATTGTAAAGAAACTCACAATGTTAATAAGTGTTGTGCAAACAACAGCAGTGGGAATGAAAGCCAGAGTTGCTCCAGCTTTCAAGCACTTCCCACCTTCTTTTGTCCTTCCTTTTTTTTAACATAGGCTAGGTTTGGAACTAACAAAACTGCCTTTACTCAAAGCTGATGAAGCAGCTGCATTTTAATATCCGTTTTCCTAGAGTTTTAAATTTTTTTTGTCTTTTCAACTGAAATGAATTTAGGAATTGTTTCTTTCTAGAAGTTTTCAATAAGCATGTTGGTGATAGGATTTTAAATTCATAAAGCTGGCATAGTCTTAGTTTAGCCCATTGTGGTAGTGTAAAATAAAAAAGCTTTTTGCCTGCTCTTTTGCCACTCCAAGCTTGTATTTGATAATTTTTTAAACTGCATTATTTTAAACCCTTTCTATTTTGATGGAATAAAAGAACGAATCATGGATTCATGGTGAATATTCTTTCAAGTAGCAGTAACACTTTCAAGCCTGGTCATCTGTATGTCATGTACAAATGCCCCCACGGTTTTTGTGTCCATGCAGGATTTTGGTTTGTACCAAGAGTGTGTCAATCTCCTCTTAGTGGTCAGCCTCACTCAGTGTTTGTCTTAAAACAACACCGAGAAACTGAAGATCAAGGAGTCTGGGGTAGGGCTTATGTTTATTAAGAGAGCTAGTGTTACACTTATTTTTTATGTGTTGAGAAAATAAATTTTATTTTTTTAGAGGTGTGGGGGAAATGTGACAGTATTTTTAAAATGTCAGGTTTGCATTTTATGCACTGCAGTGTGGGTACTGATTCCTTTCTTCTGAAATGCCTTTCACATCTCCGCCAAATGCAGAATTTGATCAAAATTTTTTCAGCTATTTTGAATAAATTTAATTTTGACCAATGAAATAAGATTTCTCTGGCAACTACACATGTGAACAGAGTCTTCAATGAACAAGGAAATTATTTCATACAAACGGTAAAATGTGTTGTAAATATTACAGCCTCTTCATTCTTACCATCAAATTGCCGTATTTTGTAAATTCTTTGTTAAACAATGTTTCACTTGGGTCCACTGGAATACTGAAAAATGTTAGGTAGACCTGGCAATGCAGGAGGTGTGTGGCTCCTGAAGTGCCTTGTGCATTTGCAAGAAGCAAAAATATTAATAAGCTCTGTATTTATGTTTATATTTGGTTCACAAGTTTGAATGGTTCACTCAGTTGATGGGTTTGCGTGAATATTCCTGGGACTACATTACTGCATAATGAACATTTATAGCCAAGTGGCCTTGTTTCCAGATGGATACTGCTTGGAAAATGACACTCAATTTCATCATGAGGCATATGCAATGGGTGGAGAAGGTGAAAGTTCACCCTCTTTTCTGAACAGGACCAGATCTGAGGTTAATTTTCATCCAGAGCAGGAGGAAAGGATCCAGAGCCACACTACAGGCATGCAATATCCTAGTGTGTAAAATGTATAGTCTGATTTAGCCAGAATAGGTGAGGTCAGAAATTTATTCTGTTCACAAGTAACACCTACTTTGTGTTGAAGAAACCTGACTCAAATCACACCTGTCATATCTGCAGGGTGAAAAAAAGGTTCTCTCACCCTAATTCTTTCCTCTGTTTACTAAGCATTTACACTAATGTCTTGCAAAAATTCTGTTACAGAACACACTTAAATCCAGTTTTCCTTGAGTAGGGACAGTTTTCATTTGTCTCTGGACTTTCCCTTACAGGTTGGTCTCTGCTATCTCTTAGCTAAAGAGAATATTTGAATAGTTGTATTTCCATGTTCTACTAAAAATGTTGTTAGAGCAAACAATTACCAAGCATTCTACTGCTGAGGCATGGGGAATATTTACTTTTTTCCTTTTTTGTATACTTCAAAACTTTCCATATGTGGCATATTATTTGTCCTTTTCCACTTGGGATCAGACCTTTAAATTATGCAAATGAGGCTTAATTTTCTATCCAAAGCCCTTCAAGAGATTTCTAAGTGGCTTGGGATATAAGTATTCACAAGTATCTCTACTTTTCCTGATCCACTTTATTAAGCTACCAAGACAGTAGTTAAGAATTCCTACCAGCTAAACATAGCAATAGTGGAAGTGGTACTCAGAGCTTCACAGGATGGTCTGGGTTGGAAGGGAACCTAGCGATCATCTAATTCCAAACCTCTGCCATAGGCAGGGTGACCTTCCTCTGTCAGAAGGGGACACTTAAGATTTTGCTAAGAAGCAGTTAAATGAAGTCAAAATCTTTTTCAATCTCACTTGCTGTGGGCTCTGTTTGCAGAACAGGCTGACACACAGAGGATGTGAGGAATTTGGGTGTGTACAGTCTCTTGCTGGGTGGTTCTTCAGCAGATTTCAGAGCTGTCTCTGCCTTTCACATCAATATGACCCAGAAAGGAAAGACGGCCAAGTCAGCTCAGGTCATCATCAGAGCTGTAGCCTTCACTGAGGTCTCTTTTTTCCCTAAGGTTATCCTGAACATAAATTCCACTTTCTTGAGCAAAGTGCATCAGGCTTTACTTTCTTCATGTTTTGTCAAAACAATTATTGAAAACTTCATGTACAGTAGTGTCACCAAGTTCATAATGATGAACTAATGAGAAACACAGTCTGGGATCTACTGTATGTAAGGACAGTGCAGGAAAGTTGAGTCACTTTCATCAGTGGCTGCTGCAGAAGAGAATGAATATTGAAATCATTTAATCAAGGATGACAATTGTAAATTATTATTCTTTTCTGAAGACTGTGTCATTTGCCAAAGGTTTCTGCTTAGCTCTTCAAGACTGACAACTGCTGTGAATAAGACGTGGTCTGAAGTGTCCTGGAGCAGTTAGTACAATTTTCATATGGCTTTACTAGGCTGGTCTTGATGTATAGGGGACAATCCCACTGTTGTGAAGAACAGGAGACACAACATGAAGTCCTGTAGAGGAATTTCCTTATAGCTTTCTCTAAGAGAAGTCTGATTTTATAAAAATATTTCTACTTCTGTCATATTAGGTTAATACATTTGTAGAAAAAATTATGTAATATAACAAACAAGATAAGTATTGAAATAATTCATGTTGTTATGATGATTAGATTTGAAAAACGTATTTTTGCCGTTTGAATCATGCAGACATAGAAGTGTGTTCAGTATTAGTCTCAATACCCTTTCTCTGCAGGAATTTAGAATCCTGCAATGGCTTGGATCCTGCAATGGCTTGGATCCTGCAATGGCTTGGAATCTTGATGTCTCTTGCAAAACAACAAACATTTACGACAGTATACCTTTTGTCTCCCTCTAAGACTGAGGGAGTACCTGGCAGAAAGGTCTCTTGAAATTCCACCATCCAGAAATCTTTGTGAATCACCAATTAAAATAAATTGCAGCTGTGTGTACAAAGTTCATAGTTGCTCAGTATTTGGAGATATTCCTCATCCAAGAGCAGGAATTATAGGCAGTGCTGAGCTCTCAAATGTTTTGCCGGTAGAAACCACCTGCTCAGTCACTTTTACAGTCACCTGCCCCTGAGCTACACTTGAAAGCTCATTGCACAGCTTAATTGTGGATCCACTGACCCAGTATTGTGTATGCCAAAGTACCGAATCAAAACCCGAGTGGAGACTTCATGCTCAGGCCTTTCTGATAAAGAACAGAATAACCTATGTCACAAAGAGTTTCTGAGGAGTGAAATCCCAGTGAAAACCTGGGATTTCAAAAACATTTCAAGACAGAACCATATTTTATACATCCTGTGTGAAGGCAATACAATGCCAGATGGTGCAGATTAATATTTTTAACAGTATCTAACATAATCTGACTTGAATCTAACATCAAACATGCAGAAACACAATTTCCTCTATAGTCCTGCCGGCTCTAACTCAGGGAGAAAAATTGTTTTTGTGGGTAAGCTGTTAAGTGCAAAGGAAGGAAATCTCTGTCTTTGTTACAGCCAAGAACAGAAGAAGGAATAGGTTAGTACTTTATTTCTCTACATATTTCAAGTCTAAAACTGTTCAAAAGAGGCTGAAAATATGTTCTTAAATTATTAGAATGAGACTGATAAAAAAAAGATTTGCTAGGTTAATTTGTTTATTTATGGGCTTAAACCCCATCCACATTCATGGATGTCTGGACTCTTTCAGTCAGAAGAAATTTGACAAGAGAGTCAGACAGAATGCTCTGTGATGTTTGCAATATTTTAGGCTGGTATTTTGGGTTAACTGAAGTGAACATGAGGCAGGGAATAGATTGCAGGGATATGAATTGTTAAAAATACCACATAGAAATAGGTCAGTGCAAGGAGACAGAAGAAAAGAATAGGTATACAAAGGAAGGATGTGAAGATTTAGGATAGGCTTCAAAAGCAAATGGGAGCAAGACACCAGCAGTACTGTTCGAAAAAAGTTTAATGATATAATTTCTAACAGAAGATCCTGGTTTCAACCATCTGCTGGCTCCTGCTGACTCAAGTCTCTTCCCTCTACCTTCCATCTAAGCTCTCGAAGCACCTACTGCAGCGAGGCCGTCAGTTAGCTATTTTAATAACTGTGTCATCACTGCACATATTAATATGCTGCCAGAAAGGTCTCCTGCACTGCTGCATTCCTTTCTTTCTGAAGTGCATCATTATTATTAAAGAAACCTGTTTAGGTGTTTGTATGGCTTCATTTGTGGCCACATTTCAATATTTCTACATCCTCTTTCTCAGGCACTTCACCCTCTGAAATTCATTCATTTTGAGAAGAGGCAAGGAGTGGAAAAATTTGAAGTGAAGTTGTTCTGTTGATCACCTTGAGGCAATTTTAATAATAAATGACTTAGAATGCTATGATTCAGATAGTAATTAGAATAAACAAACAAAATTAATGAAAAGAATCTAGCAGTATAAACTCTCTGAAGTACTTAGGGTAATAGTAAACTGTGATTAAATTAATAAAAAAGCTTTCTTATGTACAGTACAAAATAAAGATAAGATGTATTTTAATGAAGAGGGTATTTGAATGTTAGTCAAGGTAGGAAAAATCTGGAGTTACAACAGCAGATGTTTGACAGTCCCCATGCCCACATATTATCCTGAGGACTGGGAAGGAAGTCCAGGAGAACAAGTTACTCTTCCTGCTTCAATGGCTGGATGCTCTTTTTCTCTCCAAGGCCAGTCTAGGTAAAGGCTTCTATGTAAAACTTACTTGAGTCTCCCTGTACCTTATATGCATAACCACCCTGTATTTTAAAGATAACCTGGTAATTACTTGCACAGGTGAAAAGTAAGACAGGTGCAGGGCAGTCCAGATGGCAGAGTGTCATACCTAAGGATTACAGCAGGCTATTAGCACTAGGTTCACAACTTTTGCTTTTGTAGTTGTTTCTCTTCCTAGTCTTCATGTCAGTCACAGCCTGCACCTCACGTGTTGATTTGTACTGCTGGTACTGTGAGTTCCCTGACTTGGTGATCTTTGGATATGGAGGGAGCTGTCTCTGTGGACCAACAGTGAAGAACGACCAAGTTTCAACAGTGATTCTTACTAAGAGGTGTGCATGCATGTTGGGCCATATACATTCTTCTGTGGGGGAATAAATTGCTTTTGGAAAAGGAAAAACACTTTTGTACATGAATATACAATTAGATAGTTTTATAAAATGCATATTAGTGACCAAAGTAAATTTATAAAGAGATGTATTTTAAAATATAGCAGCTGTAATCCAGATCAAACTTTTCTTCCATGTCTTTTTCATTCCCTGTAAAGGGAAGCAATACAATTTCTAACCATTTCTCTGAAAAAACTATGCTGCTTGAACAGACAAATATTTCTGTCCTTAGGTTGTAAACATTTTTAATGCTTTGGTTTATTGTATAATTCCCTGAGTGATTATGAACTCATTTTCCCATCAGTTGTTATTCACTCATCACATTTTTTCAGCTTCATTTTACTTGTCTTAACCAGACTTTTTTATTACTGAGGCCTCCAGTCGTTGGATTGCTGTATTTTTATCAGTGAGCTAGTTTTAATGAAAAAGAGAAAAAATAAAACAGGTCTTTGTCATTCATCCAATATTTAAACAGAATCCATTTATTTTTAAAAAATTCAGATAGTTGGATAAATATTTGTTCATTCAACTTTCTGACTGCTTTTGACATTGAAAGCAAAAATATTGAGTTACATTAGGGGAAACTTCAGATTTATTTCTGATTCAACATAGTGCAGATGAAACTGGAAAAAAACTTCATACTGTCACTGATAATTCTGTGTCTCTATCTTACTAGTCCTCTAACCTTCTCTCAGACAAATTTGTGAGCTTTCGTGTTATCACAGACATACCTCATTTCATGTTTGCAGTGACTGGTTGATGGTTCAACCTCACAGTGGGATAAATAAGTAATTCTATACTCTACAATAACAATCCTAACCCATTTGTTCTTCTTAGCATCTTCTAAGTGCCCAGGCTTGTGTACTCCCTCTGCTCATTTCCAGTTTTCACTGCTGAAGACAGAGTGGACGGATAGATTGATCCACCAGTCTAACACTACAGGGTAGCAATTTCTCACCTCTTTTGAGGCATTGTGACTGGAGACAACAGAGTGATAGGAATCACTACAGATCTACAAAGCATGGTTTCTGATAAAACAGTGGATTAACTGGTGTTGCATCACCCACAGAAATGAAAGCAGGGCAAAGAAGGGAAAACATGGCAATAGTCTTCAAATATGTACCTGGCTACAGTCAAGGAAAAGAATAATCTCTTCATGATGGCTGTATTAGCTAAGAAAGAAATTATCTGCTTATGTTTTTGTGAAAGCAGTGAGGACTTGGTGTCAGGTAAATCATTCTAGTAGAACAAGTTTGCTGAGAGCAGCTGCATAATACCAGCCATTGCAGGCTAGTTTAGAACAGGGAATGCAAAAATACAGCACGAACAACACAGGCATAGCTCTAGATACGTGTAGGGGGTTAGAGATGTAGAGTGGGTAGTTGTCCTTAGCTCAGATGTTCCTTTGCGATTTTGTGAATTTAGGAAGATCAAATGCTCCTTCCAAAAACAATGCAAGCTTACAATGTAGTTGCTAGGGTAACGCAGAGATTCAGGATATTGTCCCAGCCTTGCACCATGCTGAGATAAGAAGTATCAAGAAAACAGGTGCTAAAAGACAAAAGAGTGATTACTCATATTAATTAAATAAACAACAAGCAAACTAGCTTTGGTACTGGAAACAGCCTCATTTTCCATTAAATGCAAAGTGTTGCCATGCAGTAGCAGTTACTTCATCTACCATTTTGTTTCAGGTCTCTGGCATTTCTGCAGTAGAGCTGCACCTCACTGAGGCCAACAGACCAAGCTGAGATGGAAGTTCTGTGTTTTGGCTGCTCTAGCTGCCTGGGTGGCCTCAGCAGCTGAGATATCTCAATGTAAGGTATTTCTTCATCACTGAAGCATAGGCAGTATACTGGATCTGGCTGGGTTGAAGTTAATTTTCTTTGCTGGGTCCTTTATGGTGCTGTGGTTTGGAATTTTGACTGACAACATGCCATTTGTTTGGCTATTGCTGAACTGTACTTGCACACTGTTAAGGCCTTCTTCTTTTCTCACTCTGACCTCCTCAGACAGTAGGCCATGGGTGGGGAAAGGGCTGGGAACAAACACAGACTAGCAATTGACCCAAACTGTCCAAAGGTGTATTCCATGCTATACAGCCTCATGCTCAGCAAAAGAAGCTGGTGGGAGCAGGCAGAACTTTCCAAGGCAGCTGTTGCTCAGCGACAAACTGGACATTGTCTGCTTGTGGGAGGTAGTGAGTGATTGCATCTTCATCACTTGTTTAGGTTTTCTCCTGTTCCTTAACTTATTAAGCTTCATTGATCTCAATCCACATATTTATCTTATTTTTGCTATTCAGATTCTTTCACCTGTCCTGCTGGGTGCGTGGAAGGGTAGGGGAAAGTAAATGAGTGGCTGAGCGATTGCTTAGTTGCTGGACAGGGTCAAGCCAGCACAGGAGGTGTGAGCACAGTCTGGCTCAGCGATGATGTGGGCCCTGAGCTGGGCCAGTGCTGTGTATGAGTGATGTGTGGCAACACAAAATATAGCGATCTTCTCAGACGAAATATGGGAAAATAGTTTGGCTGCCGATGTTCTACATTGCCATAGGCAATGGAGATCCAGCCTTGGACATGATTTACTAATCAAAGTCAAGAGACTAAATTATTTCAAAATCCTTGATAGTACCTACTTTACCATGGTAAAACAAGAAAGAAAACAAATCACATTATTCTCCCCTAAAAACCCAAACTTATGTCATATAACTCTGATAAAAATTTTGAATACATATACTGTTTGAGTAGCCTGTCCAAATTAAAATTTATGTAAGACTCTCTGAGTCAGCTGAGCTAAATATAGAAGTGTGATATCTTGGGGAGAAGACTGTCTTCCTGTCTGAGAAGGGCCATGAACATCTGAGGGCTGAAAACATATTCCCATATATTATGAAACACTAATTGCTTGTCTAAGAAGATGTGTTTTATTTCTGTTCCAGCTCTGTGCAGCAGAGAGTGTTAGAGTGAACAGTGGAGCCATTCCCACTAGGAACAGTTGATTTGGGTTTGTTAATCTATTTGAAAGCTTATACAATGTCAGAGTGACCCTGAACAGTGTGTACTAGCAGGTGTTTGTGTAAGATTGCATCAAATGAACATAAATGCTGTAAAATTTCTGAATAATTACTGCCTAAATGAATAAAACTGCCTGTCTGAATTGGTTCTCACAGTTAGAGTGGAAAGAAAACTTCAGGGAGCATCAGGAAAAAGCAGAAAATCAGCTCTTAACACCACAAAATGTGCACATAAATCTTTCTTGTGTTTTCCAAACATGCTGATGAGTCACAGAAGGTATTGCCATCTCCAAATTTCAGTTTCCTGGATGTAAAGGGCTCCATCCTCAGTTTCTTCCAAGGAGTTGGGTATCCCACAGAATGTGATCAAAAATTCAGATAGGTGAGATGTTCTATCTGCTGCAGGGGCTACCTCCAAAGAGAGACGAGTAATTATAACAAGTTCATAACCTCTTTTACAGAGAAAGGTCCTTCCCTTCTAAGCAGAAAACACAGAATTGCATACCAGATCAGAAGATTAGGAGAGGAAATAATGAGATATAATATCCTTCTTCTACCTCCATCCACATAAGAACACCAGTGTTCTTAGTTGGTGTTGTTCATTGTTTAAAAATGTTCACAATTTGACAGAATGACAAGACCTTTTTTTTAATATGTATGCTTTTTTTGGTTAATAGATAAAATTCTTCATAACCCAAGGCCCTGTCTTTGAAATTACAGAAGAACTCAGTAATTTCCAGTGCTGAAACAAAAATCAACTTGTAGAATTTTTTCATGTGGAGGACGCGGAACAATAACAGGTGAGGAACTGAAAACAGCTTTTCCTTCCAAACAGATAGGGATAAAAATGTGTTTTCTCTAGTAAGGCCACTGTTATCCTGGAGCTTACACTTGTTGCTCCAAACTAACCATGACCATATGCAGAAAACCTTGTGAAACTCTTTATAGATATGGTGATAACTGTTTTACTTGTTCAGACTTTGTTCAGGTTATGGTGACACTGAGGGGTGAGCATGACCTGGTAGGTAGGGTCCATCCCATCAGCCAGGGAGCAGGGCAGGCTGGAGGCAGAATTTTTCAGGATGTGTCTGTGGAGAAGAAAAGTGACCAAAAAAAACCAAGAAGAAAAAAAAAAACAAAGAGGGAAAAAAACCTTAACATTGTGCAGAAGGAAAGGAATACAATCCTAAAATGGAGGATTGAGGGTGGTCTGCATTCCCCATATTATAGATACATGTTTTATCTACATGTATCTGCTCTGCTATCACATACCCTGAGCTGGTGGAGGAAAATGTGTTTTCCTTTTGCACCTCACCTGTGTTCACCTTGGCCAGCTTAAACATGCAATTTTCATCAGAGAATGCAGTCTACAGGATACGTGGTCCATAGGTTTTGCAAAGCAGTATTGTAAACTGCCTGCTGCTTAGCCAACATTCATATGGCTTCTTGTTGTTGTTGTTTTATTAGAAATATTTGCTTTCTGTCTCTGTAATTAATTGCTTTGTTTTATATAGCTGTGTCAATACATGTTTCTCTGTTGGTCCCTCCCTTACCTCAAGTGAATTTTTATTCAAAAATATGCTAAGAGGACTAGAGAAGCCATTTGTTCAAAGAGCCTGCAATATGTTGATGTTTTAGTGGTAAATAAGACCTTTGAAACAAAATGTGATCAGTTAATCTTTTTATGGAAATATTTGTTAAAGTCTGTTCTGAAATTAACTCCCATGTGATAACTGCAGTATGGATTTCTTTTTATGATTTATGATTTATAATTAAGCTCCGGCCCTGAAAAATACTATATGATTATTTGATTTTCTGTGTGAAATACTCAGTTATCCATCTTTTAGCCAAGAGAAAATACCTGAGTGTAGCAGTTATGTGGGGTGTTGCAGGAATGAGATGTCAAAGGGACATGTTTGGAAAAGTGCCATTTTTTGTTGTTTCACATACTTTACTACAGTGAAAAGCAAAATAGAGCTTATCTCTCTTAGTATGTGGTATGTTTAAAAACTGGAGATATCCCAGCTGGAAGGGGATGCGCAGGCTGTGCTGAACATCCCCTGTGGGTGGGTAGCTGAAACAGGGAATTACTGATGCTTCATCATATCGCTGACAACTGCACAAGGCAGGAACACAGAGAGCATAGCTGTGCTGGCAGTGGCTTTACACTGCCGAGATCTCATCCTTCTCAGTGGTGCAGGGGCAAAGTGTATGCACCCAGAAATGAATCTGAAATTTCACAGAGACAAGCAGCTCTGTCCCAAAATAATTTTTGCTTAGAAAAGTCCAGCACAGGGACAAAGCTTTAGGAAACTCATAATATGGACGATAAGTAGTTTTATTTAAGGACTTTGACTTACCCAGTCTGCTGGTTCTTGTGTAAAACTTCTATAACTCCAGAGGAAAAAGTATCATTGCTACAGGCTCTTGCTACATAAAAAATATTTTAGTTTGAATCTGCACGTTTCATATACCTTGATTTGTAACAAATGACATTCAAGGGATTATCTTCCTTTACATACATATAAAGGAGCAGGAGATCATTCTGAACTTTAAAAATCTCCTTACTCCCAGACCTCAATATACAGAGAAAATAAATACAGGCAAAGCTAAATTTTTTTTCGCTGCTTTCCCACTTGTGAAGTTCTTTCTTATATCTCATGAAAAGGAGGATTTCTCATATGCAGTTGTTTGAATCAGTAGAATCTTGCTACCGGTAAGTCACCATGTTATCAAGGTTTAAACACTTTAAAATGTAAACAATCCAGCCATTGTGTAATGGGTCCTAATGTCTTGGAAATTGCTGTACCTTTATTTTTGTCCCTTGTGTTTTTAGTTTCTGGTTCCACTGCCTCATTTTTAGGTACCTTAGGGTTCTGCAATCCTTCAGATTATTAAGTTTTGGCATTTATAAATTGCTTTTATTACCCAGCTGATAGCTATGTAGTTGATTTTTAAAGTATTTCTTAAACTTTAGGGTGATCAGATATTTTTCAAGAAGATATATAACAGAAATATTTTGTCAGCATAACTGCAGTGAGGAAGGAATTTATATTATTAATGACTAGCTTAAAATAATAATCACAAACATAACTGCAAAGTAATACTGTTCATGAGGGTTTACCATTTACAATGAGGACAGCTGTGACGATATAAGATTTTTATGGCTGAGATAAAGATGAGCCTTTGATGGTGGTATGAGTGTGGAGGTTTGAATGTCTAAACCTTCTGCATGGAAAATTGCTGTTTTCTAATTAGACGAATACAGAAAGCCAGTGAGCGCAGAGATGAGATGTGTGGTAGGCCATATACTAACCTCCATTTTGCTTTAATCTGCCATCACGGTGAGCCCCTGGCAGCCAGGGATGAGAGAAATAGAAGTGACAGCTGGGCACTGAGCCTCTGCAGAGGGTGCACTCATTACCATGTTGCCCAAAGAATGTGTCCAGAAATTCCCTTGGTCTCATACTGTGAACTGATTTCCCATTCAGGAATCCACCTCTACCCCAAATTAGATGTAAACAGGGTTTGGTCAGATCTGAGAGTGTACTGGTTGCAGGGAGAGCCGGGCTGTGACTACTTGCCTCCCTTTTCCTGCCAGGTGTGGTTTTTTAACGAGCAATCTGTTCAGCACACACTCCCCGCAGCTGCCTAGCACTGATGGTGAGGGGAATCCAAGACTGCTGTCTTCTCTTTACATTCAAAAGCAAATATCACAACTCAGGGGCCCGTTTCTGATGTAATACGTTATCTTTCTAATGAAACCAGATTCATTTTTCCTTTTGTTCTGACACTACTACCCTTTCTTGGGAGGGACTAAACTCTTTGCTTTGCCTCAGCCTTCGCAGCTTTTCACTGTGTTTAAAGATTAGTTATACTTCAGACAAATGACAGTCTCAAAACGCCAGCTTGCAGAACACGTAGCCAGAAGTAGGTGAGACATTACCAACAAGCCTCCAGTGTACTACTTTTCATTGTGAATGCACTTTTTACTTGATGTTTCAGGAAATCAGCAAAACAAAACTTTCTCTGTGTCATCCTTTATTTTACATATTGACCTGATCTCCTTTAATCACCATGAAATCTGCTGCTTGTCTCCAACAAGCCGTCGAGGTTTCACTGCATCAAATATGTTGTTGCACTTCCATGAATATTAGTATTTATTTCTTCCATTTGTTTTTCATATTGGGAAAAATATAGTAGAGAAGGTAGAACACAACATATTAGGAAATCCAATGTATATAAAGGTGATATACTGTGAGATTTTCAAGTAATATTTACTTATGATCAATTTGACTGTGTTTAATATTACAGCCTTCAGATCATAATGTAAATAGAAGAAGAACAGGAACAGAAGTTTCAGGTGCACATGCATAAAAATGAAAACACTTAAACGCTTGTTTGGATGTGAAACTTCGTAACCCCAGCTTGCACCAAAGTCAGATCATGAAGTTATGTTAGTCACTTGTAACTTTTACACAGGGTCACTGGGGACAGGAAGATTGTTTTTCCTTACACTCAAAAAGGTAAGAAAAGGTACAAAACTGTTGTATAACTGTGTCTCTTTGACAGAATGGTAACAAGTGACATTACCGGGAAGAAAGATGTCTAACTCCTCAGAAAGTAAGGTCCCCTGTGGTTACTTGCCTAAATTTGGACACACCAGGAGACCTACTCAGGTATGCAGTACAGCAAACACTTACCATTTTTGCTACGTTTCCTTCAGTAAACTGAACGGAGAAAATAATCTTGCACTTTTTTTCAGGGTAAAACCATTTTCTTGCAGTTTACTCAAACAGCCTGTCATATTTTCTATAGCTGAAGAAGATTAACCATTTCCTATCTCTTCTTGTTGTGTAATGGACTAATGATGGCACCTGAGCCATCACTTACCCACTAAGAGAAATGGGGCAACCCAAGTACAAGCTCACCATGGTCCAGACTTACCAGCAAACATCACTGCCATGGTAAGACTTACCAGAGTTGAGGTTCACTCTTCATCAGTGGCTGAAGCTTGTGATGGCAGCAGAATGTGCCAGCAGCAGAGGTGTTGCAGAGAAACCATGTTCTCAGAGTGACATTTTGGGTGGCCACCAACAGAAGACATAACTTGACCGAGCTCATCTACTTCTCTCACCAATGCCAGAGCAATGTTTCACCACAGAAAGAGATGTTTTTCTTCACTGGGTTGATGTTCAAAGCATTGGCAGCTAAGGAGCATGGCCTATTTTACTGACAACAGCCATTTACAGGCTGGCCAGTGGGTACAGATAAATGGTGTAAGGCTGAATCAGAAACAGTAAGTCCACTCCAATCCATGTCAGGCATCTACAGATGAAATAAATTCATACAAATTGTGCCCCATGGAAGGTCTGTAGAGTGCAGGATTAATGTGATTAATGGTCTCTGGTATATAATAACTGGAGCAGATGAAGGAGTGAAATATGGTTGATTGTTAAACAGTACAGAAATAAGGAAGTTCAGTCCAGGGTCAAATACGAGACAAACAGAAAGAGAATTAAGCACCATTTGATACACTTCAACAAAAGCTGTTCTGACTTCTTGAAAGCTAGTTCTGTCAATGAGCAGGTACTATGTGTTCATTTCTTAGAAAATATGATGGGAGATTACAATAATAGCCTCGAGCGGCTTCAGGAAAGCATATCCCATGAAGAAGCTGGATGAGTTCAAAGGTTAGATAATATTTCTTGTGAAAACAAAATTCCATAGTCCTGATTATAGATACTATCCTAACTGATGAGGAAAAAAAAGAAAAGAAAGAAAGAAAGAAAAAAAAATTTAAAAAGCAAGGAAAAAAGAATAAGGAAACCAAACAAAAAAATGAAATCAAAACTGTTATGTAAAAAAACTGATCTTGTTTTTCTATCTAGCACCAAAATAGGGTTTGAGGAAGAAATCGCAGAGCCATTGAATATTATATGATAATGCAACAAAATTTAATACAATAAAATATGTTTCCTCTGAGGCTGAAATGTTCTGCAGAAGTTGTTTTTTGGACAAATTTTGTCCTGGAAGACATTTATGTTGTCTAAGCAATGAGGGCAACTGAAATTTATGTTCAGTTGACATGAATTCCACCTAATTTATTTGACTAGGTATAGCCGTAAAGCACAGAGAAGCCAATAACACTACATAGACTTTAGGACCTTGATCTGATCTCCCATCAAAGATATATCTTGGGCTCTCTTGGGCTCAGGGAATAGGGCTGAGTAGCTCTCTGACTAAATGAGTGAAGGAGAAGCCTGCATGTCTGTTGTGTGTGCTGTAGGCATCCCTGGCAGACACAGACAGGACATGGTTGTGCTTCGTGACAAAATGTTCTGGGTTGTTCCTATATTAAACAAAGAGGAATTGTATTTTCAAATTTTAAAATCTCATCTCAGTGCATATTCTTCCTCCTTCATCTTCAGTAAATAAACTTCAATCATTTGGCATTTTCCCTGTTTAAACTTAACATCAGACTAATAATGAGTTTGTGTTTGCCCATGACCTTATTGCTACAATGTAAGAATACTCTTTTAATGTCAGAATTTTAATCTTTATGGGTCCTTTTGATCACTGACTCACACAAACACAATGAACTCCACAAAATGCAATAAGTGAAAACCTTTATTTTGGATCTGAACCGAAATAAACTTCTGAGTCTTTTGAACTGACAGTGAAAGCTCTTTTTAGAACTGTACAAGGAACTTTCCTTATGGCTAAAATATTTCTCAGGCAAAACAGTCATAACTGTTATCTAATCACAATTAACAGCTTTGTTTTCTGTAGGAAAAGTACAGATTCTGTCAGAATTGTTTGATGCACAAGGATTTGATAATATAACAGGAAAAATAATGGTCATGACATTCAGACTTGTCTTTGTTGTTGTCAGTGAAATCATGTTCTCCAGTCACTTCTACTTAGGCGCCACAGATGCTGTAACCCTCTAAATCTATTGGTCATAAGTGACACATTTGGCAGTCTATTACAGGAGAACCAAGGGCAGACAGCTGCAGAATTTGTATGGAAGGGCAGAGAATTTCTTCTTCCCAGGCTGGTTCTTTGTAGGTAGCAGAATGAGGTGTGACCGAGAAACAGATCAGAGATGCATTCTGCACTTGTGGGCGCAGACCTGTGACTGGAGCAACAAACCAATTTGTGATTACGATTTCCAACTCTTTCATAGGTGTGCAGAAGAAAATTATAATTGTTTAATGTAATTTAGCATTCATGATAGATTTTGCAGAATGATGCTGAAATAACATGTCAGCTTATAAAGTTTTCTTGTGGGAAAAGTGTCAGTTCACAGAGCATTGAGGCATTTTCCTATTCTTTCTGGCTGCAGTGTTGTTTTTATAATCATATCCTTTCCCTGAAACTGTATTCTGTCTCACTTAGAAAGGCACTGCCAATCTAGAAAAGCACTTGAGAGTATCAGCGGCAGTGGGAGAGTCTTGGGAATAGCGACCTCTGGGGATAGTTTAAAGACCCAACATTCCAAAAGTACACATGCGTTTTAGATCTCCACCCAACAGAGGTGAGCAAACACCCCCAGCAATGTTTGCTAGCCCATGACTATGTCCCCATTTGGCTCCTCACCAGGACCTGGAAACACACACTAAAATGTCACGCAGCTTGATCAGGTATGAACTTCACGAAGCATGTATTTCTTTAATGGAAGAGCTATCTTTGCACTGACAAATGAATAAGCACCAATAACGAAGAACTGTTATACAGAACACTTAAAAGAAAAAAAGTTTAAGGAAAGGGTAAGTAGAGGACCAGATAAGGTAAGTTTACCACGTGGGTTACATGAACAATATATTCCAACGACCCCCCTGTGAACTTTCTATTTCTTGGCACAAAGAAACTATCTAAAGAAAAATTACGTGAAAGTAGTATTATAGAAAGTAATTCCTCTTGTGAAAGGAGATAGAACAAATGACCCCTTCCTTCTATTTCTTGCTTATGTAAAGTATATACTGTGCTTGTCCCCTGTGTAATTCACACAAACTCAGTACTGAAACTTTCTTCCTTTTGTACAGCACTTGCAGGTCTGCAAAAGAAAATTGCTGCATAAGAGTTAGGTGGTATGTGATTTATCAGAGTGAAATTGCTTTTCCGGTGGAATTGGTAAATTGTAGGCAGGAGATGGAGGCACTAAGGAGGAAACAGAGGATGAAAAGGTAAAAATGAATTATTCTTAAATAGAAAATTAAAACTTCTTCTGAAAGAGAAGAAGAAGGCAAGACTGTCAAGGAGAGGGTTAGGTTCCTAGTATAATTCCTGGGGCTTTTTTAATTGTCTATTCACAGATATTTGTCTGATTTTCTTGTTATGGAAAGTAAATTATAAATAGTCAGAAAAAATGAAGTCCCACATGTCCATATTATAAGATTGAATATCAGGCTTGCTTAATTTTCCTGTTCTCTATTGTTTTAGCCCAAACCACTTGTCTAAAGTAAAAGTAATTTATAATTTTTCTTGGGCTCCATTTCACATAGCCTTTTGTACAGCAGACAGTGAATTTGGTAATAATCTCGTTTGGAAAAGGCTCCAGCTTTAGGTGATAAATTTAGAGAAATACTTCAGGTCAGTCTGTTTACTAATTTTATGGTGGATGGATGACACCAAACTGTGTGGTGCAGTCGACATGCTGGAAGGAGAGGATTTCACTCAGAGGGACTTTGATAGGCTTGAGAGGTGTGAACCTGTGCAAGTCTCCTGAAGTTCAAAAAAGCCAAGTGCAAGGTGCTGCACCTGGGTGGAGGCAGTCCCAACAATAAACATAGACTGGGCAGAGAAGGGAACAAAATTGNCACATAGCCTTTTGTACAGCAGACAGTGAATTTGGTAATAATCTCGTTTGGAAAAGGCTCCAGCTTTAGGTGATAAATTTAGAGAAATACTTCAGGTCAGTCTGTTTACTAATTTTATGGTGGATGGATGACACCAAACTGTGTGGTGCAGTCGACATGCTGGAAGGAGAGGATTTCACTCAGAGGGACTTTGATAGGCTTGAGAGGTGTGAACCTGTGCAAGTCTCCTGAAGTTCAAAAAAGCCAAGTGCAAGGTGCTGCACCTGGGTGGAGGCAGTCCCAACAATAAACATAGACTGGGCAGAGAAGGGAACAAAATTGGCCCTGCCCAGAAGGATTTGGGGTGCTGGTGGCTGAGAGGCTGGACATGACCCAGCCATGAGCACTCACAGCCCAGAAAGCCAAACGTGTCCTGGGCTGCATCCAAAGCAACGTGGGCAGCAGGGGAGGGAGGGGATTCTGCCCCTCTGCTCCTCTTGAGTGAGACCCCAGTTGGAACACTGCATCCAGCTCTGGGGTCCCAGCACAGGAAGGACATGGACCTGTTGGAGTGAGTCCAGAGGAGGGCCACAAAGACAATCAGAGGGTTTGAGCACCTCTCCTGTGGCTGACAGGGTTGGTGTTGTCCAGTCTGGAGAAAGAAAACTGGAGAGAGCTTACAGCAAGCCTTCCACTACCTAAAGAGCACCTGCAGGAAAACTGGAGTGGGACTTTTGGCAAAGGCCTGTAACAATAGGACAAGCAGTAATGGCTTTAAACTGAAAAAGAGCAGGTTTAGATTGGATATTAAGAAGAAATTCTTCACTGTGAGTATGGGGAGAGACTGGACAATGTTGACCAGAGAGGTTTTTGTATCCCAGGGAGTGTTCAAGGCCAGGTTAGATTGGACTTCGAGCAAGCTGGTCAAGTGGAAAGTTGAGTTGGAATTAGATGGTCTTTAAGGTTCCTTCCAACCTAAGCCTTACTATAACTCTGTGATTCTGTGATTCTATGACTCTATGACTGTGGTCTGAAAAAGTATGGAGGAGACCTTTATAACTCAAACAACAACTGTTATGAGAGTTGTTTTAGGTAGTAAAAGCAGCCACTTCCTTACAGAATCTGCACTGTTGTTAACAGTGCAAGCTTTGGTAAAGATTCGCCTCAGACAGCAAATAAAAATGAAGGACTTCTACCTTCCCTAGTCTGTGATTCCTGGTGACTTCACAGCCAAATGCAGCCCCTCAGCCTCTATGTGTGGTTGCACAGAGACTGTTTCGTACAGATCTTCTTTCACTAAACTTCCTATAACGAGAATATCCAACTTTGAAGAGAAACATCTCTAGCAAAAGCAAACAACCATCAGTGGAGGACAGCGTAAGCAGGTCTGTAACTGTGCCAACCTCCAACCAAGCAGAAACAGGAATTCTTAGCATTGCCTTTTTTCTTTGGTAATATAATCAATGAAAGAAGTCAACACAACTCTACCTTGCAGCTGCTTCAGGTTACAAATATTTTGTTTGACCCTACTGGGCCAACAGAGGAAAGAAAAAAGAATATATTTGCAAGCAAAGGCAAGAGGGAAAAAATAAATTAATTAAACATATTGTAAATCTATTAATTATCACAGCACAATACAGAGAAGAAGACAAGAAGACAAGAAGACAATAAGACAATAAGAATATTTTTTTGTTTTTATTAGTCAGTGATCTGTTGCAGGGTTATGGAGGCACATGAAGTGACAAATGTTTTATTGCACTTTCTAAAATATCCATTGAATATTATTAGTTTCAGCCCTATTCAAACGTATAGATTCCAGCCATTTTTTAATACCATTTGAAGTTTTCTCATCTCTGGCCTTCCAAGTGTTGAAAGTGATTTTTTTTTCCTGCTTTATCAGCTGCCAAAACCCTCCTGAGATGAATATTTTAGAGTGAAAATTCAGTCCTCTGAGTCACAGCTGCTTCTGTGAAAAGTGTCAATGATATATGAAAAAAATGAAGTGTGGGACTCACCAGTGTGCAACAGTTGTTTTGTACTAGTACATTTTTCCCTTAAATTGAATTTCCTCGAATTTTCTTTTATATGGTTCTTCTAGTGACCTTTTTATCACACAAGGACTGCCTTGATGTACTCAGCTGAGTTACTAAGGAAGCTGAAATTCTGACTTGCTTTTATTCTCTGAGCCCAGCTTCTTTTTTTTGTTTTGTTTTGATAATGTGTCACGAATGTGAGACTCACATTAGTTATGCTATATATCAGCATCATTTTCTGAAACCTGGATTTCTGTTTTCGAGCTAAATAGAAATGGCAGTAAGGAGTACATACTAGTCAATAAAACACCATAAATGCCTACTATATGGAGAGTCAAAAAACTAATTTCAGAAGCCTTGAGCATATATCCATATCCATATCCATATAAAGTCTTTCAATAACAAAAAAATATTTCTGGCTTTCTAATTTCTGTCAAGATGATATGGTGCCACTCCTGAAGTCTAAGCAGTTGCATTAAGAGAATTTATGCTACTTAGGAATTATGTCACTAAGCAAATGTTAAAACATGTTGATTTAATACTGATCAGTTCAACAGGCTTGCTTTGAGATCCCTGCTAGAAAAGTTTCAACTGCAACTTGTTTGAAGAACAGGAACACTTAAAGAGCAGGGGTCAGGCATGTGTTGAAATCCAGTATAGCTACCCATAGCACACCGTTTGGTGTGTGAACCGTTTTAAGTGTTCTAACTTTGAACAGTCATTTTAATATTAGAGTCAAATTTCAGACTTAATTGTTTTAAATTGTTGATTTTCCCAGAGTATTCATAAACTGAAAAAATTCCCTTTGTAGTGATGTCTAGATGAAATTCCATTTAAAAGTTC
This sequence comes from Gymnorhina tibicen, assembly GCA_013399875.1. Lineage (NCBI taxonomy): Eukaryota > Metazoa > Chordata > Aves > Passeriformes > Artamidae > Gymnorhina > Gymnorhina tibicen. The sequence goes on along the minus strand of VXAZ01004091.1, from coordinate 121,813 downwards.
TCCATTTAGGTCTCAAACATAACAATTCTCAAATGGGAAAATATCTCTTTTCCTATACATATATATGTGTGTATCTGTGTCTACTTGCCTGTATATAAATAAAATTGCTGTATTTTCTAAGTAGGAATGGAATGTCTAGCTTGGGAGATGGAAGGTTTCAGTCTGTTCTTTCTACCAAGTAATGGTGGGTGCAAGGAATGGATGAGTTCACAGGAAAAAAAGAAGTGTGAGTTTGAGCCATGTGGATTGGTCTTGGGCAGGAAGTATCAGATGAGATGGTCCTTGTGTTGTAAACCACTTCTGTGGGTTTTTTGAGGGGTCTAGCAGCAGGCATGGATTTGTGTCAGCTGCAGTAGGTCACAGCACACTTAGGACCTTTTGGCTAATTGTTGACTGGTATTTCCATTTGCCACTTAGTAAATGCCACCTAGTCTCTTCACTGTTATGCATCTGATTGAAGGCCTAAGGAACTCTTAGAAGACTGGTACCCATGTGAATGCCTCTGTTGTGGTCTCAGTGCTTCATGGGACTGCAGAATGGATCTCACTTTTTCCAAGCTATTCCAAAGCACAGCGGTGACTATGAACAAACCATAGCATACACTGAAGGACTGTAGCAAACAAGGGTTAGAAAATCCCACCAAAAATGGAAGAAAAGTTTGAGAGATACCACCCCATAGCAGAGGGATGAGATGTTATCACTTTCTGTCCAGATGTTGATATTATGAAGAGATCAAATAGCCTTATTTCTTTCTCCTCTTCATTCTCAGTGAAAATTCTTCCCTTTCAGCATTAAATCACTTATATTTCTTTTGATTGTGATGGATAATGGGTAAATAATTTGACAATACCTGTAGAGAGATGTAAGCATTGAAAATATTTACCTTGATACTCTAAGCTTTAGAAGAAATGTTTAACTAATTTTTTTCACAATAATACTTTAACTTACATTCATCTTTAAAAAGCCTGAACATAGCAAATACAATAAAAATATAAATTAGTGGAATAGAAGGAAACAAATCCTGGAGACAGTGAAAGAATGTACTAGGTCAAACACAGAATACCAGAGAATTTGCAACCTCTGTAACGACATACAGATTATTTTTTTACTTATGCTGTTTCCACTCAAATGTCAAGGTGCTTAGACTACCCAGCCAAGAAAGACAATTGGGGTTATGTTCTTACTTAAAAAAAAAAAAAGTAGGAGGAATAGAGAAAAAAAATTACATTGACTCATGAAATTCTGTAGAAAAAGAAATATAATCTATCAGTTATGAATACATGTTGAGAAGAATTAACATTTGCATTGCACTGTTTCCTGGAAAAGGCTTGTCTAAGCGACATGATTTAATTAATATTTAGGTCTAATCTGTATAAAGAATAATTGACTTATTTAAAAGCTGATTATACTAATGTTATTATGGTGACAATAGATCAGTTTTAAGTACATCGCATTTAAAAAAAAAGGAGTGTTACAGCGCATGGGGATGCCAGTAAGAAGGAAAGCAGGTAGAGCTCTATTTCCAGTGTGGCAAATAAAAGAGTATTTGGATCACAGAACTACTGTGCTTTCTATGTTATTGCACTTCACCAGTTCAGTGAAATGGGTAAAGGATACCTTTTCATGTACTCTGATGTTGAGTAGGGGCATGCACATCTTGCTGCCTCTGTACAAGAGGGAAAGAGAGATTTCAGTTTCTCTTATCTGGCCAGTGAAGGAGCAGAGAGCTTGGGAGCAGTCTGACTGAGTTTATTTTCAGTTTACAAGCCCCATGAAGCAAAAGTTTACAAGCATGGAGATCTGCGAGGTCTGGCAAGTAGTAAGGAGAAAGGGACTAATCCAGGAGCTGATGTCAATCAAAACTTAGTGGTGGTTTTCTCTAAACTGAGAACTTAAACATATTATGCAGTATTTACATGTGCAAAAATCGCAATGCAGATCCCCACTACTCCTTCCCAATGCAACTGAGGCAAAATGAATTTTTTTTTTTTTTAATTTAGCTTCAAGACATATATCTGAGCTCTCTCAAAAATCCCAGTGGAAAAAGAACCCATGCTCCTTTCATAGCTACTAAGTAATAAACAGCCAATTTGTTGTTTGGTTGTCAGTGGTTTTTTTCAGACCCTAAGAAAAACAACCACTATTTAAAGAGCTGTGATAAAAGTGCAGTGGTGTTGCTGCAGTTTATGGTGTCATCTCCTCCTGTGAGGAAGGAGAAAATATACCCTGGGAAGCAGCTCTCTGTGCCAGAAATACCTCTGTGACATTCGTTTTGTGTATTGTGGTCAGTCAGTTTTTTGTCTAAGAAAGTTGTTAATTTTATCCTGTGTGGAAACATTAGTCCATGTTTTAGCCTTTCCCCTAAAAAGGAGGAATTTACAGCTTTTATGTTCTCAGTGTGGCAGCTATTTTTGCAAAACCTGTAGGGGTTTAATCACACTACAACATCTGTGTTAAATGTGATTAAAACTGATGACTGGGGTAAAGAAGTTACTGGGAACCTTCATAGACAAAGGATGAATTCATAAATCCTGTTTACACCTGGAAACAAACCAAAAGCAGAGAGAAGCTGAGCAACGTAAGTAAAAATGCTGTATTTCATTACACTGCTAATTACAGTGTTCTCTGGAAGCTGGAGAACTGAAGGTTGTTGTGAGTAGCACTAATCCTGAAGACCTAGAGGTATCTTTTCTGTTTTCTAAAGGTTTGTGTCTCTTTCTCTAAGAAAACAATGCAATCACTCTTAAAGTCAAGGGAAATTTATCAATATCATTCCCCTAGAGACTAGAGGGAAAAACCACAGTCTTTGTATGCAAGGTGAACCAGCTTCTGCTATGGCTTGTTTTGTCCACTGAAAATAGAAATTAAGGCCCGTTGCCTTAGCTAGTGCTTCTCTGGAAGGGGAAGTCATGCACAAACACCACAGGAGCATCACTAGGCATGGGAAATTGTATCTCCAGATGATTTGTCATCAGCCACTGCTTGTTCCTGAGGGATCCTTCATGCCCTGCTGCTGCCAGTTCTGGGGTGAAGGTGCAACCAACTTCAGGAAGGAGGCATTTAGGACAGCACAGCTCAGCACTGCTCTGCAGTCCCTGGGGATACAGCCCCTTCTCTGGCCACCTCGCAGTCACCTCACCAAGAGGAGTGCCCACGGAACTTAGTGTGCCTGAGGCTTTGCTCTTCCGCCCACGGCAAATGCTGACCTCAGACCTGACAGACACACAGGACACCTGGTGTGAAGGCTGCTCCAGTCTCCTGGCTCTGCTCCAGCAGGCTTGCAGATGGAGTAGACATATTCTTCTGTGGATTCTGCTGCTTTAGTAATATTAGATGCTGGGCCCTAGTTTTGAATTTCTTGTTTAATATGTTGCAGGAGACTGCAACCCACAGGGAGAAGGGATGTTTTTATTCCGGTTGTCCGGCTATGTCTGTTGCGGGTTGTGCTACTTAGTTCAGACACATCAATTCAAGGATGCAACAGAATGGATGCTCATAGTTCTGTCTCTGGTTTAAACCAAGGAACTGCATTGATCTAATCTTTGTTGTGCTCTCAGATGGCTGTATACATTTTTCAGCTCTTTTTTTCACTGGGCATAGTCAGCCCCCTTAAGTTGAGCAGGCGTCTTGTTACTGGGACTGAATAAAGCCAAGAGTTCTTTGTCTCTGTGTGTGCTGCTCTCTCACCTGAATTTACCTTGGCTCACACAACTGGATTTCACTCACACTTTCAATCATTCAAAAAAATACTATGGCTGGCTTCCTTCTGAAAGGTTGGTTTATTTTACGGCTCTGACTAGTGAGCCGCCTTTGCGAAAACTAACAAGCGCAGAAGAAATAAAAAAGAAATAGGAAAAGAAAGTAAATAAAAATCTGTATATTCCAGGGCATCCTTCAGAGGCAACAGACTTATATCTTTCTGCACTCTCCTGCTTCCAAGCACAGAAACAGTGTGCAATAGGCAGGGGACAGATGGGAAAATTAATCTTTCGTTCTCTAGAAATAGACAGCAGCATTCTATCTGCTGTTAGCTACCACTATCAGCTGCAAATCAAAATATTTTCCTCTACTTGTGACTTCTTATACATTTTTGAGTTTCACATGCCCATATACAGATACAGGACATGGATTCATTGTTGTAAATGGGTTTACATCAGGCTGGTGACCCATCACTAGTGGGGTTCTACAGGGCTCCATTTTAAGCCCAGTTCTCTTCAACATCTTCATAAATGACTTGAACACAGGACCTGAAGCTATACTGGGTAAGTTTACCAGTGACACTAAATCAGGAGGAGGTGTTGACTTCCTTGAAGGAAGACAGGCCCTGCAGAGCAACCTCTACAAATTAGAGGGCTGGACATTCACCAACCACCTGACATTTAACAAGGGCAAGATTCTGCATCTGGGATTGGGCAACCCAGGATGTACAGACAGACTGGGGAATGAAACACTGGAAAACAGCACAGTGNGAGGGGAAGCGTGTGAGGAGTGGCTGAGGTCACTTGGTCTGTTCAGCCTGGAGGAGACTGAGGGGAGACCTCACTGCAGTTACAGCTTCCTCGTGAGGGGAAGAGGAGGGGCAGGCACTGATCTCTCCTCTGTGGTGACAGTGACAGGACATGATGGAATGGCCTGAATCTGTGTCAGGGGAGGTTTAGGTTGGATATTAGGAAAAGGTTCTTCACCCAGATGGTGTTTGGGCACTGGAACAGGGTCCCAAGGAAGTGGTCACAGCATTAAGCCAGACAGAGCTCAAGAGGTGTTTGGACAATGCTCTCAGGCACATATTGTAATCCTTGGATTGTCCTGTGCACGACCAGGAGTTGGACTCAGTGATCCTGACGAGTCCCTTCCAACTCAGGATATTCTATGATTCTGTGATCCTAGGTTTCACAGTCAAATACACTCAGGTATGCACACACAAAATCCACCAAGTCAGTATCACACTGTTGATAGGAATTATTTCCAGTTCCTAGCCCATACAGTGTAGCATGAATTAGTTAAATGCACTCTGTATGTGTTTGTGGTTAGGGAAGAAGAGACAGTTTTTGTCTTCTGATAGACAAAAAAGTAGTTGGATTCCACAGTGTACCATTAAAGGATACCAGTGCTAAAACTAGTAATGGAGTCAATACACTAAGTATTTCCTTACCATAAGGAATTGTGAAGACCTAGAGAATTTTATTTGCTTTCATTTAAGAAGAACCTTAATAGAAGGAAGAAATAAATCTTTAGGAGAGAAAGCAGTCTGAGTGCATACTCATATATGGTTTATCTTTTTGATTCAAGGAGCAGTTGCTGACTCTGTAGAAAGGCAGAATTGGAAACTGAATTACTCTGAACTGGCAAAAAAGATGTGCAATACTTAATCTACACTGCAGCAGGCTGCTGACAGGTTCTTGGTAACAAAAATGTAATTCCCTAGCTATCATTTTCTTCTTGAGGGAGAATCTCTGTATCCATATTCTTCAACTTTAAGAAAGGAATAATAGCCTCTCTTTTGTTTATATTGTGTGATGAGGGACAGTTGAGCTAAAATAGACAGGTGCTTAAGAACTCAAGGTCCAAAATGCATTTGTAATTGCAAAGCCAAGTCAGAAAACCTCTATTCTCTAAAAATAACAAAAAAAAAAAACAAAAAACCCAAAACCAAACAAAAAAATTTCTGCATTTTGTAAAGACTTACGCATTTTCTCTCTGTTTAATTAAACCTAAAATCTCTGATACTACTTCAAGGGTCTGAAAAGTAAACATGAACAGCTCTGATCTTCATGAGAAAGGGAAGGTCTAAATTGTGAATCAGAAATAAACACAGAACATTGCCTTACCTGAAACCACACCCCTGCCTTTAATACATACACAAGCAAAAAGACATTGAAAATTAAATATAACAAGGGAAAACTTCAAATCCTTCCAGTAAGATTTAGCTCCTTCCTTTTCATCTTATTGCATTGACTCCAAAAATGCCAATGGATATGACACTTGCTAGCCCGGGGACCTGCAAAGCCTTTAGGCAGCTGTAGTGACAATTTGTCTTTTGATTCACATTTAAGTAATCTTCATTCTTCATGCAGCCTCTTCAGAGATACTGACCAGTAGGAACCCAGCTACTCTGAGGTAAGAACATTCTAAATTAAAAAGGCTTATTTTACAACCCATACAGGACAAGAAAATATAAGTTAATCCCCTAGCTCTCTGTTCTTACAGAATGTGAAGCCACATAATTGACAGAGACTGTAGATAGAGACAGCACTGTTCACTTAAGTGTTGCAAAGTTTCTTGGGATCTTGACTTTAGTTTCCCCACTGCCATATATTATTTTATCACACTGTATCTCTCTGCCTTCATATTTAGGTAAGGACGTTTTGGAGCAACTTAGATGCCATAGTGAAATATTGTGAAATGGTTTTTACTTTAGCACCGGTGCAAATGGTCATGGTTTACAAGGCGCAGTGTTTTCACTGTAAGATGTCAGGCTTTTCCTGTGATACCTTCTTGGTGCCTGCAAGAGCAGACATGATTTCAAAGTGGTGAGAATCAGGGAGGTAGTGATGCCGTGATCAGTGCATTAACACGAGTCCATATTTTCACATGCTGTGTAGAAGTACTGGGAGGTTTACATTGAATCCCACAATATTCTTCTCTGCATCGCAGGTATCTCACTGTGCTTCCATCAGTTCCACTACACGGCATTACAGTGCCCTGCAGTGCAACATCTGCAAACATTAGTGCATTAAAGAGTCAAATTCCCATTTTCAGGAAAATGAAAAGAAGAGCAGGCTGACAGTTTCTGTCTGATGCGTCTTCAGTGTTAAAATAAAAATGTTCTGTAGAGTGAATGAAAGGATAAGAAGAAAGAAACTTTAGCTGGTGAGGGGAAGGGAAGGAAAAAACCTGCTTGTGAGTGAGCTGCTCTCCATGGAAGTGAAGAGGATCCACCACCAGAGGACTCCAGCAGCAGAAATTTAATTGCAGCTAGGGCTCACTTTAGCCTGTTCAGGCATAAAGCTCTTTTAGTACATCACCAACTAAGTGTGCTCAGTGTTGGAAGAATGAAGACATGCAATACAGTGCAGCAGTGGCAGTGGGATACTTGCAAGTAAAGAGCTGTAGAAATATTTTATGTTAGGAGGCAGGAAATATCTAGCCCCTGTGTTATTTCTCAAAATGCTGCAGAAAGTTTCCGGATAGAAAGCAGATAGGACATGCATTCCCCATTAAAGTGTGAGTAAATCTGAACTTCATTCAGTTGAAAGAACAGGATCAAAAGGTTTTAGAACAGGGCTATGTTCCAAGAGCTAATCTCTTTCAAAAACTTCTGGTGTGCAGTGTTTAGCCTCCAGTTCTTCTCAGCCTAAGTACCTGCCTGGACCCTTGTATATATAGCCAAGTGAAAAAACCAGCACTGAAAACAATGGCATCATGCACTTTTATATTTCTGAGAAAAGTATTTAATCTCTTTTCAGGGCTTTTCCACTGACCCAAGCAGAGGCATCCCCAGTTTACAGTGGTGTAATTACCCAGCAAAGGTGGTTGTCAGATACATTCTTTCTGGTATTGATGACCATTCCCTCATTATAAGGTGGGGGGAAGGACAGGGGGGGAGTTTGGAGGGAATATGGGCTTTTCACCTTCTCGGGAGGACTAACATCTTTGTGATAATTATAATTTTATTCAGTACAGTGTTCCTGTGGAGCAATGCAGATGCTAAACTGTTATTTATCTTTGGCTATCATCCAAGATAAAATTGAAAAAGGAAAAGAAATACCTCTTCTGTTATTTTGCTATATATCTAATTAGACATTAAGACTACCACAGCATTTTTATGAAGGCATGTATTTAAGATGCAGTTTTGGAATTGCAGTAGTAACAACATTTGTTCTGTGTGGTAAACAGAAGCCTTTTGGCAGTGGGATGTTTTAGTTTTGAAAACTGCTAAAAATTGTTTGTTTATGTACAGAACTACAGCTACTCACTGTGCCTGTGAGTCATGTGGAAGGGGGACAAGGGTAAACACAGAGCTGTAGTGAAAAGGTAGGTGTGCAGGAAACATACATTATTATGCTGGCAAGCTAAGCTACAGGCAGCAGCCTGTCATTAAGAGGGAAGAAAGGAGGTGTGGGGGAGAAGAGTTGAAGTCAAGCCTGGATATTCTAATGTAATTTGGAAAGGACTGCAGAGCAGTCTAAATGGTAATGGTTTTTGACAGTTTGATATGTATTTATAGCTGTTGCCAGCCCTTCCTGAATATTATATAGGATTATCTGAGATTTTCTGGGTTTATCACCACAGGCATGCAGGATTAACAGCCTGATGAAGTCAAAAAGAATTACTCAGCCAATCCAATCCCTATACTTGTATAGCACCCTCCACGCAAGGTCCCAGAGCACTGCACAAGAAATACAATAACTGCCAGAAAGAATGGTGAAATAAAAATTTGCCATCTAGGCTTGCAATCTACCATGGAGCTGGGCTACAGATTATCTCCTAAGAAAAGCTTCCAAAGAGCCAGTGCCCAGCAGAGCAGAGAGTGGGCATCACTCATCACGCTCCCTGTTAGTAGCACTGAAGACATATAAGACTTTTTTGTGCTCAGCACTTTCACAGTTGAAATATACAGATCGATAAAAATTTCCTGAGGCAGCTGGAAGCTAGCAGAAGGAGCTCCAATTAAAAGTAGATACTGGATATATAGGATTTCATTTGCCACAAAACCAGTGGTCTATCCTATCTGCAACTTTCATCTGGTTTTGTCCAATCCCTTTTTCTTTTTCCATCTTAAGTGTTCCTAAAAATTTTATCCTCAAACTATGCAGTAGCATCCACGATGCAGACACAGGAGGTTTTCCTGATTTTGCATGTGTCACTGTAAATTGAGCTGTGCTGAGTCAAAAGATTTGCTAACCCTTCAAACGAGCTTAACTTCTTCAAACAGAAAAATGCATCCAAACAACAATGAAGCAAATAAATTTGAGCCATGTTACAGATTAAGGGCTTGCCACTCACAACAGGGCAGTGGTGAAGAACCTGCCCATATTCCCTATCATAGACTGGTAGAGGAGTCTTGTATCCCACACCAGTCCTCTATCAGAGGTTGTCTTAAGACTGAGATTCTGAAGTAGTTGACCATAAATTGCTAAGTGTTAGAGGAATGGTAGAAGACTGCTGATGTTGCAGGCTAACTAAAAACCAGCATCTTCTTTCTGTTCTTTTCAGCACTTTAGCTCATTGACTTGTTATTGATCAGGATCCTTCTGAGCAGATGTCAGCCATACCGAGAACCAAATAAAGCTCCAGGCTGTCTGAGATAAAGAGGAGAAGTCTTTAAGAAATAGCGTTGAGCACTGTGTGATTTGGGGAAGGATGTCTTGGAGGTGACCCAAAGGGTGAATGTACCCATAAAACTGGATTAAAGCATATACTTGGTTAATATTTGGAGCTTTTCCAGTCACATGGATCTGTGGGTGGGTATGCAAAGTCTGAAGTGTTTGCTCAGGGTTTTGCAGGATGGAGTACAGGTGATCTCAGGTCTTTAATCAGAGCACGTGTTTTGCAGAAGACCTGTGGGGACTAGAGCCTCTTTACTGAAAAATCATGTTACAACAATTAATGCTCATCACTATCACTCCTGCCAAAGTAGGCTGTCTTCAGCTTTTGAACTTTTAGCCTAGACAGAGTCTGACATGGTTTTTTTAAAGTCAGTTATAAAGAGCATAACAAAATGAGGCAACATAGGCGGTGCATATGTTGTGGGATGAAATAGAGATGTCACAGTAACTTCAGTACTTGAGAAAGGGTACCAATGGTGGCATTTTTGCTGAAATAAGGAAGCAATCTCTCTGTGCTCACTAATTATTATGATTACTGTATTTGTAGGTGAAGGGTGGCTGGCCACCTTCTGTAAAATAAATCCATTTTTTCAACATGCAAGTTTAGACATATGCTTTGAAAGAATAGTTAATGAAATGTTTTCCTTGAAATCTATTTTTAACTGCTTTCAATAAAGATTTTCCTTTTAGCTGTGTTTTGATTATTGTAATAATGAAAAAACATCATAAGCATGTTTATTTACAAAAAGAAGTTCAAGAGCAGGTTTTCTCCAGGCTGCCAGGTAATGATATGTTGTGTGTGCAGCAGGTAAAAATAGCTATGAAGCTGGGGGTTGAGAACTTTTCTGTAAAATTAAATAATAAAAGGGAAAAAACCCACTTCAACATAAGAAAAATGTTTAATTTAAATAATATTGGATCACTGTCTTCTGATTCTTTTCAACTTAATAAGGTCATGTGGAACAAAAAAGTTCAAAACATCCTGTTCAATCATATTTAGTCTTTTCCATTTTTCTTGCAAAACAGAATGGTGTTGCAATTGAATTAGTTCAGCAAGAGGATTTGCTTTGTTCAAAGTGCCATTTTTGATAGAAAAATATTGGTTAGATACTGATGAGGTTGTCAGCTGAGTCCAGAAAAGGAAACTGGATTGTATTCCAGGTTCAGTCTATTTTTATAAAGTTTTTAATGCTTAAAGAACTTTCAGGAAAACTTCCTTCAATAACAATTTTTTTGCCTCATTGTCATAATTTTGGTACACGCAACACAGGGAAGAACTAAGAAATACCCATCTTCCATTTCTCTTTCATCTGCTGTTTTTCAGGAGGGCATCTGTTGGATTTTTTCCCATATTTATGCTAGAGTGAGCAAGGATAACTAGGTGGCTTTTGTGCTTCAAGCAGGACGGTCTGGGGCTGAGCTGTTCTTCTGTGCCTGTGTGAAAATGCCAGCCCATGAGAAAACTTGTCTCATACTGATGAGTTTTAGCATTGTGGTCCTTATTGCTGATGTAAGTGCGATCTCTCCCATCCACAATGTAGTTTGTGCATGTACTGTACAGTAGAAATGATTAGAGAGCCTTCATTTCTGATCAAAGTATGCATGCACAAATGTACACTGAAATACATGAGCACAAAAAGCGCACACGCACGTGCATACACATGCACACAGTTCTCCAGTGCCTCATGAAAAGGAAAAAATTATTATCCTCATTTTTATGAGGCCAGCAATAGGGTTACCAGGCTAATAAATGAAGCATGAATTATTCATCAGTCTGCATGTCATATGATTCTTTTAAATTACAGCCGAAGAAATGGTAAAACTGTGAGCTCCTACCTTTCTTACCAATCCAATTTAATTGCAAAGACACAATAACGTTTTTCCCCCTCTTTTAACCATTTGCTATTTTAATGAAACTAGAGGTAGCGGCTTAGGTAGATTTCCATTATATACAGCTAATGAGATACAAGGTACATTAATAATTTACAGTCCTGAAGTGTGCTGGACCCTCGTGAAAGCACCTTCTACAAAGAATATTATTGCAGAAAAGTGATCACATATTTCCCGAATGCCTTATTTAACAGAGACATTGGCTGTATTTATGAATATCGTGTATTAGCAGTTTAATTTTGTGAATATTCTGGAGTGTACTAAGCAGAGCCAAGGATACATATTTTAATACTTATACAAAATTAATTTTATTCAGGCCTAGCACAGGTATACAGAAAAATAATATTTAGATGTATGAGATTGTTTCAAAATGAAAACATTTGAAACCATCTCTTTTCACATTATGATTCACACACCTCACCCTTCTCTCTCAGGATATCTGCTTTCCTTCATTTTATTGGAAGTGTTATATAATTGCATAAAAGGCTGCATAAATGGTCCTTGTACAACTATATAGTAAATTGTTAATGATATTTCTACCCTTTTTGGCCACTCAGCAAACAGATAAATAGGCAAGGCTAAATTGGAAAAGAAAATTAATGTGGCAAATTTCAAATGAGGTAAACAGGTCTTTCATAACAGCATAAAGTACTTACATTTGTTTATGAAACAGAGTCTAAGAATTTGCAATGGGGAAAAAAAATAGAAAAAATAATGATAAAATAAATACACTGTTTCATTCCTTTTTCTTTCTCCTGAAAGCTCATATTAAGACATATTTATCCTATCAATTTTTGTTCTTAATCAGAGACATGAAAATAATCTTCACAATGTTAAGGGGAATTATCAAATCAAATGCAAAGCAGAAAAATATTTCTCCCATGTGTTGTTGTCTATGCTGAAGTTCCATATTTGGACAGAACACATGCAACATATTCAAAGGTATGCTTAAACCCACGCTTTATCCAGACCACAGAGTTACTGAGGGTGTCCACACTCTTACAGGGATGAATTTTGGGTACATCTCAGTACTACCAGTCAAATTCAGTCATTCTGGTGACCCTGGATTGACAGCATAAGTATATTCTTTTGTAGCTTTTATGCTGAGTTTATTGCTGTGTTTGTTAGGCTTCCTTCCTTAAGCTTTAAAGCTTCTGAAATACAAAATTATGTCTCCATAAAGAAGGACCAAGCTTCATGTTCTTCCTGAATTAGTCTACTGTAATCCCACATCTAGCACACCATAAAATACTCTTCAGAACTAGTAATATAACTGATGAAACACACACATTTTGCCTATTCTTCCATTTTTAAGTAGTTCTAAAGCTCCATAAAAAAACCATAAAAAAATTTCAGAGCCATGTCTGAAATGGCAAAACCACAATTGTATCATACATGCAGCCTGATGTCAAAAAAATAATGTGCTGAACTGACTGGAATTACATCTCCTTTTACAGTGGTCCAGATGCCCATGCTGGGAACTTTCAGAAGGAGTTGGAGCATCCAGCAAACACAGTACCACAACAGGGATGTGAGGTATGAATGAATGGAAGGTATTCATCTCCAACGAACCTCTGAGATACCAAAGCACTGCAAGCACAAGTGATACCATCAATATACTCATGTAATTATGCTTCTGCAGTGGTTTGCTGACCTCTAAACACTCAAACTAAAAACACCAGTCAGGGCAAATTCATTAACAAGAAGAAGATAACTGTCAGTGGAAGTCACTGGTTTAGAAAAAAACAGAAGGAAAACTGTATTTTTATAGCTTCTGATCTCTGCAATACCCTAGTGCAAAAATATCACCAGAAGAACAAACTAATGAGCGGGGTGTCACCCCACCTTACTCGTCATCAGCCAAATTGTCAGTCGACTTCAAGCTGCCAAGTTTGTACCTGCACACAGCTTAAGAAATAAAGATCTCAGCTTGATCTTTCAGGTCCCCAGCTGAGTTTGCTGTCTGACAGCAGGAAAATGCATCTTCTAGCTCTTAAACTGAGCAAATTAAATATGAAAGAACATTGAAACAGAACAAATATGGAAGCTGTCACACATAATTCTTTTCAGGGAGTTATTTTTGTGACAATTACTGTACTGAAATCAAGGCTGAAAACACCATAAAACCACCACGGTTTAATTTTATGATTTTTTGAAAATACGTGTCTCTAGAAAATTGTAAGCATGGTTTTTGGTGTCCCTATTAAACTGTCTTTATCTCAGCCCATGAGTTTTTCTAGCTTTTACCCTTCTGTTTTTCTCCCCAGTCTCATCTTGGCTGCTGGCTGGGATTAAATCATGACAGGCCTACAAGAATCTGTGGGGAAATGTTAAAAACCATCACAATACTTCAGGGAAAGCAACCCATGATGAAATATACCATACTAGGGGTCTGGCAACTGAATTGCTGCTCCATGGAAATAAGAATTAATAGTGGAATCATAAGTGATATTTTGCTCTTATTTTGGCCTGATGTATTTGGGTGTTTTTCCCTTCAAATATGCCCTCAGCAGAGGGGAGGAATCAAAAAGCACTTCTTCCTTCACTTTACATCCCCTTACCTCAAGACCTGACACTATTTTAGTCCATGTGACACTTCAGCAGAATACAGTGCTTTGTGGTATCATGTACCATGCTGTTCCTACAGGAAAATTCGTTTTGGAACAATAAACTAATTCAGGTGTTACCTGGATGTGCCCACATAGCTGCAGAGTAAATAAATCTGCATGAATTTTAATCTAGCAGTGGAAATATTGATAGGTGCAGAAGAGCAAGGGCTTTCACAGAACTCTGAAACTACAGTATCTGGACATATTTAGGAGTCCTCAGAAATTCTGTAACCATAAAATTGACATGAAGTCCTGCATTAGAGTTTTCGTTTCTTTTGTTATCTCATTTTCTGTCTAGGGTGTCTTGGCTTATGTTTGCTGAAATCTTCCCTTCACTTTGCTGTGCAGGAGCATGAAACAGTCAATCTGTTTTACATAATGTACTCAACTCTCATCTGCAGGCTGTACATCTGGAGGACCAGTGCCAAAGACAGCATGCACAAATGCCAAAATGGGAAAATGACAAATGACATTTGTTGCAGTTCTTTGGCACGTACCCCTTTATCCTGAAGCCTTGCTCATTGAACACCTTTTAATAGTCATCAAATGGCTCTGAAAATGTAGCTAAACTGACTTTTAATCAAGACAGCCAGTTCTGATTGGTGTGGTTTAGGTGGTAAGTGGAATACAGGCAGACTTTCTTTTAATATTTAATAGTTGAATTCCTCCTTAAAAGGGGCATAAAAGAGAAATCTCTGTAGAACTGATGATGCTGGTTTTAGTAAGGAAAGGTTTTTCTTTTGAGAGAAGAAACTACAGGAAAATGGAGTGGAAATTAATGAAAATTGACTTTGAGAACACATCATCTTTTCAATGAAAGTTTTCAGTAAAATAACAACTGCTTTCCAAACAAGCAATTCAAACTATTATTTCACTAGACACTGGAAACCATTAATCAGGTCAAAATTCCTGTCTTGTGCTCCATTGCTGCAGTATTATTCCTTTTCTTTCCCCTTTCCCCTGAATATGTGTTTATAGACTTCTCACACCAATCTAAACTGAAGGACCTAATGCAAATTGTTTACCACATAAATATTCTTAAGGTAAATTATCAAGTAAGCAAAGTATTACACAACTATTGGGGGAAAGATATCTTTCACCACTCAGAAATCTTGAGATATATTAGTCAAAACAGCTGAAGAACATCAGTAAAGGGGAAAAAGCACATACTAACTCAGAAGATATCTCAAATCTGCTTCTGGGCTTGTTTGTTTACTAGGCAAACACATGGAGAGGTAAGTAAAAGTAACTTGGGTTTCACCTTCCCCAGAGAGGTGTCTGCTTTACGCACACATCTCTGTTCGTGTCAAACTTGGTGGGAATTTGTGGTCTGACAGGATGGCTAGGCCTCGTTTGGGCAGGAGGTTGGACTAGAGACTCCTAGAGATTGCCTCCAGAGTGAATTATTTTATGACACCGTGAAAGTGGAACAGTGGGAAATTTTACAATAAACTCCCTCCAAAAATATAAGAAATATGGCAGATGACGTCTCTTGATTCTTCTGCCTGCACCTTGATGGTTTTCTCACCTGGTATTTCCATTACCATTTTCCTTCATAGCTATAGCTGCACTACTGAGCTCTTTCTGCTCTTCACCCTTTCCTCAGCAAAATGACAGACAGGTAATGCCCAAAGACACATCAAATAGGTCTCGAGATTTTAAGGCTGTAGAACTGTGCATTTGCCTGTCCAGAAAGTTAAAGTTTCTTTTAAAGTGGTATAAATACACTAGTTTGCTTTTGTACTAGGCTGTTTTTCTCCAGGTATTTGTGCTATTTTCCACATACCTGTTAAATAATTTCATGTTACTGTTTCACTTCAGTTGTGTTAGTCTCATTACTGACATAAAGACATTATGTCACCACTTAGCAGTGTCAGTTGATTTATCCAAGATTCCCTTCTGACACTGGGAAAAGCAGCTTTGTTTCCATGCAATGTACATGCAGATGGGAGTGGGGACAACAGCTTTGTTTCTCATTTCTTCTGCAAAGTGCACACAGGTGACACTGCCTTACCTTGAATTTTGCCTCAGTGGAGTATTTGCCTGCAGACTTTTCCACCTGTGCTGTGTCTGGGCTAGAAGTTGTGTGCAATCTGCCAGGGGATCTGGAGGAAGGGAAACCCCCTCAGTTGGGGAAGTTGCCTGTATTATTTGCTGGCAGAGGATGGTGAAAATTTGCCACATTTATTCTACCTTTCTGTGTGAGATGCCAAGGGAAGGAATCTGATTAGGAATACCTTACTTCCTCAGGTGTCCCCTCTCTCCCATTTTTGGGTGTTTCTCTGATATGCTCCTTGCCCTTTTATACCTCCCCCCTGCGAGAATGAAGAGTAAGAGTACTAATGTCCCTCCAAAGGTGCCTCCAGCTTGCCAGTCTGCCCACAGACCCCAAAATTGCATAGAGGGGTTCTAGGCCCGCAGTGTGGGTTGTGAATCCCACACACTGCATCAAAAAGGACTTTGCTTTGGGGAGCCCCCAGACAGGGTGAAAACAAAGTTTCTAGCCAACATCCAGCAGTCACATTTTTGTCTTTTGATCCTCTCCTTTTGAATCACAGGAGTGACTTCCCAGAGCCACAAGACCTCAGGCAACAGGCAACCCTTTCCTAGAAGATTCCCTGGCCCTCTGTCTTCTCACACTCACCTTTTGCCCACATTCTCTACCTTACCTGTGGCATTTTATCCCGTCCCTGAGAGGTGGTACTCTTTGCATCCTGGCTGAGCTCCACAGCTGTTTTTCCTTCCATTCCCACATTCATTTCAGGCAACCATATACTTGTTTGTTTGCTTGAACCTTGACCACTCTGAAGTTGGTGTTTGGAAAATTGGTGTTTGTGAAGTTGGTGCTGGTTCAAGTGGTAAATTCTTTGCTATACACACTTCGTATAATGTTTTTATTATATTAGCTTATATTTTTTAATTATGTAAATATACTTGCCATCACTTTTATCACTATCGTTCTTCAGAGATGCTTTTATAACCTTTAAGATTCACCTCTTTAGGTAACTCCTTTGATCTGTTTGGAAAATAGTTGTGCTTGGGTATAACTGCCATCCTGTAGCTGACGCACATCCTTTTTGGTAAAAAGGTGGTGTGAAACTTCAGGGTGAGCATTTGCAGCACCAGGAAGACATGAAATTTTGTGAGTATTGTAATCTCAACATCATTACTGGAATCACTGGCACCCTTCTGCCATTGCCATTAGAAGCACATGCAAAATTTGGATGCAGAAGGGAGAATGAAGAAGAAAGTGGATACACTGAAGAGCTGGACAAAACTCCATCCTCAGCAGTCTTCAGCCACAAAATATTGCATTTGTAATGTAATTGTACTTGAAAGAAAATGTATTCTCGTCATCATAAGGCCACTCTGCAGTCAAATTCCATCTGTTCTTTTCCTGCTTGCTTCTTTGGGAGTAGCAAGAACTGGGAGTAAGGGGTAGTTTGGAATAGGCAGTGATACTTTCACAAGTTGCAAATAAGAAATCATGCTTTCTAAAAATTTATTCCTAGCTGACCTGGAGAGGAGACACTGAGAGGGAAGGCATTGAAAGAGAAGAGAAATTCTTTCTTTGTGAAAGAGCTGTTGGTTCTTTTTAGAAAGGTGAACAATAAAAAGAGAAATCCAAGTATTTGTTGAAAAATAGCCTGTTGCTTCCAAAATGGAAATAGAAATCAGATGTTCATATGCTGTGCATATAGATTTCTCAGTATATCCTATTTAATGCATTTTATACATTGGTAAGAACAGAAGATTCCAGTTTTAGTGGATTCCTCAAGGTATTGATGAACATTACCAGCCAAAGCTAAATGGGCAAGAAAATACTGTACAATATTAAAATGGATAAAATGATGGATTTTTCTTCCTTTCTGCTGAGCTTTACTAGAACAAATGATGACATATACTCTCCCACTTGACACTGCAAACATCAGTAAAAAGAAAATGTTAAAGGCTGGGTAGTATGATGGTGATCATAAGAATGTAAGTGGGTAGTTGATTTTATTTGCAAATTCCTGCCTTCTGTAACTGATTGTTGGGCTTGAGCAGTGTCTCAGGGAGGTCTTTTAATCTGTGCCCCCGGAGGTGTCTACCTCTTCTGTGTCTTTCATGATAGATACTCATAAGAACCAAATTACAACAATTCTGCAGTTATTTCAGGCAGTCAGCTGCAGCGCTCCCTTGTCCTTACCTTTCAAAGGTAGTTGCAGAATACACATGCAGAATAGATATTTCTTCCTCCTTCTCAGTGTGGTAATAAAAAAAAACACCAGAAATTATTACTGAGCTGTTATTTATTAGTAGCTGCAAATAGGTGGACTAATAGTCTCCTCAAAATTCACAATTACCATGTTTTATAGATTTAAATAAAATAATAATTGTCAGTTGCATTTTGGAGAAGGTCCAAAAGTAAGACTCAGATATTTTAGTTTTCCCTTTCTTAATTTCAGTTTTCTTCCACTATTTCTTCTTATTTTTTTTTATTGTTGTAGAGAAAAAAATACAGAAACTGGAGAAAAATATGAAATAAAGAAAATTTATTTTATGCTGTGATGGGTTCAACATAGAGGACAAAATTTCTGTGAGTCTATTTTTGTAGGAAGAAAATTTTTAACCTCTCAGCTTTAATTTAAACGAGAACATTATATCCAGAGCTATTCCTTATAAGCATTTGCATCCACAGTATATTTTCAGGTAAAAAAAACCATCTCTGCTCCAGAATTAAGAATTTTAAAGAGCTCAGCAAGTGGACCAGGGAGAAAGAGAATAATGGTCAAATATAAATCTTCTTGATTCACTGTATATATCACAGAAAAAGTAGACTTTTGAGAAAGACAAGGAAACTGGACAAGGAAAGGTTTATGCAGGTGAGCACAAGAAAATTATAACCAGGGGAAAAAAATGATTGTGTGAAATATTCATGAATTTATTTTACTTTCACAGGCTGATGGAATGAATACTTATCTTCAAAAGTTCCAAGTCCCTGGTTTTGCTCAAGCAGTTTGTACTGTATGAAAATTAGATCATGGCACAAGATCTAAAAATGTTTGGCTTTGACAAAAATCTGCAATTACTTTCAATTTTTCTTTCTGACACAGCCTATCAGAGTTACTTTGTTCTCCAAGATCACACAGACAGTCTTAGTTATATGTGAGAATAACAAACATGTGCATGTTGTGAAATTGTCTGTTATGAGATGCATGCACAATATTCTAAGAAAAGCAGAAAAGCAATCAACTGTGAATGAAAATGCAACCTTGGATAGCTTTTTGTGCATTTATTATTTTCTAAAACCTCTTCAAATAGCTGGAGGTCAGAGCAGGTGGTGATTTGTTAACAGGAATTGTGTCATATTTTTCGTGTACCATTCAAACCCATACTAATTCTAGTACACACTCTAATTTAAGTTTCAGAAACTTTCATAACTTTGGGGGCTGAACAGAGTGTCTTCAGAAATACGTGGCTCATTCCAGAGACAAATTGTTTTTAATATATGCCAGTCTGAAAGCTCGAGTGTTTTCTCACACCAAGAGTTTGATTAAATTCATAAAAAACAAAACACAGAGATCTATGAAGATGCTTAGAAAAAGCACATAATGTTACTACCAAAAATGTGTTCATAATACTATTTATTTTCTGCTGTGTTAGTTGTCTTTTCTTCAATTCTTTCACATGGGCAGCCAGTCTCACAGACTTTAGAAGAATACTAAATAGTCACTCAGTTCACTTGTATGCTATCAGCAGAACTTTTATGCAGTAAAGTTGAATGATCCTGCTGACTAATTCAGCAAAATCTTAATATTATTTCCAAGTTCCAACTTTTGGATTTTTGATAACATAAAAAAATTGTAAATGTAAGTTTTTATAATTCAAACTGTTTTTGGACTCCTTCATAGAAAAATGAACCATGAGTCCAGATAGCTTTCTCAGGTAGCAAAACTCCATTTCATTAAACAGGAAAAACTGCTGCTAAAAAGCCAGAAGTCAAGTAGAATTATCCATTATAAAGTCATTTACTGGGAAGTTACTGGGAAGTAAATATCTTGTGGTTAACATGATCCATGAAATGATTTCTGAATCTGTACTCTGTCTAGGGAAAGAGCACAATAGGATAATGAACAATGAGTAAATCCTAAGAAGACTGTTAAAATTTCCAGAACATTATCTACCCCACAGAATGTAGAATACCCCATCCTCGCCATACATTCAAAAAAGAAAGTAGACAGAAATCTTTCACAAAATATTAGTTCCCATTGTTCCATGACAGGGGCGGGGGAGGGTTTGTGCTTGTTTCTGAAGCCTTCAAATATATCTTGAAACAAAGTTTCTAACAGCAAAAAGCTGTTAAGACAAACATTCCTAATAACAATTTTGGGTCGGAATTGGGAACATGTCAGGAATTTATTTGCCATAAACATGTTCAAAGAAACAACAATTTTCAGGCATTTATATACACTATAACATCCAAGGTTTTTATAGACACTACCAAAAATCTGCCCAATTTATTGCATCATGGTATACATGTTTTGTTTCTTTTAATTACTTCCAGAACATTTCATCTATCTTTGTTTAATGGATAACCCAAGTTTTATCCAGCTGGACAGTGCTTTATTAAATTTACTGTCCTGGTTAGACAATTACTACTGATTAAGTTTTGTGGGGTGTACTCGACTATGAAATGGCTCCCTTTCTGCACCTGCAACATATTAATCAAGTTTTCTGGGGTGTATAGGCCTTTGACTCCTAACTTTCTCAACATATCTGTCTTGTTCTATAAATTCTGGGACTTCTTGTTCTATGACACGTTCTATCTAGTTAATTGATAACCATTAAATAATTCTTCATTGAATTTTTGTTCTTCAACTATTGATTAAGTTCTCTAAGGGGTATGGGTCCATGGAGTTCCTCTCTGCAGGTGCAGTGAGGTAATTTCTCAGGGTTTTCTAGTGACACTCAGACAACACAGATCTAAATCAAAACCAGCTAAAAAAACACAGTTAAACATTCCTTAACTAATTAAACATAGTTAATTACAAAAATTTTAAAGAATCACAAAACTCATG
Source organism: Gymnorhina tibicen (assembly GCA_013399875.1). NCBI lineage: Eukaryota > Metazoa > Chordata > Aves > Passeriformes > Artamidae > Gymnorhina > Gymnorhina tibicen. The sequence continues at coordinate 100,924 of VXAZ01004091.1, read as the reverse complement.
GTTAACTAAGATACAGCTCACTGTCAGTTTATGATGACAGCGTTATTTTTACCCTAACAGTGATCAACATTATTTAAGCAATGCTTTAGGTCCACCTCCAAAATAAGTGTTAGGCTCTCTCTGGATTTCAGTGCTGTGCAAAAAGTCTGCTCACTCCTTTTCTGCTTGTTTGTTTGTTGTTTTGATTTGGGGTTTTTTTGTTTGCTATGCCCTGAATGAGTCTTTCTCTATAATCAAATCCATCTCAAGATGTGCTAATGTGCAGGCAGATTGTTGGGTGCTGCTGCAGTCTCATGGAGAGGCATGCTAGTAAGTCATTTTGTTTCCAGAGATGTTCTAAATACGCTAGATGGCCAGTTCTGTGAAGTCACTGAAAATCCAAGCTGAATTATTAGTGGCTATGTTGGTTCTTTCCACAAAATTGGCCATGTCTTCAGGAAGCAGCCTTATGTCATGTCTTGCTTCTGTCACGGTACGTAGCTGCTCTATTTAATACTACACAGCAGGCAGAACTACCCTATGAATCACCATCGAGTCTGGTCGTCCAAGTTTAAGGCACTCAGAAGGTCCCTTCTGTTTTATTTGGTAACTTTGTTTTCTGTTTAGATGTGGAAGTTTGCACTGACAGATGTGACACTTGTCTGTTCAACCCCAGGGAAAAACAGATTTGGCTGTGCCATGCAGGGGTCAGAAGCTCCCTGCCTTTTAAGTGAAATATGCTAGAAATGAGAGGACAGTGAGAGCTGCCAAGAAGGATACGGTTCACCGGGAAACTGCAGGAAATAAGTTGTCTCAAAATAGGAGAAGAAAACCAACTTTCTAGGCTATTCATTATAGGCTCTAAGATTTTGGACAGAAAACCATCAAAAGCCCAAAAAGTAGAAAAACCTGAAACTACAACCTCCCAATATTAATGAAGCAGTACTTTGAAAAAGCATGAAATACAAAGAGATGGCAAAGCAACCTACGTACATTATTTCCTTGCACAGAGACTCATAGTGATGAATAACTAAAATGGTCTGACAGAGAATATTGCACATATAATTTGTAGATAGTGTTTAGAAAGCCAGGATCCAATTAAATTGCCTTCTCATTTCTCTTTCCAAGACTTGCTTATTTGTACTGTTGACCGCCTATGCTCATCAAAGTTGGACTTGAAAAGTTAAACAAAATTGATTGTTGCAGCCAAATATATGTATTCTTTATATGCTCGGTGAATAAAAATATGATGTTTTACTTCATTATAATGTGTTTCCTGTAATTTTTATTTCTGATTCACAAATAACATTACTAGACACCTGCTTTACTGGAAAGATCAAAGAAATGAGAAAAAATTGTTGTGTGGACAATGAAAGGGCCTGTAACACTTCCAGGCAAAAAAATTTTGTGAGAGATTATCCTCTAATACACAGTATTCCTGCCAAATTTCCTTACATCTTGTTTTAATGTGCTGCTTGGGTGATACCAGGTGAAGTAGCATTCCTCTAATTCAGTCCTCTGTCTATTCTTCCCTTTGATATTGCCTGTTGTGCCAGGCCACGGAGGTTGTTGAAATAGCCAAAATATCAGAAAATAACCCAATCACAGATGGGAAAGGAGTGAAAGGTGAGAAAAGAAAAAAAAAAAGAAAGAAATCGAATAGCAGGTAGTGGTTATTTTGTTTTGCTCATGCTTGTAAACAAGTCTGGGGATCCAGGATCTTGTTAGGTATGCAGAACAAAAAACTCCCCAGTTTTGCTAGGTGGGCTCTGAAGAAATGAAAGATAGAAATAGTGGTTTGCACACCTGTACCAGCTTCTACTACTGCACCTTCCCAAGCTCGTACTGCTCTTTAATTCTTGTCAAACCAGCCACAAGAATGGTAAAGCAAAATAATAGGAAACTCTTGCATATATAAAATTAGATCCATTTTAGATATATACATCCGCAGGTATAAGCGCCACTTTCTTCTTCTAGGTGCATATGCATACCCAAATATGTAATTATCTCTCTGTGTGTATACATCTCAAAGAATGATTTCCACAAATTTAAAGACCATTTTAAAAAGTACTCTGCTGGCTGATTTTCAGACAATCTGCATCTAGTGAAAGCAGACATGGCTCTAAAATAGTCTGCATTTCAGCACTCTGATGCTCTTCACGTAAATCTTTGACTTTAAGTATGATCTGAACTCCTGTTGAAACCCGTGGGCCTTGAGCTTACACCCATAAAATTCACCCATAAGCTTAACTGTGGTTAAATAGGCAGGAACTTAATCTAAAAAATTTAATATTTATGTAATGAAAAAGAAAAAGAAAATGAACTGCTATTAAAAGCAAACAGAGATGAAATCTCTTTACTCTGTGGAATTTACTGTTGCAGAACACATCAGAAAGGAAGAAAAGTCCACAGGACATTTTTTCCAGTTTAATTGGTTACTTTGCAAGTAGCTTAACAATATCAAAGGGCTTGTAATTAAATATTGTCCTCAGTTGTGTACTGAAATACCATCAAAACTACTAGAGTAATCTGCAAGCTAGTCTTAGTACATTACAGTTTGTTGGTTATGAGTTTAAATCTGAAAGAGGGAAGGGTGAAAAAATGTTATTTTTCCAAAAATACCAATAACAAGAAGACCCACTGGGAGCAGTCCATTGCAAAAAGTGTCTGGTTCAAGATTTTAGGATGATATTTATATTGCTCATATGATAAAGCCTTTGCTGTGGTACACCACCACATGTGCCAGAGCTAAAAGTCTGTAGTGGTTTGACTCTGGCTGGATGCCAGATGCCCACCAAAACTGCTCTATCACTCCCCTTCTCAGCTCAGCCAGGGAGAGAAAACATAACAAAGGTTCATGAGTTGAGATAAGGACTGGGCGAGAGATCACTCACCAAATACCATCATGGGCATGAGAAGCAAAATAAATCTTAAAAACAACTTCCCCCACCTCTCCCTCCCCCCCTGCTCTATCTCCTCCCACCAACAGTGCAGGGAGCTGGGGAAGGAGGGTTATAGTCAGTTCATAATGAAAGTTTCTACTCCTGCTCAGGGAGCGGAGTCCTTCCCCTGCTCCGGTGTGGGGTGCCTCTCACAGGAGACAGTTCTCCATTAATTTCTCCAACCTCAGTCCATATCATGAGCAACAGTCTTCCATGAACTGCTGCAACATGGGTCACCCTTCCACGGAGTGTATTCCTTCTGGGACAGGCTGCTCCAGAATGGTTCTTTCACAGGGTCGCAAGCCCTACCGGGAAACCTGCTCCAACAGCATGGACTTCTCTCCCCATGGGTCTGCAGGTCTCTGTCAGGACCCTGCTCCAACATGGGCTTCTGACAGGTTCACAGCCTCCCCTCAGGCATCCACCTGCTCTGGTGTGGGTCTCCTCCCTGGACTGTGGATGGATCTCTGCAATCCTGTTGACCTCCATGGGCTGCAGGGGCACATCCTGTCTCACCATGGACTGCACCATGGGCTGCAGGTGAACCTCAGCTCTGGCACCTGGAACACCTCCTCCCCCTCCTTGTCCACTGAGCTGGCTGTCTGCAGAGGTGTTCCTCTCACATATTCTCACTCCTCTGTTCTCTGGACACAATTACTTCTCTGCAATAACTTTTCCTTTTTAAATGTTACCACAGAGACATTACCAACATTTACAATCGGCTCACCCTCGGACAGTGGTGGGTCTGTCTTGGAGCTGGCTGGTTCTGCTGGACATGGAAGAAACTTGCAGCAGCTTCCCACAGAATTCACCCCTCTAGCCCCCATGCTACCAAAACCTGGGCACACAAACGCAGTTCAAACTCAGAGAGAGACAGAGGAAGACTTGGCCTGAGGAAGAATCTGACACAGTGAGTCCTGCAGGGCACATACCCACCTCCCTGCCCTGCTGCTGCCTGCGTGGGCAGGGCACCTGTGCAAGGCACTGTATGAAACCTAAGCCAGGCCAAAGAATGAAGAAATTAAGGTACACTGGTTTTTATTTGAGACTCAAACAGTTCCCACTTTTATGGACATAGGCAGATGTCACATTCCTTGTTTTAGAATTGTCATCTGTAAGTCTGTCGTCACAAAATATAAAATTTTTATTCAACATCCACTTTTCAATATACAAGTTTGTTTTAGGAAATGAACACATTGGTTCTAACTATGTGTACAATGGTGTGCAAACAGAGCAAGGAAAAAAGACCTGGAAAGGACCTTAAGCAGCAATTCATGACCAGTTATTCACAATGGCTTTTCCACACACCAACCCCTGGCAACAACTGACTCTTTGCCTCCAACCTCAACCAGCACACTGACTCTCAGAATTTTTCAATTATTTCACTGGCTAAGGTATGTCATAGACTGCTAGCTTGTGCTGTGCTCTGTGGAACAGATGGTATTGAAAGGTGTTTTTTCTGGGATTTGGGGGTTTTTTAGTTTTATTTTCAATTTATTTTACTATTTTGACACTAAGAGAGCTAAAAAAATCTGATTGTGTCCTAGAAACTTTAAATTAAGGATACAGTTTCCACTTACTGAGAAACCACACAGAAGACAGCTTTGTCCTGAGTAGTCTAAATGACTATTGAAAGGCAATGAGCCCAACAAACCTGCAGTATATACAATTTGAAAGATGACTTCAGGCACTGAAGTAGAATATCCATTTCTTTCTGTTCAGTTAAGTTTCAGCTATTGAGCTGAATGAATTAATGTCCAAAATTTTCAAAATTCGAGATGCCCTGATTAAAAAGAATATAATAATATTTCTGTATCAAGAATGCTGACCCTCAAATTTTTAACAGAAATGCACTGATTTTAGTAAGATGCTTCCAAACTACTGCAATGAAATTCTGTCCAAAAAAAACAGTTAAAACTTTTAAGTCTTGCAAGATATCATGGGATATGAGTCCTTTGATTCAGTCACTGCAGTAATTTTTAAAGGAGATGTTTCATAAAGCCTTTCACAGAAATGTCAACATTTTATCTTTATACACTTATTTGGAAGAAAAGAAAAATATTAAATGTCAGGGTTGAAGCATAAGAGAAATATCACATTTTGAGTCTCCTAATAGTTTACTATAGCTGACATGCCTTAAATACGTCTGATTACAGACCCAAAATGCTCAAAGTCTGGCCTTTTAGTTGCCAAACATGAAAAGCCCTATTTTTACCTGGAATGGAGTTATATCCATGAAGAAATGCCCCAGTAAAGAAAACCTGAATAAACAACCTGATCCTTGGGTTTATCTAGATGACCTTGCAGCCTGGAAGGTTGGACTGGATAGCCTTTTAAAGCTCCTTTCCAACTCAAATTATTCTATGATTCTAGGATCCTATCTCACCTTTTGTGCCACAGGCAAGCCTGTGGTCACAGATATCATATATCAAGACAAGCCAGCCACAGATGGCTTTGTTCCAGCTCCTTTTGAGTTATTTTGTCTTTGCTGGTCACTGAAGAGTAAAGAACTGATGGGATTTCTTCTCTTCTGTCATCCTTGATCAGGTTTGAACCCTTTCCCTCTAGTGGGACTGCACTGGATTCTTTCTGATCATGCTTCTGTTGCATTTCGTATTCTGTTAAGCTACACGTATTTAAAGCCTTTAAATCACAAGAAACTACCTTTTCTGGTTAAAGCCTTTCCTATGCTTTGTGATTAGCAGGTCTCATGATGAAGACCAAACATTAATATGCCCCTTTTAGGAGTTTCCAGAGAGGTACACTTTGATTCAAAACTATGGCAGCAGCAGTATTGTATTAGCACTGTTCACTGAGAAGAGACACTGCTAAATATTCTGTGAAGGAAATATATGACATGCAGATGAGTTGTCTTCCCAGCTTCAAGCAAGAACTGAAGTAGATATGTCATGCAAACTTTGTATGTTACATTGTTTGTGTTTGTGTGTGTACATAGCCATCTTATACTGAAGTATCTCAGACTTTGACATGCAGTATTATGCAAAATAATACAAAAATACTGTATTAATTCCCTCTTTATGCTATGAAATAGCTGTTCACAAAAAAAACCTAGGCAACTAAAATCAGAAATTAAGTTTCCTAATTGACGGTTGTCATTTTGCTCACTCCCCTCCAAGTAAGAAAATGAAACAGGGAAGTAAAACATAAAGTCTATGCAGCTGAAGTGCTGGATTTGTCTGCTGCCCAATGCAGGAGCTCAGGTTTTCCGCGATGGCTGAGCAGAAACTTCCTGGGAAGATGCTGTGAACTGGTATGTATCTTCACAGCATACAGCATGGATTCCACCTCTAGGCAGAGCAGAACCTGCTCAGTATCTCACACCATGGCTCCAGATGGCCCAGAAGACTGATTAGAAGGGAAAAATAGATGCTGATAACAGCTTAGGCTCAGGATGGAAACAAAATCTGTTTGCCATCAAGATGGCATGTTTGAACAAAGCAAAGTAATAGATTCAAGGACATGTCTTAGGGTATTTCTTGGCAAGAATCTCTCTGCTTGTGCCTCTTGAACACTCCGCTTTATTTCAGCAGAACAATGGACACCAGGTGTCTCAAATACACCAATATTCATCTTCTTAAGCACTGCAATAAACAGCAATTATTAGCCTCCTGTATAGACCCCACTAGGCCATAAGTAAACAAAACCTTCAGCAGCAAACTATGGTTGTATCTTACTCTCTCATAAAAAAAGGCAACAGTGTTTGTTTTTTGTTATTAATTTTATTGAAGCTGAAGTGGAAGCCACAAATCAGTTGCTTGGTAGCTAGAAAATATAAAAGTTTTAAATACTGTTCTGCTGCCCATTTTGTTAATTTCCGAAGCCTTTATCTATAACAAATAATGTTCACTGGCAGCACATACTTTAAAAAAGGCAAGATTTTTTAAAAATTGGAAGCCTCAGTGCTACTGGTTACTAAAAACTTGCTTCAACTGAGTGCCAGAAAATGCTTGACACTAGACATGAGGCATTTTTATTGAAATTCAGCTCTTCTTTTTTAACTTTAGTTTTGAGACTCTTTAGCAGGAGAAAAAACATCCATGCCCTAAAATACAACTTCACTGACCTTTGTTATATGGTAAAAGATTACAATTTGTTTCAGGTTGTTGGCCCAGTTTCAAGAAGATCTTTACTTTGTCTTTGGTCACATGTTGAACGCAACTGGCTAATATAACCTGATAAAACTTCATTTTGCTCATAATTCCTAAAGCCTCCGGCAACCATCACTGTGTACTCATGTGGCAAAGCCTCGGCCTTTTTATCAGCTCCCTTGACAGAGATGCTGTCACATTGTATCTGTTCCTTTCTTAGTCCCGTGAATTTATTTCCAGAGCCTGCTAGTTATACCTCACATCCATCTACAGTGTGGCATATCAGCCTGAAGGCACCACATCTTCTCTGCCTTGTTCTTGGTTCTACACATTGCGTGGGGGATACATGTCAGTCACTGGGGCAAGTCATGTACACATCTTTGACGAGGACGAGAAGACTGAAAACAGCTTGTGGCCACAATTTATCTGGATTACCATCAAGGGCCCTGGCACTCCTTGGGTCTTCAGTACAAGAGGTACCAAGAGGTACCTGCTGTCCTAGGCTCTCCTTGGCTCACCAGGAGGGCAGTGTCACTCAGTCTGTGTCCTCTACAGCTCGGAAGTGTATCTGAAACATCACAGGAACAAGTATGAAAAGCACATGGAATGAATATGAATAAGATCCTGCCAAAGATCATCTCTACCTACACATGTGATTTACAAGCCAACCAATTTTTTTCCATCACACCTTATCATCTCCTCTTTCTCCAGGAAAATGATAATTTTTAACCTGATAGCTATGATTTTTGTGGTTCCTAGTAACTGTCAGGACCTTGGTTTGGACAAATGCACCTAAATCAAGTTGTTCTCATACAAAGGAAGATGACTGTTTGATCAGAAGCCAGGTAGGAGATGTATAGCTTCAAATCCACAGCAGTGGGCCGAATCTGGACTAGGGGATAAGGCAAATATTCAGCAAGCTGAGAAGGAAGCTGATGTCCAGAAAAATGGGATTTAAGAATCAGAAGTTGAAAGCAATGATCCGAAGTCTAAGGCATTTTGGAAATTTCTGTGCTGAGTAAGCCCTTAGGTGTGAGAGAAGAGCTGGTCCTCAGACCACTATGAGAGAGACCTGTGCTGAGTTGGTCAATTCCTGTTGGCCTCTAAAACTTTATTCTGGTAGTTTGGTTTGCTATATCTTAAAAGTAAATGTAAATTATGTAAATGATGTAAATTTACTTGTTCTTTGTGTCAATCTCATGCAAATAAATCTAAAATGGAGAAATTTGGATTCAAACAGAGATGAAATTTTACCTACAAAATTATTTATAAACAAGTCCTTCACTAATTTTGGGGTAGGATCCTTTTTCTGTCCTTCATGTTTCAGTTGGAAAATCATAAAGATTAACACCCATGTTTTCAGTGTTACATTGCTTTTGTTATTTCACTATTTGGACTAATACATTTGTTTCAGCATTACATCACACAGTACTTAAAAACTACATAAATTATGCAATTATGTTTTTCTCACTGCCTCCACAAAAAGTTTTATTCATATTTGCATGCAGTATCCTGTTTCATTTCAGCTTTCTTTGGGAAAGTAGCAATAGTAAAATCCTGGACCAAATTAACTCCAGAAGAGGCTAATAACCAGTCTCAAATTCTTGAGGAATTCAACATGTACTTTTGCTGAAATAGAGTAAGTAATGTATTTTCTGCACACAAATGTAAATTCATTTATTGAAGACATATTTTCTGCCCCCTTTCCTTCTCACTTCCCTTAAAAATGTGTAAGAAACTTAGTTCACTATTTTGGCTCCTACCTACTGCCTTAAGAACATCACCACAAGTGCTCTGTGGCTCTTCTTGTTGCGTGACATGGAAACGTCAGCTTTGAGGGAGATGTGATGATGAGACCAGTTTTGTATGTAGCTGGCAGCCTGTGACAAACAGGATCTTGTCTATATTTTCTTGTCTATTCTCTTTCTGCTTTTTCACGTCAAGAAGAAGAGGTCAGATTGACTGTGTTTTGCAAGACTGAATAGTCCTTCCATTAAGCCTTCTCAGAGGTAAAAACTGGAGGGAGGGAGGCCTAAGTGTTGTCATCTATAACAGACAGAGAAGATGAGGGATGGCTGCTGAAATTCAAAGAGGAACTGGCTGTGCCTGAGACACAATGGAAGGAGCTCCACAAGTGGGCAATGTCTGTTGTAATCCAGCAGATCATACAGCTGTATGTGGAAATGAGTCTGCTAACAAGAACTTGCCCTGCAAAAGCATAGTGAGAAGGGAAAGAGATATTTTGCAGTTTTACCATTGGTCTAGTTAAATTTTCATCTGAGATATTTTGAGCTTGTAGAAATATTATTTCCAGCCACATAATTATCATAATTTTGCAGAGTGAAGAGTTCTTTATGAAGCCCTTGAATCAACAAGATATGGTATAGTAAATATATTTCCTTTGTCACAGGTATTTACTAAGTGATGCATATTTCCTATTGTCACTGTACTATGGAAGGAGTTCATGTGTTTCTTTATAAGAATGGAAGGGTAAAAATTAGATTGCTGCATTTTTCTATTCCAAACTATTTCTTAATGTACTAAAAATAGTTTCTAGTAGACACTGGGTTGTACTAGTTTGAAAGCAAACCAGTGAGAGATTCCAAGTCAGAATTACAATTTAATAGGAAAATTAAGATAAAGGCAATAATACAGAAACACTGGCTTAAACTGACAGAGTCAGGATACGACCTGATACCCTGTCAGACAGAGAGGGGGCTGCAGTCCTCCTGAAGTGATAGATGTGGTTCTATTGAAGTGGTGATTCTGTAGAAGGGTCTGGTCTTCCTCTGAAGGTCCTGTGGTGGTTATGTAGTTTTGTCTTCTGGGAATCCAGTAGGTAAGGGCTGACTGTGGTGTTCCAAACCTCAGATTATATCCAGGTGGGAATGCTTGGTTCCTCCCCCTGGGCGGAGCATCTCACAAAGGGATGAAGCAATTTTATGAGTCATGCAGTGAGGCCTTGATGGCCCATTAATAGAAGATAGACTTTGGAGGGAGTTATCAGGGATGAGTCATGGAAGAGATAAAGAACACTGTCCCACCTGGTTTTAACAGATGGTGATAGAACACATACTTTTGGTTACATCTTACATTGTAACCGAAGACATGGCGTAATAGGCCATAATTTTAGGCCATCCTTATACCCTTCACTATGCTTCTTTTCAGTGTGGCTATCTAATGTCTTTCTCTAGTGTGACCATCCCTTGATTGACAGGAAAAATATATACCATTAGAAAATTGGACTGTCTTGGTGTGGCTTTTGCAAAGATCATAGCTCACTCATTGTATCTGCCAAAGTTATTATAATATTTTATATTTCTCTTTTCTTCCTTTAGTACACACACACCCAAAGATAGTATAGTTGTGTCTGTAGATATCCTGCTCATAATTATTAGACAAAGTATAAAATAATTTATTCAAATTTGCGTGCTACAGTGGTCAGTAATACAACCCAATTAAAAGTCATATATCTGGGATATGTAACTCCCATCACTGTTGCGTCTGTATCACCTAATGGTCTCTACTACATGGACCTTTATAATACCATCCATTGTCACTGAAGCATTATTGCTTCACTAACAGAAAAACAAGAAAGCGTATATCAGATAGAGAGTATTTTATTGGAAACTAGCAAACATGAGTATCCTGAGCATCAGGACAATAATTTAATTATGGGTTCAATATTCTTTCATGGAAACAGTTCACTAGATTCATAATATAAAAAAATTCTCTCTATTATTGAGTTTTACAGTGACTTTTTCTTGGTTTTGTTGTTGTTGTTGAATACCAAAAGATGCCATTTTTATAAAGAGAGCAAAGTCTGTACTTTGTGAATTGTTCTGATGTGTCAAATAAAAGAACAACTACTGTGACTAAGGAAGTGAATTCAATTTCTGATTGCTCAGCAGGCTTTCTGCATCACTCAATAACAGGTACCTTCAGCATCTGCAAGCTGACAAGTCAAAAACCCATGTTAGTCCTTTCCAGAACTGAATTTGTCAAAAATTCACTGGGCAATTTTTAAGTGTATTGCTACTTCTGCTCAGAATCTCTTGTGTGTGCATTATGCTGTTTATGCATAGTTCAGGTATTGCCTATGATTTGGGGAGACATGGGATTGAAGAGTAACCTGAATGCTGGCACAGTCTCAGATTTTTTTTCTCAAGGCTTTTTTTGGTAGCAAGTTTTCTTAGCTCAGCCCTGTTCCCCTGGGAAATGCAAAGGATATGTGTTGGTCCCACTACTGCACAGTGTGTCACAGAAATCTGCTTTGACCTTGAAATAAAATGCTAAAATCTCATCTCCCTCCATCCAGGAGAAATGAGGTCATGAAACTGAGAGAGGAATGAAATCAAACATTTTGAAAGCCAGCTCCAGAAAACCAGACCTCTTCATTAATGAGCTGGTGTAGCCTGGGTGATTCCAAGCATAAATTTAAGTTGTAAACACACAGCCAGGGGAATGATATGTAATCCAAGTGAGGACACTATCCCTAATGTCAGTTCTCTGTAGCTGTAAAAGCTTAGATTGTGCAGCCTGGTGAATTAATTTTGTTGGGATTGTCAGATAGACTTCGCCAGTGACATGTCCAGAGGTTTAACAGCAGGAAATGCTTAATTTCTCCCAGCAGGCAAACAACTCCACGTAAGGAAAATTTGATTATTTACCTTGTGAGTACACATAAATGTAAAAATCCAATACTACTTAGTCTCCTAAAGGAAGAATAACTTTGCTAGCACTGCTATAATTACTCTGCTTTCAGGAACTCAGGTGTGTTTTATCTAAACATGGATTAATAATTTTCTTCCTCAGTCACAGGCTTTTGCATACAAATATAACCATAAAAATGCCACTCTCTTGCTCACACGTAAGGCAACGATCACCAGCAAATAAAATAGAAGCTGTAGCTTTAACATAGATTTTATTTACTCTGAGCAGATCCATTTTTGGAGCTGTGGATATAGGAGTCCGGTGGCAGTGTATGGCACAGCTCGTCTAAGACATGCCAACACCACTGATGATTTGAACCCAGGCAGGTTCATTTGCTGGTAAGTGACAGGAGGTTTATGGTATGCAGGTGGAGGAAGGTGAACTTGTCAGCAAAAATCAGAGAGACTAAACTTTGGTTCGGAAGAGAGATCAGTAGCATATTACAATAAGGGATTTGGGAGTGGTTATATTACCTAGTTTTGCTTTTTCTTTTGTGGCTGGTGCAGTAACTTTTTTCCTAGTCCCAGTGGTTGCAGGTAACAGTACATGGGTAAAGAGTGGGAAGGTCATACACGAGGGGCTTCACATGGGGAAATCTTCATCGATAATTAACACAAACATTTCTCAGCTGGGCTGTACCAGATCTTGCCAAGAACTAAGTGATGGATCTCCAAGAGAGGACAGAAAGCACAAATGCTTACCAAACTTGGTTTTGTGCTTTGACTTTCTTTGGGGAAAAAATAAATACAGAAAGGATGACCAGACCCTTGCAGTCAAGATTAAATTTCATTATTTTTAAACTTTTTTTCCCCAAGCTGAACTCAAATAAATGTCTGGGAAAGAGTTAACAACAAATGTATCACAGCATACTATTTCCTGCGTCAGTTGTAACTCTGATGCAGCTTGCATGTTTCTTTCACCTATTAATCAGAACTATCAGGTGGGTCAGTGGAGGAGTCTTATTTGAGGAAAAACAACCCCATGCATATTACCCCATATTATCTATCTGCTGCTGTTTGCAAATAAAGGTAGGACAAATAAACTACAAAGTCCTAAAAGCTCTGTACTATATTTATCTTTCCCTCTGCAGGCCAATGCCATTGGCAACAAAAAGAAGGGGGCAAAAAACCCAAAAGTAGCAATAACAGCACCAAAAAACCAAAACCAAACCCAAAAAACCCACAAAAAAACCCAACAATTATATAAAAAACCCACAAACAAACCCAATTATAGCATTGGAAAAATAATTTGCTATAAAGTCTTTTTCTTGTCTATTGCATGAAAAACAGTTTTGACAGAGGAGAAAAAAAAGCAATTACTTTGGCAATAAAAATCATCCATAAGTCAGTTTTTTAAGTCAGTGCTTTAAAGAAAAACATTTGTAGTACTAAAAATCTGTGAGTTAAAAACCTCTTTGTCTCAAACACATATTTTGTAAGAAAGGCGAAAGGTTATTTGTTAGTTTCTTTGTTTGCTTGGTTAGGGTATTTTTTCATATCCTCTCCTTTTAGCCAGGAGCAAAATATGTCTTTATAGGTAGGAGGGGTAAAACCTCAGATCTTTTAACCTCATTTATGGACGACAGTTAAATTCTTGTAAGGTTTGTGAGGTAGGAAGATGTAGACTTCATAGAAGCAGCACTTTGGTTTGTGTCACTCTACTTCTCCATGACCCAGAAAGTTTCTATCCCAGAAATTCCTACAGTAGTTATGGTAATCTTCACACCTCCACCAAAAGCAAGCTTAGCAAAGCCACACAATCACAGAATTGTTAAAGTTACCAGGCAGCTCTGGATACTATGTACACAAACATGCTCAGAGTAGGGCCAGCTAGAACAGGTTGTCCAGGATCATGTCCAGTTGGTATTTTAATACCTTCAGGGATGGAGACTTTACCACCTCTCTGCAACCCACTCCACTGCTTGGCCACTCTCACAGTAAAAAAAGGGGAGGTTGTGCTTAAGTTGAATTAGCTGTATTTCAGTACACGCTCATTGTCTTTCATCCTTCCACTGAATATCACAGAAAAGATTTTGGCTCTGTTATCTTTACTCCCCTACATCATACATTTATGCATAAGATCCCTCTAAATCTTCTCTTCTCCATGCCTGGGAATGGAGGTGAGGCTGACTGACTTGTAGATGCCCACGTACTTTTCTGTGCTCTTCTTGGTTGAAGATAAAACTGACACCTGCCTTCTCCCTGTATTCAGGAACCTCTCCCAGTCACTATGGCCTTTCAGAAATAATCAACAGCAGCCTCACAGAGCCTTCAGCCAGCTACTTCAGCACTTCTGGGTGCAGTTCTCCAGGTACATGGACTTACACATGTCCAGTTTGTTTAAGTGCTCCCTAACCTGGTTCTCCCCTACTAAGGGCAGCTCTTCCTTGATGCAGTCTTTCTCAGCAGTGTCACGACCTGGGACTGCTGAAGACTGGTATTACTGGCACAGGTATTACTGGTAAAGACTGAAGATAAACAGACAATGAGCACATTGGCCTTTTCCATGACCTTTCTCACCACAATTCTTGCCCATTCAGCAGAGGTGCCCCATTTTACTTAGTCATCCTTCTCTTCTTTGTAGAAATTATCATTTTTACCTCCGACATCCCTTCCCAGATTCAATTCCAGGTAGGCTTTGGCTTTTCTAAACGCATTCCAGCACCATCAATGTCTCCATGCTCCTCATGGATCACCTGCCCTGCTGACACTTTGTATACTTTGTATATCTGGTTTTATATATGAGCTAGTCAGAACCTATTCCTGTCACATGTACTTCATTTCCAGCTCACTGAGACAGATAATTCTAGAGCTTGGAGAAGGTGTTTCTTGAGCGTCAGCCAGTTCTCCTGGATGCCTCTTCTTACCAGGGCTACGTCTCATGAGGAATGGTAAGAGGTCACCAGACCAAAACGTAAGGCACAGTCACCATTAGCTCTTTTGTCTATGAGAACTTCCCAGGACTACAACTCTGATTAGATCAGTGACACACTTTCAAGGCACACACTCTCCTGAACTTGTTCATTCTGGAGCAGGGAAAAAGCAAGGCAAATCACTGAATTCAGGTGTTATTTCACTTACATAGTTTTGTAAATCTGTTGTAAGATAACTATTGCTGAGGTGGATATGCTAAAAAATAATCCATTTAAAATAAATTTTTGGAAAGCACATCACATCTCTGCTCGAAATATGCCACACATAAAAGATCAAAATTAGGACACTGGTTGACTGTTAGATGGATTATATTTATTGAAGCTGGAGTTATACTGTGTAATTGCATACCCCTGATACATATTCATGTGGGCTACCTCGCAATTAAACTTTTCAAATTCAGTATTCAAATGGTAGTTTTGCTAAAATACATTTCTTTCTTTCTTTTTTTTTTTTTTTTTTTTTTTTTTTTTTTATTTTTTTTTTTTTTTCCCNTTTTTTTTTTTTTTGATTGTTTTCAATAGTCTCATATATCCATCAGGAAAGCTTTCAGTTAATAAATGGACTCTGCAACCTACAATAACAGATCTTCTGTTCTGTAGAACATTCAAATGAAAAGTATGATCCTTACAGTCTTGATAAGGTCATATCTGTCAGGATAAATTGTTACTTTGTCCCAGTCTACAAAGTTTTGAGTATAATTTCAGGTATAAAAAAAGAATAGCACTACATGATCTATCATAAGTAGAACTCAAATCCAATAAATATAAATTGTCTTTTTACTATAAAGAATGACACCTAATTTAAAGTAGAACTAAAAATCAGTGCTCCTTTTTCTCTTTTTAAGTTTTATCTGATACATAATATATACCAGACTCATAAAAAGATATTTCTTGTCAGAAGTAGGCTTTCAGAAATTATATTTAAAATAAACAATCTACTGAGAAGAACTTAGAGATAATTCTTTTTTTAAAACCAGTATCAGAGCATCATGTCAGTAATGACAATGGTAAATTTAAAAAAAAAAGTATTTTTATTGTTTTGGGTTTGCCAGTAATCACAAAATAAAGTAATAGAAGTATCTTACTGAACTATAAATGCTATTCTGAAGATACTATATTTTTAAACTTTCTTTTCAAGGACTTAAAGTTCTTTATAAATTTTTGCCTGTAAGGACAGTTTATTGAGAAAAGGTGTGGGATTTGGACATTCCTTTTCCAAGGGTGAGATATGCAAGTCCTTCCCCTGCCAATAGCAATTTTCCAACTCAGGCTCCCACACAGTTGGGAGGTGTTGACTTGGGCAAAGAAGCAAGAGAAATAGGAAAAAGAACAAATATCTGGACTTTAATAAATTCCGTGGGTCAGTACTTGCACTGAATGCCATTTAGGTAAATTTTTCTACTATCCCAGCAACTACTTGATGTCTGAATAACATTAGGGTATTCTCCATTCAACCAGAAGGGTAGCTGAAACTGAAATTATATAAACATAGATAAGATAACTTGTTTAAAAAAAGGCTAATAGTCATATTTTAAATCCAGACCAATAATCCTTTACTATCTGTGTCATATCTTAAACAGATCTGATTAAATGAATGTTTTATTGCTGCTTTTCTGGAGTAACCTGAAAATTCAGTTGGTTTTTTACTATGTATGTATCATGCAAATTTCTGCAAATTACTTTGGTAAAAATCATTAACCTCCCTGCTACACTGGGAGACATTATAATTTTGTCTGTGTAATGTAGTAGCAATGAACCTGTCACCATCCGTGGACACAGTACTGTAAAGAGTGAAATTATATGGTGTTACTAAAGTTTCCATTCTATTACCTGAGACTTAAATAAGCATGATAATGTGAGCAGCTGATATGAAATCCAGATGAAGGGCAAACTGAAAACTACTGCTCTACTTTTTCAGTCAGGACACAATTCCAAGAGCCTTGCTGCCCTTCCACAGCTCATCAGTGTTGGCTCTGGGAATTCCCAGGCACAACCCTGAACAAGCACAAGGCAAGGAAATGTTTTTCAACATTGAGACAGTCCTCTCCCAGCTTTGCCTTTAAAAATAAACTCTTTTTGGTTGCATCCTGTCTCAAAATTTTCTCCCTGTGTATTTGTGTTAAGTCTGGTAGAAAAAAAGAAGCACATGCATGTTCTGTACATTTCCCTTTAAATCAAAACACTGATGAATTCATGGCTAGTCTTACTGGACCTCTGTTTGCTTTGCTCATCTGCTTGCTTCTGAAGAGAAACAGATATCATTTTTCACAGAATATGTTCTGTTCCCCATTGCTTCCTGCATCTCCATATCCTTGTTTTGTGTTTTTCCTTCTTGTGAAGTCACAAAGCTTTTTTTTTTTTTTCTTTTTTTCAGGAATAGAAAATTTGTTTCCTCCTGAAATATAGGAGAGAGGGAGGGATGGAGGAAGGGAAAGAGGTGAGGGAAGGCAGGAAAAGAAAGAGGCCAGTGCCTTGATCTCTGTTCTAGAACAAGTGCTGAACAAATCCTATCATGTGTGGGATGGGAATGGATTGTAGAGGGTGGGAGAAGACTGGACAGGAACCATTAAAAGCCAGGACAAAGAGAGAAGAGTATGTGAACAAGTTGAGTCTAGGCAAAACCAAAGCTAAATGGTCCCCAATCCATAGAGAAATTGAAATCCAGAGCAAAACGTCAAATTCACTGTAACTTGTAAATGGTGACCGTGAGGAAATGTCTCAAAGGAATGTCCAAAAAAGCAGTAAGCAGCAGGCGAGATGAAGCTTGTTCTAGCAAAAATGAAATGGAGTTGTCACAAAGCAAAGTGGATTTGTTAGACCATATTTATTGTGGACATGATAAAATCAGGAAAGATGAAGAAAAGAAGTAGAAGTGACAAGTCTTTGAGATGTGCCCTCATTGCATCTGTTCTTGGTGACCATACGATATTGCAAAATCAGTGCAGGATATGTCTCAGTGCTCAAAAATTATAATTATTATCAGATATAATAGGGAATATAATGGGAATCAGGATGGAGTTCCTAAAAGCAATGAATGTGTTGTTAAGTTTAGAGTAGGTTCAGTTCTTGAGTAGCTAGGCTGTGCAGCTACCATGTGTGAGATTTTAAGATGCCCTACATGCATTGCAGGCCTGGGAAAAATTTAGAAAAATAAAAAAGTCCATACTGTTAAAAAGTGAATGCATTGTACAGTTGTAATTTTTTATAAGGGCTGTAAAGCCTATGTGAAATGCCTCACAAAAGTAAAGGCTGGAAATTCAGTTAATGTCTTGGACTAAATTAGCGTCCCATGCCTAAGATAAAAGGGCACAAAAAATGGAAATGCTGTATTTTTATAATGGAGAATGTTTGCAAGAAACTGGGACACCTTTTATCTCAGCAGTTAGCACCAGGAGCTAGCTGAGAGGGTAAAAAGAGAAGTCAAAAAAGACAGAATTTAGAGGAGACTATTGTCTCATTGACTGTATTGAGCTCTTTTTGAACACAGAGTTTCTGAGCTATTTACAGAGCATAATGTGAGCAACTGTGAGGGCTACTGTTTTGTTAGTCAGCTTTTGAAAGGAAAGATGGACATTCAGTTATTCACCCAATGAGCCAGATCATGTGTACAGAATTCCCCAGCATGAATATACACTTCATAGACTAATTTTTTACCTATAAAACTAAGCAGCCTTCTCCAAGAAAAGGGATAGAACTCTGGAAAAGATTATTTTTCTCATTTTCTTCACACTGCTGAAAATCAAAATTCTGTAGGCCATCTTCCATTATGAGATGGAGAACATGCTGGTAGAGGAGAAAAACACCTAGCGGCATGGAACAGAGGAAATCGAAGGAAAAGATTTTCAATGCAGAAAGGACTCTTATTCCTGCCAACAAAATGTGAAAATGTTACTCTGGTTACACCAGACTGAGCTTATGATGACTTGTTGTGTGTTCCATGAGGAAGAAGGGGATTAAAATATGAACAAAGATCAGTGTAAAGGTCTCTTCCAGGCTATTAAATTGGTCCACACCTGCATTGCTGTGTGTCTTCTTATGTTTCTTGGGTCTTAGTCTGTTGGTCTCCTATCACTGAAACACTACTACCAGAGAAAAGGATTTAGAAAACCTTTATTCAGTTGGATATTTATCATATTCATTTATCATATCTGCTGTGAAAAAGGAAAATATCCAAGTCTATCAGGAATTGCTGGGTTCTAGATCTCAAACACTTAGATGACTGATGATCAAACACTTCTCAGAAGACTTGTGTGATGCTTGGTAACATACATACTACTGTGTCCTGTGGGAGGACTTCCCATATCCTGCAGGGCTATCCGTTTAGAACAGTTCAAGTGCAGCTATATATCTAGCTCTTTCTAAACTCCAGTGACATGCCAACATAGAAATTTCTCTCTTCCCAGTCACCTAGATATGGTGCTACTACCGTCCCCACTCTCAAGTCCAGCCAGTGGTGAAGCTCGGTGCAAATGCCCAGCAGAGGTTCACTCCCTACACAGGCACAGACGATCACAGAGCAGCAGAGACAGGAGAACAGTGCCTTTGCAGGCACCCACACAAACACAAACACAGTTCTCATGCAGCCATGGCCTGACCTTGTCCTTAACAGCAAATAAGACCCAAAATTCACTGGATCTCAGGGATACACCTAGTCACAAGTTCACATGGTTGTCTTCAGCAGCTGGGTCTCACACCTGTGGTATCACCACTGCCTGGGTTCCGGGTTCCTGGTTTCTGTGGCGGTTTGCCCCTAACACTGCATTTACCCCATAACCTTTTCTCAGCCCTACTCACAGGCTATTCCAGTTCCTAGTTGACCATGTCCGCACATACACATATACAGGAAATTCACACACAAAATAATACAGAAGAAAAGTTAATATGATAAGAACTGTGGTGATCAAGTGAAGGCCTTGAGTGATCAATTCCCTTTTACCTGCCTCTTCTGTCTTCTCAGTGATGGTCCTGCCTGTTCCATCCCTATTCTATTCTTCCTTAAACTTTAATCTTTCCTCCAAGACTCCCTTAAATGCTCTGTACATTCTCACACTACCCTTAAAACATGGAACAGTAAGTTTTATACATCCCCAGAATCTTCCAAAACATTTCACAATATTTTTCTTTCTTTCACTCATACCAATAGCCTATAATAACCTTGTTTCCTTCATTCTGTCAATTGACGGGTGTTGGTTGAAGCCCTTCTGAGTCTGACATTTCTGCAATGGTGGTCTGTTCTGTGTCTTCTGGACTTCTTGCAGTCTTTACCACCCACTTTCAGGTAGGGTCTGTGTATCTGAGCATTTAAATTAGCTATTTTCCTGGTTTTTGTAAGGTAGGAGGTAAAACTTGCAATGTAGTACTCCTGTGGCAGATACTGTGTCAAAGATGTTTCCTGTTGTAGGTGAAGGGATTTGCCCAGGGACCAGCCTCTGAGTCTGGGTAACGCTCTTTAAACCTGGCTGTGCAGAAATCAGCTGGAAGACAGCCACCACTTTCATTGGAGTCAGAACTTCACCCCTGCTGTTTTATTGCAAAATGCATAGATTGCAAGATGCATGCATTTAAAAAAAAAATTCTCTAGTAGTCTCCTGGCCCCATGGGGGGGAAATGTAATAATAAAAGCTGAGACAACCTAAAATATGCACCACTGAACCATCCAAGCACAAAGCACAACATAACACCAGTCAAGGAAGTCTCTTATTATTTCTCTGATCTGAAAGAAGAAAGTGATCTGACACACTCATTTCATTTTTTTGAAATATGTATCTAGCTTTACACCTAGGTTTTCCTACTTGAAGCAGATACAGCATTTAGTGTCTCTGTCTTTGATATTTGCTTTAGGCTCCTTTGAAATATGAGAAAGGTGAAAACTCTAGGCTGTGGTCTCATTTGTGGATGTGAGCACATCACACTGTAGGATGGGTGGCCCTGACTCAGGCATGGCTAACGCTGCAGCATTTCAGTGCAGGTTGCATCTGTCAGAAGATCTAAACTAAAATGAGAGAGACTGCTGATTTTTATCCATCCTGTTGTGGTAAGGGAGAAAAAAAGGCCATGGTCTGTATGGCAAGAATGTGCACTCTAGCCAGCAGCAGACAGTGTAAATGACAGAAGCTATGGGGGGTTTCAGTAAAATACTGAATCATATGCATACACTGTAAAAAAAAAAAAAAAAAAGGAAAACAGCAACCAGTTGAACACAAAACAATAGACAATATGTAGACTGAAGACAGCCATTCTGGTGAAGAAGCATATGCCCAATTCAGCAACAAAACCACTACAATTTGGCATCCAATCTCAAATCTTTTTGTAGGTCAAGTAAAGCTCTAGTGGAAGCCAATTACCCACAGTCCAGTAATTACCTTGATTATCTTAATCTGAGATTTTTCAGTGATTATGTGACATGACTACTTTTCAAGTCTGCCCCTGTTTTTATTTACCACTAATACCCACACCCACACATTCCCACCTCCTGCAGATTGACTCTTTGCCAGTAAAAATGGAGGAGTTAATACAAAGAATTATCAACAAAGTCAAGCAGGACTGACATAATCTCTGTTGTCTATTAAGAATGACAGTAAACCCATGATAACATGTGATTGATAAACCATGTGATTATCATTTCCAGGCACTTGTGATCAAGTCAGAAGGAATAAAATAACTGTATGAGAACATGAGAAGAGAGGGGGTCTCCCTCAGTAACATATTGACATGCTGATTATTGTATCCTGTGGAAAACTCAATGGCAATCAGATTCTCACACTGTTTGTGCAATTATTTATAGAATAGAATAATTTTAAATTGGAAGGGACCTACAGTGATCATGTAATGAAACTGAGTAAGAGGTCTACCTGTTTTCAGTGAATTTTTCCTCTTACTAAGGACTTTGGAGGCAAATGGAAAGAGTCAATATTAGAGTATTACAACATAACCGAAATTGATATATGCAACTTTAGGAGACTTCGACATCTGCATGGTTATGTGTCTCATGAAAACACTTTGGGAACTACTCTTTTTTTGGTTTTCTTGGTATTATTCACCAATGCAATTAGTTAGCAATTCACTTTCCATTGTCTGCTTTAATTTAAAATTACAGAACATTGACTACAGCTGCTTTCTGTGAAGGCAAGTTAAGTCTTTATGGTGGAAAATCTTGTGTCTTTTTAACAATTGACTGATAAAAGGAGCAGAAAACTCACGATTTTTAGAGCTGTCAAGTGTTATTTCACTCACCGTCAGGTCTCCCATAGCTCTCCCTGGAGTCACCTGGTGCTGCAGCAGCAATCAGCTGAACTTGAACTCACATCAGCAGAGAGAGGTTGATGGCACAGCTGCACATCAGGGTCTCAGATGTTGTGAGCTATCTACAAAATATTTCCCAAGTCTGGTGTGCTCTATTTCTGGAATTAATAATATAAAAAGGTCTTTTTTGTGGGGGCAATTTAATAGCCTATAACACACTGTGTATCTGTTATTATAGATTATATGTGGTTGTATCATATATCTTTTCAAGTTATTATATTATTCTTCTTTAGGGTTTTGGTTCCTTGGACTTTGTTTATTTTTTTATTTTGTTAAATTAATATACTTTAGTTTCCTGCAGGTGTCCATCATCAGCAATGTTTGAGGTCCTATCCGTTTGCTGCTAAAGTCAGAGGTAAAAAACCCAAAAGAGTGACTAGACTATGAGTGTAGGGAATTCAATTTAAAAACTGCTGTTTGACTCTAAAATATTCAACAAATAAATCCTTCCCAATCCCTCTTAACAAACTCTTCCCAATGTGCTTACATGGTGCCAGGATAGGAAATGTTGTTCCCCTAATCAAGAGGGAAAACAAAGTGTTTACACATGTTAAGTATAAAAATACAAAATATGTTCAGCAAACATGCTTTTCAGTGCATACTATCTAAAGAGAAGCAATGAACTATTGGCAATACAAATTCAATTAATTAATTCAGGTGGAATCATAGTCCAGCATTTGATCTCTGGCTGTATCTGCCTGTCTCAGGGATCAAACACAGAATTAGCATGCATAAATTTCTCTCATTTTTGTCAAGTACAGACAGGCTTATTTGAAAACTTAAAGAAAGATCTCTGACCATAGCAGGCTTTTCAGTAATGAAATTGTTATACTGGGCAAAACTGGCAACTGTAGCCCAAATGGTGATATCCTGAAAAGAATCTGCCTTTGTTTGTTACTAGATATAGATTGGTCATAGTCTTGCCACATGTTTCTGGAAACCTTTTCTCAGTAGCACAGAAATATATCAAAATTGTAAAAAAAATATGACAAAGAAACCTACTCTGAAAAAGAGATATCCTGTAGTCAGAAACCTCAGGGAGTAAAGACCAATAAATATTGTAAATATTAGTATGACACCCACAGAAACAGTAAATGTCTAATTGGTAACAGCTTCTTTGTTAAGGGATGTGCTGTAGAGAACTGTGCCCTTTTGGGTCACAATAAGGCTATCTAGACATTTCTACACATTAATTTCCAAAGGATTCCATAAAGCATGTAAAATCCAATGAAGAGTGCCTTTGGATACAATGTTTTTCATCTAATTTCTAAGGAAAAAGATATTTTATTCCTAGTTTCATTTGGGTTTGGGTTAGGCTCACTAGAGGCATCACCTTTTCTTACATCCTTTCTTTGGGTTCTCTGTGGAATGTGTTAAAATCTGCTTTTGAAATTCACAAATATGACCCTTTTTAAAAAAAAAATATATATAAATTAAAGTGATATGAAGGTCCAGATTTTAAACTGGTCCAGAGATAAGCATAATGGACTTTCTCTTTCATATCTTCTTTGTCATCCTCACCACTGGCATACATGCAATTGTTCTGGTGAGTCTTTGCAAATCATACATTGCTTGAAATAGCTTAGGAGTATCCCTCTCATTGTCACCACTGGACAGGAGCAGAGGTACTCCTGGGGTTGCTGAAGGCCCCACGCATTGTTTCAATGCCTACCACTGGACCCTAGCTGTAAGCTCAAGGGCTAAATAAAAAGAAAATCTCAGGTGTGAGGATGACTTTGTGATGAACGGGATGTCACTGTAATGCACTCAGGACCGAAGGCTCTGGTGGTAACAGCTTGTGGCAAGGAAGAGGCAGGGAACTTGGCTTTACTGTGGTCACTGATAATATTCCAAAGAAGTGCATGCAGGGAAAGGAAGAGACATCCACAGGGAAAGGGAGTCATCAAGATGGTAACATGGTGCTCAGACAAAAGATCTAATTCACATATTTTTGAAGGGATTTTTCACAAAGCTCTGTCATTTCTGCAGTAAAAACCTACCTCTGGATCACTGGTATTGCTGATCCCTCTTTCCAATTTTTAGTCAAGTTGCTCAGTGCCCTCTGCAATTATTTCATAAAACTCTATAAAATTCACTGGGTGGGATGAATATCTAGACAAGATATATCTACACTTTACAAAGTGGAAAACTTGAGTGTTTGAGTCACTAAAAATATAACCCTAAGCTCCATCATTTCTAGGCCTGAGCCTAGGAATAACTTTTTTATTATTATGGTCTTATCAGATGTAAATCACCCAAGCTGCTTCAAAAGAAAGCAGCAATTCCACTACCCACACGGAAATCAAAAATGTGTTTTTCCAAAACATAAAAGTATGGAAGAGGAGAATTAGAAAATGCCAGTGCCAGGGCTTGGTGAGTGCCAGGAGTGTCAGGGTCTGCTTCTGGAATGACAGGCAGAACCGGGCAGAACCTAGCAGCCAGGACCAGACCACTGACCCATTCAGGGAGCAGGACATCCAGACAGGCACCAGGGACAGCTCCAGGCAACAGACAACCCTGTGCAAGAAAGAGGTCTAATATCAATTCAGGAGCAGGATAGCCCAGAGCATCTGTGGGTGTCCATCAGATAATCATCCCTGCATGCTGAGATTGCTTTAATGAAACTGTGATATTGCTTTTTGTCAGCCGGTTCAAAAAGGATGGGGAGCCAGGACAGACGCTCCAGGAGCTTTTTTATTATTTTATCAGTCTCACATACAGAGTTGAGACACAGGAGATGTTACAAGCTCGTGTTGTTGAAGGCATTCCGGAGATTTCCGGAATACAGAACATTCTTAAAAGCTTTTCAGCCAATAGCATATTTTTAAAAGTTACAGACAACCGTCTTAACCAATCCTCGTTAGCGCACGTACACCTGTTATACACAATACTTGCTTGTTTGTACCCTATAGAACAATGCACAGTATTCCATTATTAAGCTTAACTTTATCTATCTTGTTAAACATATTTTTGCAACTCTAAAAGCTATCTCAGCCAAACCTAGAAACTCTAACCACTGTTTTAATGTCCTTGCTTGATGTATAATTGTATCTTCTACAAGTTTTCACAGCCAAAGCTAATCCTAAACTCTTCCATTTTATTTCTGAAACTTGCTTTTATTTCTCACCCTTAAGAATCTTTCTACATTTTCTTGTGTTTCCCACAGCTTTTTTAGTGAATTTTTAATTTTTAGTTTTGTTTTGATGTGATTGGGATCTCAAAAGTGATGATCTCGTACATTGACTTGAAAATCAAAATTATGTCTGGTCAAAGGAAGAATTTCCTGAAATTAAACAAAACATTTTGTCTTAAGTCAACAAAATATTTTGTGTTGACACAAAGCAATATTTTTTGTTTCAATTTTTGGTTCAGGTGAAATACTCAAGGAATCCATTATTTATAGTCCCTTGCCTTTCTCTCTGTTTGCCAAACTAAAGAGCTGATGACATTTGTAATAATTTAAATTAAATTCTATTGCACATTCTGGTATACTGAGATTTGGCATTTACTTATGGTTTCCTTTCATTAATGACCATGGTCATACTGGAATTACAAGCTGGAAGTACAGTGTTTATCATTTCTTGATTTATCCAAGCTTCAAATCAGAAGTTTTGAGTTGTTGAAATATCCGAATTATATAAGAAAACTCAAAACCAAATGAACTTAACTTATGTTTGGGTTGGGGGGGTGGGGTGGTATGTTTGTGTTTTGGGGGGTTTGGGGTTTTTTTAATACTCTAATTTGCATTATGATAATATGTAGGGGTCCAAATAATGAACCAAATATCCATAATACCTGGTGCTGGCAGCAGAGTCCCTAGAACTAGTATTTCACACTCAAACTTATGGTCCAGAACTTTTCAAGTAATTAACAAAAGAACAGGAGATAATTATGTGGTTATTGGTATTGTTCCCACTATTGCTGCAGGAATTGTTCTGAGTGGTTTTGCAATTTGCTGTCCAGACTGTTGGACTGAAGAATATATATCCTGAAAGTCATGCAAGAGTTGTTAGATTTAGATTATATTTAAAGCAAAATATGTACATATGAGTGCCACCCAGTTTCAAAATTTTCTGAGTTAACAAGTCCCAGAGTTTAAATATGATTAAGTCGTATTAGTGATTATGAATAACATAATATGCGATATGATTAGTGTAGGCCCCAGTATGTGAAGAATACCTACAAACTCTTTTTCTGCCGTACCAGGCCTGCTAACCTGGGATCTACTGCATTGTTCTTTTAAATCAAGTTTTCACTGTCCTTAACCAAAGAGGTATAAAGTCTCCCAGAATCCCTGTCCCGAAATAAGTTTCTTCAGTGTTTGCACACGAGGTTAAATCTGAGACTTTTTCTTTCTGATTAGTGGCAGAAGTCTTGAGACTTTGATCTCAACTTCTAACTTCTAAGAACAGGACAAGGAGAGTGAAAAGATTTCTGCCATGTCAAAAAAATCATGTAACTGATGTCCCTTCTTTGTGGCTATAAACATGTCACCAATATGCTGAGTTCAAGGGAACTCAAAGTCTGCTGTTCGGCAGTCTTTGTTTTCATTTGACATTTCAAATGAAACTTTCCTTCTGTGGTATGAAAGGGTTTAGAAAGAAAGTTTTGCCTTTAACCTGTACTTAAATGTTTATGAATGATTTTTAAAAAAGGTGGGAAAATTGTATCAGCATGTATTCTCACACACTGCATGAAAAATTTAATAGAACACTCATATTCATATTCCAGTATTTCTCAATATCACCTCTGTATCATAAGGAGGCTGTGAAGTCACCAGGTGACTGTTTATGTAATACTGTTCAGTTTGACAAAACAAAAGCAAAGTTTCTGAAAGTGTTAATTCAGCACTGCAGAATCTTTTCTTTCGGTGTGTGTGGCACATCCTATCCCTGACAATAAAAAAGCATCCCACATGAAGGTGATAGTACAGTTAGTTTGCTGCTGATGGGAAAATGGTATGATTCATAACACCAGTGGCACAGGAGCCCATTCTCAGAGACTGGTAAACAAGTTTAAATCCTGCTTTCAAACTGGCTTAAAAGTCAAGAGAAAACCAGTATTGTTTAATATTTCAATAAAATGCTTAATGCTTGAACAGTAAAATTCTTTTTCTGCATGGTAAAATAGGTGGAGGAGTTGATTAGAGCAGTTTAGGGAGAAATAACAAGAAGTAATTCTACAACATTCAGTTATAGAAGCACGGAGGATGGATAAAAGAAAAAAATGTGTAGCTGCGGTCAACTGGAACATGCAATCTTTTCTGGGGAGAAACTGGAGCACTAAGATTCATCATGTTCAGGCTAGACACAGTGGCTGAAGGCATTCTGTGCAGTATAATTCTGTCTGAATTGTATGAAGAATCAGCCTGACACAATATTTAAGTTTGGGTCTTGCCTCATGTTTTTGATTTGCATTTGAGGATCAACACAAGTTTCAGCAACATTGTCAATTTGCTCACCTGAGGAGATATTTTTCTTCTAAGTGTTCTGTGTTCACAAATATGGTGTCATCATTACAGAGAAGTCTTTGGTATTGCCCAAACTGCAGCTTAGGCAAAGTGTTTAATGCTCACTGCTATTTAATCTTTCAGAATGATATTTTCGAAATAGTATGCCCCCAGAATTTCAAAAGAAATTGTGTTTAAATTCCCAGAACTGTGTTGAAAATCTGTTTTTAAGTGGAGGAATGCAGTGGCAAGTGGCCATAGCGAACTATAAATCTTGGGCTCAGCTTTGTTCTCTAATGTACTTGCACATATTCAAAACCTACACTTACCTTTTAATGCTCTTTCCTTGTGTGGATTAGTAAGAAGGTAAACACATCTCTGAAAAATGACTTAACACACAGTTTGGTAATGTGGGTACTCAAAAAACATTTGCCAAGTATATCCTTCTACACCAACAGATATTGACGTGTTGTCCTTATCACTGTAGTGCAATTCATCCTGGCCATTTTGCCTTGCAGTCATTTGAGATCTTCAGTCCATACTATCTACATATTTTAAAAATTACCTTTACAGATCTGGTTTGTTGACTCTTCCACTGTCAAGCTTGGGACATTTTTTCCTGTTTTGTTATCAAATGCAGAATTTCTCAGGAATACTTCTATTTATCCTGGGGCTTATGAATAAGACAGATGTTTCTTTTCATTCTTTGCTATTCTTTTTCAAGTTTCCAATGTGGTCCCCAGAGGATGAGTTACAAAATTTTTATTTGTTTTGTCATGTTTTGTTTCTGAAATATTTATAGCATTATAGAAACCTGGTTCTGGCCTTGATTATTACCTCTAAACATGCTCAAAAATGCTGTCTCCACACAAGGTATTAGACAAAAGATACTATTAATACTGTCAATGGTGCTTTCAATCATCACAAGAAGTTCTCAATATTTTTACTACTCCACTGAGCGTTCCATACCATCCATCTGTATTTCAAGATTTTCATGGTAAGGTTCTGCATTGCCAGTATATTCATGGCTTAGCAAATCACTTGAGCAGGTATTCTCCATTCATGGTGGTAGGTTTTCTGTAACCAAATTTAAACGTTTGCTTTGTTAATCACCATGAAATCTTACATAATAAATAAAATGTTCCATTAGTTCTTCATTGTTCTTGAAATCATTGCTTGGGATATTATTTTGCTCTGGGTGAAAAAAGACACCAACATTTTTAGCCTCACAGTAATGATTAGTGGCTTTTTTTTTTGTCACTGTGAAATACTGCAGATTTCTCTTAAGTCTCTTGATCTCAAATAAGGTGTTGGGCCACTCAGTCCACTGAAAGGTGGAATCTGTAGCTTTTCTCAGAGATAGGATCCCAAGGGAAGGTTTCTTACCTGTCCCTTCATTGGACAACATAAAAATATACTTCCAGCCTTGTGAAATATTTTGTTGACTGTTTTTAAAAATCTTCATATAGCTGCTACTAGAAACCAGAGCTGCTGTGTAAAGAAGGGCAAAAACACAATTGATGTTAATATTTTTGAGAACGGATGGATTGATTTTCTGAATTTTAATACTGAATTTGTTTGCTTCTCAGATGGAGAGCTATAAATAAAGGAGAACTTCTTGTTCTAGTCAAAGTTTAGTTGTCCTGTCACCTGCGACATACCTCTTTAGTTATTTTACGTTGGTGAATATTTGCTACTTTCTCCTGTGTATAAAATTAGTCTCACATTATTCTCCATGGTAATGAGATAATACGTAATGAAATGTAGAACCCATTTTGACAGATCCCTGGATATGAAACTGACTCACATGTGAGTCAGAGATATATTCAGGTGGAGGTTTCCAGAGGTAGGAATGAATACTTTGGGTTGGAAATCATTTACTGAAGAGAGCATTTGACTGTTTTAGATTTCCACTACTAAGGAAGGTACACAAAAGGGTTTATGGAGACCCTGCTTCTCTTTCTGCCAGGAAAATTTATTATCACAGAGGCTGTAATGGGACAGTGAGTGCTGAAGAGACATTTTGGAGGATTTATTTTATCTTTCTTTGATTTTTGTGTGATAACTTTACTTCATTTCTACTAGTATCACCATTGCTACAGTGCTGCAGATACAGCGAGTGTGATCCCTCTCTATTACTCTGTTGTTAATTATCTGCATTATAATGGTCCAGGGAGAGCAAATGAGGGAACAGTGCTGCCTCTCTCTGTCTTCTGCAGCTCACTGTGAGCTATTCCAGACAATGTCAGCTTCTGTACCAGTATTAAGTATGCAAAGCACATCCTCCAAGAGAGGTGGAAATGCTGACCTCTAGGTTTTTTCCCTCCTCAGGGCCCACCATATTATGGGGAACAGCCTTCTGAAGGCAAGGAAAGATCAAGGAGAGTCACTGTTTCCCTCTCCAGGCTGGGCTTCTGTCATGTGTATGGTGTACCTTGAACTAACATTCCCAGGGCTTGCGAAGCCAGGGAACAGCATTCCAGTTGCAAGATGTTCAAGTGTGGAGGTAAGGTGGAACAAAAAGCCCTCTGTCTCATTTTGTTGTAGAGGCGGTGGTTGCCCCAGGATAAAGGAAAGCTTTCATCAATGTTAATCCATACACCCTGCCATCTCCAGCAAAGTGGGTGCCCTGTAACGCTCCTGGTCATTTCAAACTCACGGCAGTTACTCTCAGATCCCTCTCAGGCAGCGGAAATGAAGATGTGGAAGCACAACATAAACACGCCACACTAACAAATGCCAGAGCGAGGAAGGAATGAGAGAGAGGCAGCAATTACAACAGCAACAAAATGTCAGAGGGAACAAGTTTTGAAACAAAAGAAAAATAGGTCAGGATCTATCTTTATGGGACTCTGCAACAATGTGACATTTGAAAGAAGTTTTATGTGAATCGCTCCAGGCACTATGTTATTTGGCAGTGGATTGCTTCTCCAGTCAGATTTTAATTCTGTCCTGCTTTCCAAACCTTCAAATGACATCCCTCTAGGAGTATTTTTAGAAATAGCAGCTGTTGGGTTAAATTCAAGAACAACCACAATATGTCTTGTCTCCAAATGGATGAGGTTGTATCCCATCCATTTGGATGTCTACCCCTGCAATATGTGATGCTGGAACAAGTACATTTTTTTCACAGTACCAGCTCTCAAGGACCATTGATAACTCCAATGATGCTCTGTAGCCAGTGCTTTCTAGTCTGTCTTACAGTGAATATTCTTCAAACTTATGGATAGGCCCAAAAAGCCAACATCTTCAAATCAATATTTCTGATGATGTTTCCTTTGTAAGGCAAGCCTTCTTTTTTATCTGGAGGGAAAAAAAGAGACCAAGGTCTGGATTACTCTTTGTCATTAAGCAATTTGCTGCTTTCATGTCTAATTGCACTTTGACTGTCATTAATATACAATCATATCTAAAATATGCACTAACATACGACAGTATAATATAATATGGAAAATTGAGATAAGTCTCCGAGGCTTACACAGGGGCAGAATTTTACTCCTTTGCCATCTGGTATGTCCATTGTCTGCAGGTTAAGAAATCTTTGTTTCACTTCCACACATTATTTTTGCATTTATTTTCCAATGGTATTTGTCCTTTTTGGCTGGAATACAAAAGACTCTTTTAACTAGATTGCAATTAAATACAACACCTTTTCCCTTATATCCTCCTAAATCAATACCTTTGTTACAAGATTAGCTAACTACTAACATGTGACTTCTTCTCACACAGTGAGAGGTGTGCTTTCCTTGGGAAGGGCTGGATGGAGAAGAATGGTAGTGTTTTATGGCTGTCCTTTTTGTCCTCCAACCAGCAACCCACAAACAATTCATTAGCTTACAATAAAAAGCCAATTAGAGGGACTTTTTTTCACCTCTGTACTGCAGCTGAAAACTTCCTTAAACTAAGACAGATAAAACAAGAAAAAGAATGTATAGCATTGACTGAGAACAAAAACATAGGTAAGGAAATGCACCAATTGCTATTTGTGCTTTTCACCTATTTCACATCTTTCCTATAAATACTTTCTAGTACCTTGTCCTGCTTTTGTCTGGGATAGAGTTCATTTCTTCTTTGTTTTGGATTCAGTGTGAGAATATTGTTGATAACACACTGATATTTTTAATTGTTGATAAGTACTCTTTATCCTAAATCAAGGAGGTTTTTGTGTCTCATGCTCTGTCAGTGAGGAGGGACTCAAAAAAATTCTTAGGGAGCACAGCCTGAACGTGTGACTCAGACTGGCCAAAGGGATATTCCACGGCATAGAACATCATTGCCAGTATATAAACTGGGGGAGTTACCTTAAGGGACACCAGTCAGTTCTGGGACAGGGTCTGGCATCAGTCAGCAGGTGGTGAGCAATTGTATTGTGCAAATACACACATATTTGTGTATAGCACAAATATTGTGCTTTTCCTTGGGTTTTACATTTGATTCTCCTGCCAATTCCACCAGGATGGGGTGCACAAGCAAGCGACTGTGTGGTTCTTAGTTGCCAGCTGGGCTTAAACCATGACAGACATAGGCCCCAACCCAAAGGGTTGAGATAGTTAAACATCTGACCAGGATGTGTTAAACCCAAACTGTTAAAAACATTAATTGTAAATCCATCTGGGCTGTCACATTGTGGCAAGATATTCCTGCCTGGATGGAGAACCTGGTTGTGAAGGTACGTCATAAAGATGCTCATGTACCCAAGTGTTGGGTCACTGCAGGACATCAGAAAAACCAGCAGGTAGATCAGGCTACTGATGGAAATTAATGATATTTCAGGTATTATGGCCCTTTGTCAGGAGACAAAACTACCCAGCAGAAAAGCCAAATAATCTTGGCACTTGCTCAGAGACAAAGGAAATCTCAGTGGTACAAAAGGCTCCATTTGTACTTCATTTGTATGAACCAGTCTTGTCTGGGGTAGTGCCGCAGTATTCCTACCCATTAAAGGAGTTAAATGTTGTTTTCTAAGGTGAACTAGGAGATTTCTTTTACATACATTCTATGTAGTACGTAACAAATGTTTAAAAAATCATCACCTCTTACATTTACAGATTCAGCCCTCATACCAGTATAAGCTCTGTTATGGTCCCTGAAGTCAGTTAATAGCTTTTTAGAAGGTCCTTTTTATTTTTTCTTTTCGAAAAGGATATAATGACTTGAAATATTTGGACAGCTTAAAAATATATATTGTGAGGAGTACATTTCTGTGCTACTACAGCTACTGCATAGCATATGTATGTATGCAAATATTACATATGTATTTACAGAATCTCTCTTCCTTTTAGTTGTATGCACACAATTGCCATTCTCACACAAAAAAACCGAACCCAACCCAGACCAGAAAAACAAAACAAAAAAACCCAAACTAAACAAATAAGCAAACCATAAATAAAAGGTCTTAAATATTTTGAGATCTAAAGTAAGAAATCAATCACACATTCTGATAATAATCCTCAAAAAATGAGAGCAATTAGTCTTCCACCATTCTGTATAGTATGACATTCCTTCTGCTGCTCAGAAGGTTGCCAGGCTTCTCTTCTTAACAGGTTCTGTAGAATAATGATTGGATTAAAAAAATTAATGAATGAATTTAATATCTTGGATACCAGAAGTATTGTTTCCTTTCTTTCTCTCTGCTTTGGTTTGTTTTTTCTTCTGGTTTGTCTTGAATAAGTACATTACTCAACACCAGAACATTCCTACCTGCAAGACTTCACCTGTGTATGGGGAAATACAATATTCTTGTGTGATGTTATACACATTTCCCTGGTCTGACAAATATTGCCTTCTTCAGCCCAAGCCTCATTTTAACAGGTCTTTACATTCTTAGAAACTAGGAATGTAAAGGTATGATAGTTTCTTTTGGTAGGATGTTTTAGCCCCCAAACCTGTGAAATACAATTATTTACTTGGTCATTAGAAAATGTGTTGTTGTGAGTTCAAAGGGAATTTCGGAACTTGAGCAGACTGTGCCACAGGCTTTCCTAGACACTTGTTTTCAGATAAATGCTGTCTAGGTGCACATAAATTTTGTTCTGGGGATAACTAACTTTCAATGCATACAACTTTTACAGAACTGCCCTTCATGACCAATGAATAACCCTCAAAATGAGAACTCCATCTTAGGGGTTCTTTTCACTATTTATCTTTCTAAGCCACCATTTGAATACTACTTCTCTCTAATCAATTCAAGCCTTTTAGTTTTCTCATTCTTCCACCCTTCCTCTTCCCAAAGCATTCTTGTAGAAAGACACTCCTGAAAAGGAAGTAGGCCTGGTACAAAATATTGCAGCTTATTGCTGTGGTAAGTTTATGCATGTGCTTGAGACATGCTTTACCCTGACAACTGCCATCATGTCTGCTCAGTTTGATAGTCAAAATAATGTTTTTATTACCTTGTTCTTTGCAGATTATTCTGAATTTAGGAGAATCAAACTGACTTTATTTGCTTTGTTCAACATCAGCACTATCAAGAACACAAAACATGCCCAATTTCAGGAGTTGTTGAAGATGTGAGCACTGACAGAAGGCAGCTTGA
This sequence comes from Gymnorhina tibicen, assembly GCA_013399875.1. Classification (NCBI taxonomy): domain Eukaryota; kingdom Metazoa; phylum Chordata; class Aves; order Passeriformes; family Artamidae; genus Gymnorhina; species Gymnorhina tibicen. The sequence continues at coordinate 66,963 of VXAZ01004091.1, read as the reverse complement.
CTTTGACTGAGCTAAATTGCCCCTGTAGGGCTTATATTAGCTGAAAAAAAAACATAACAGTGGATTCAGCGAGGCTCTGTGCACAGTACATACACAATATGCCTTTTCTTATCAAGAGACTAAAACAAAATATAAAATATTTCCTGCAAAATTATTTGAGACTTCAGATTGTTCATATGCTATGTAAAATTCAGAGTAACTCATTTATGTAGCAAATATTATTAAGGATTATGTGAATTTCCTCTAAAAAATGAATTTGTTTATAGGGGAAAGCTAGCTCATTTTCAAAGGCAGACTTTCTTACTGTTCAGGTGTGCATACAAAACTGACACTTAGGGGCTCTTTTTCTGAACATTAATAGAAAGGAGAAGGTAGGTATCCAGCCAGGAGGGAAAATGAAACAGGGAAGTGTGTTTACGTAGACGTTCCTAAGAGTAAATTCTTGTGACAAGAATCTCTTTTCTTGTTGCACAATTACATCCCCAAACAGAGTTTTGGTGTTTGGATTTTGTTGTGTGGTGGGGTTTTTGTTGTTGTTTTTGTTTGGGTTTGGGGTTTTTTTTTAACTGGAGGAAGGTGGGGCTTTTTATTTGTTTTGTTGGGGCTTGCAGGGTTTTTTTGTGGGTAGTTGTTTTGGGGTTTTTTTGTTTGTTTTGTTGCTTGTTTAGTCTTTTTACACAAACTGCTCACTTTCTGTGACAAATTACAGTTTACAATGTTTCATACTGTCAGTCTGTGATCTAAACACAATTCTGTAGTGTTACTGACTACCTGAAGCAAAAAGAGAATCGCCTGTGGGATAACAGAGGCTTCAGGTATTCAAATATTTCTCTTTCATCTCGTTTCTGTATACCATGTTATAGGTACCTACCTTGCTATCTGCAAATTGCATTCACAAATTCATCCCACTAAGAGACAGCTCTCTTCAATGTCATTTTAGCACATTATATTAAGACCCTTTGATAGTAAATGAAGGGTGTACCAACTATCAGTGTCTTGAGATTGCTTTTAAAAGAATAAAAGAAACATCTGTGAGTGACCCCATATGAGAAATCAAAGGGAACTGTTCCCAACCAGTAGGGGATCATAGGAAAAAGATGAAATAGGGAAATAGGGAGCTTCTATTTCCTAAACTGCAGCAGAGAGTTACTTTCAAATGGCACCTAGGACTGCTTAATGTATCCCAGTCTTTCACTAAAATACATCAGAGTGAAATGTGCCATAATATGCATGAGTACTTGTTTGTTTGTTTGCCTTCTAACTTCCTTTCACCTTCTTAGAGGAATCAAGAGCTGGAATTTTGGAAAGCAGATGCCTTGAAGTATCATTAAATCAGTAGCTTCCTGAGAATTAACTCAGTATCTTACTTTGCTATTATTTGACAACTATGAAAAATGTGACAATGGAATTGTTTTGAAAAACTCAGTCAGTATCAAGTGTCATTTTTCTTCCCTTTAGATTAGAAAGATGGGTGCATTTGATTTTTTTTCTGCACTATTTTCCAGGTAAAAAACCCTCTTCCTAGCTGTCAACAGTGTCACTTCCCCTATTCCTTCTGATAGGTTTCTACTTCTTATTTTGAAACAGAGGTGCTAATTAATCTTCCCACATTCAAGCACTGCAAACATATTTCAATTTCAAATGAGGCAAGACCCATGCTTGAAACACCCACACTTAATTTTAGATAGCTTTGTACCACGTATTGGAACTGGCCTGAATTTTCTTCATGACATTGACATTATCAACAATGAGCTTGTAAAGCTTTGTATCTAATAGGCAGCCTCTACATAATAGCTCACCAACTCATATGGGAGTTAAGAGAGTTGGAAATGTACAAGAAAGAGTAAATTAAGAAAACCAATTACCGTTAGCCTGCATACTGGGCTCCTGCTTTTCAACATCCACATATATTAGTCTATTCATATGCATGACACTCACTTCATTTTCCAAAATCTGCATGACTCTTATGCCTCATTCAATTACTACTTAGTTATTTACTTAGCTCATATTTAAGGCCAAGAAGCCCAAACTGAATTGCAGGAAATTCCATTTAAACAGAAGAAAACACTTTTCTTATTGTGACATTGATTGAGCACTGAAGCTTGATGCCCAGAGAGGTTGTGTATTCTCCATCCTTGGAGATATTCAAAACCAAAATGAACATCAGTTTGGGCAACCTTGATGCTCCTCAGAGCAGGGGCTAGGTGATGATGATCTCTAGAGATGACTGTGACTTGTGAATTATTTTATTTAATGAGTGAGTTGCATGTTGATTTCAGAGTTTCCCTGTTGGTTTGGGGTTTTTAAGCTCCTGAAGTTTATGGTCCTCTTTCCTTCAAGGAAGAATTAAGTGTATACCCTAGCATACATCAGTGTTCATAGCTCAGTTGGCATGAATATTCATAGCAAGATAACAGCTCAAGGCGGGGACCTAACCAGAGCAGCTGAAGTTCTGCTGTACTTGCATTTCAATATCTGATTTTCTTTTTTTCACCTCTGCTTAGAAACCCCCTCTTTCTATATTATCCTTTAATCTCCTTCTCTGACAATTTAATATTCAAAATCATGTGACACTGAGTATCTCAGGTGAGTTCAAGTCTTTGTTATGCTAGACACTGTGGCAGTCCCTAATTTTTACATCCTGCAAACTGTCTGTATCCTTTTTCCTTAGGCTGTACCGTTGCACCACATACTTTTGTCTTCTGAATCACTGTTGATGAAGACTGGGTCCCAAACTCTATTACCAGATATAAACAGAGTAAGAGAAAGAAACCATTAGTCTTTCAAGACATATGTAGAGACATTGAACATATTTTTTAATAAAGCATGAGGCAAAATCCGTATGCAAAACACCACTCCAGGGCCATCAGTGCTGGACAGGCTTTCCTCTTACGTTTTTCCTTCACCAGACCTCAGCTCACTGACTGTGCTCTTTCTACAGGGTGGATGGGATATTCCCACTGAACAGCTGTATGAAGGTACTCTGTACTAGTGAATCCTTTGTTGTGTTGAGAACTAAGCTGTGCTCGCAGTTACACTGGTGTAAATATTAATTAATTCATCACATCATTGTTATTAGAGTCAGTGGGATTGTGGCAAATTTGCGTCGTGGTCAATCACAGTAAAATATAACACCATGAGTTTGTTAATTTATTAGACTTCAGTATCATTTTGCAGTTGTGAAGAAAAAAAAAGCAACCTTACTAAAAGAATAGAAATATTCACTGTGGTGTACCCCTATTCCACATCCCTGCCGGCCCTTGCCATGTGGTTTCCCCTTCCCCCATCTCTAGTCCAAACCACTCCCTCAGGTTCCCCTGTTATCCTAACACCACCCTTGTACCGCCCCTATGCCCTGCCATGTGCTCTCTCCACGACCCCTCTGCCCGGGATAAGGGACTCAGAATCACTTGAATCTCTCTCTCTGCCTTGGGGATCAGCCAGCCACCAGCTTCTCCCTCTCTCTGGGCACCAGGCCATGTGTCAGCCCCCTGCCTATGGGGGCTGGCACGTGTGCTAGTCCTAGGCCTTGGAGAGTTAGCATGGAAAAAAGCCCTGCTGCTGTCTCCATGCATGAGAGCCTTCTCGCCTCCTTTACCGCCACCGCGTTGTTGCTGCTGCGTGCCTTACAATCGCAGAGAAACGCAGCAGCAACAATTCACTACACAAAGAATTTTTATATATAACTTCTTTCTGGATTTGGGGGCTTTTTGTAATTCCGAGATGGGACCCTCTTCTTTTTGTGCTCTGGTTGCCAAACTGGCAATGACAGCAATGCGTGGCAATATGCAAATACAAAACTGTCATGTCATGATGTTCAAATTCAGTAAGATTCTGTTTCCCTTCACTAGACAGAACACACTCCAGTTAGAGATAAACTACTGTGATAGCTCTTCAGGATGATACTATGGTCATTGACGTTAACTGGTGTGTGTTACCACAAACATTATGGCCTTTGATTCAAACAACTTAAGATGTATCTTTGAAGAATACAGTTTACAGCCAGGTAAACTGAGACATGCAGCAGTGACAGTTTAGAAGATCATACAAAATTGCAAATAATACTGACATTGTAAATAGCTAGAAAGGCTTAGGACTAGCCAGCAGTGGGAGCACTATTGCCCTCATCTCTCTTTCCCCCTATAGGTTGCAAGGACAGGTTTGCTGCCCTGTTTGCTCAAATTTCATCCCAAGAGCTCTTCTTTCCAATCATTTCCCAGCAGGATGACCTTAGAAATGGAAAAGGCTGAAGGAAAACACTGAAGATCTAAAGGTAAACTGTATTTTGAGGGTCTTTTGTTTGGGTGTATAATTCAGAATGAAATTTCCTAAAGTTATGAATCTTAATTTAAAGTGTTTGTTTGTCACTACATAAAAAAACAATGAACGCTTCACACACCATCTGCTCACATTTTCCCCAAAGGGTTCTGCATATTTTCAGGAAGAAATTACTCTAAATATCCTGTAGTTTTCTCTGAAATGTTTCATTATTTCACAGCAACTCTGTTAATGAAGTACAGTATGTGCCCTTGTAAATAAATTTAAATGGTTTTAAATTGCTGACAGAATCCTCCTGTATCATGAAAACATACTAAAACTTCTGAAAAGGAGAGGTCCTTTTTGTCTTTGGTCAGAAGATTGGGGACTGCAAGTGTTTTTCTTACTTAGTGTTAGAAAGTCCAACTAGGTATGATGGAGAACATGAACAGTATCAGGCTTGTCCCTGACAAACTGGGGGATAGTATAGAAAAATTAGAGGGACAGGGTGCTTGTAAGGGCCCTATGAGATGTACCACACTGGAGCACACCTGCTGTCTTGCAGAGATGTACCAAGGACTCCTGAGATAACAGAAGCCAGCAGGGAAATGTTGCATAAACCCCCAAAGTAGCAAAAGACGGCTTCAGAGGGAATACTTTGACCACAACCACTAGAGAGGGCTATGGGGTGTCCCTTTGCACCTGCCGTGGCATACTGTCACCTCTATAAAGTGCCTGTACACCAATGCACACAGAATGGGGAACAAACAGGAGACACTAGAGATCCGTGTGCAGTCATGGGTCTTTGATCTCACTGCAATTACAGAGACATGGTGGGATAGCTCACAGGACTGGGATGTTGTCATGGAGACCTACACACTGTTTAGGAGAGACAGACCAGGATGGAGTGGTGGTGGTGTTGCCCTCTGTGTGAGGAAACATGGAATGTATCGAACTCTGTCTTGGTGAGGATGATGAGCAGGTCAAGAGCTTATTGGTCAGGATAGAAGAGCAGATTTGTAAGGGTGACACTGTTGTGGGTGTGTGCTACAGATTGCTGAAGAGGAGGAAGTGGATGAGACCTTCTACAGGCGACCGAAAGCAGTCTCAAAATCATGGGCCCTGGTTCACATGTGGGACTTTAAATACCCTGACTTCTGCTGCAGGATATACACAGTGAAGCACAAAGCCATCCACGAGGCTCCTGGGAAGCATCGACAATATCTTCCTGTCAAAGGCTGTGGAAGATCCCACAAGGAATCATGTTGCTTGACCTCATAAAGATCAACAGGAAAGGCCTTGTTGGAGATGTGAAGGCTGGGAGCAACCTTGGCTGTAGTGACCATGAGATTATACAGTCCAGTGTTGAACAAAGAAGCAGCAGGACAAGAAGTAAGATTACAGCCATGGACTTCAGGAGACCTAGCTTTTGCCCGTTCAGGGATCTTCTTGGAAGAATCCCTGGAAGCAGACCCTGTAGGGAAGAGGGGTCCAGGTGAGGTGATTGATGTTCAAGGCTTACTTCCTCCAGGTTCAACAATAATGCATTATGATGAAAAAATAATCAGGCCAAGGGTAAAAGAAACCTTTGTGGATGAATAAAGAATTCCTGTTACTGCTCAAGTATAAGCAAAAGATTCACAGGAGATGGAAGTGAGGTCAGGCCACTTAGAGTGAATATAGACAGGTCATCAGGATACATAGAAATGATACTGGAAAGGCAAAGGCCCATCTAGAATTAAACCTGGCCAAGAAAGTCCAGGATAACAAAAAGGGCTTTTTCAAATACATAAATAACAAAACAAAAACAAAGTATAATATGGGCCCATTATTAAATGGAGGGGAGATACTGGTTACAGAGGACACAGAGAAGGCAGAGTTAATGAACACAGACTTTGCATTCATCTTCACTAAGAACAGCCCTCTGACACCGGAGACCAGGGCAAAAGAATATTTGGAAGGAAAGACTTTCCCTTGGTCAGGGAGGACTGGGTCAGAGAATACCCAAATAAACTTGACATTCACAAGTCCATGCACCCTGACAGGATGCATCCATGAATGCTGAGAGAGCTGGTGGACATTATGATTTCATTATCATTTTTGAGAGGTCACGGAGACCAGGAGAGCTGCCAGAGGACTGGAAAAATTCAAATGTCATTCCAGACTTCAACAAGGGGAGGAAGCAGGACCCATGGCACTACCAGCCAGTCAGCCTCAGCTCAATCCCTGAAAAGGTAATGGTGCGCCTCATTCTAGAGGCCATCTTTACCCACAGGGAAAACAAGAAATTTATACAATTGACCAATATTATTACCCTTCAATGAAACAACCAACTGGAAGATGAAGGGAGAGCAGTGAATATTGTCTATCTTGACTTCAGCAAGGTATTTCGCTGTCTCTCATGCAATTCTTATAGGCAAACTCAAGAAGTGTGGGTTGGAGGAGTGAACAGAGTGAACAGTGAGATTCACTGCTTTAGAACTCTCTGAACAGCAGATCCCAAAGGGTCATAATCAGTGGCACAGGGTCCAGTTGGAGGCCTGTTCATGGTGGTGCCTCCCAAGGTTCAATACTGGGCCCAGTCTTGTTTAACTTACCCATCAGTGACTTGGATGAAGGGGCAGAGGCCTCCTCAGCAATGTCACTGCCAACACAAAGCTGGGAGGAGTGGCCGATACCCCAGAGGGCCGTGCAGCCCTTCAGAAGGACCTCGACAGGCTGGAGAGATGGGCAGAGAGGAACCTTCTGAAATTCAGCAAAGGCAAATGCAGGATCCTGCACCTGGAGGAGCAACCCCAGGCACCAGCACAGGCTGGGGGTGACCTGCTGGAAGGGAGCTCTGTGGAGAAGGACCTGAGGGTTCTGGTGGATAACAAGCTCTCTGTGAGCCAGTAGTGCCTTGGTGACGAAGGCCAGTGGTACCCTGGGCTCCATTCAGAAGAGCACTGCCAGAGGTCAAGGGAGGTGATTCTGCCCCTCTGCTCAGCCCTGGTGAGGCCTCACCTGGAATGCTGTGTCCAGTTCTGGGCTCCTCAGTACAAGAGAGACATGGAGCTCCTGGAGTGGGTCCAGCAGAAGGCAACAAAGATGATTAAGGGACTGGAGCACCTTTCTTATGAGGAAAGGCTGAGTTGGGCCTGTTCAGCCGTGAGAAGAGACAACTGATGTGGGATCTCATCAATGTCTATGAGTATCAGAAGGGAGGGTGTCAAGAAGCTGGACCACGCTCCTTTTGCTGGTGCCAAGCAATAGGACAAGAGGCAATGGACAGACACTGATGCACAGGAAGTTCCACTTGAACATGAGGAAGAGTTTCTTTACTGTGAATGCAACCACACACGGGAAGAGGTTGAGAGACTGGAGTGGAGTCTCCCTCACTGGAGATAATCAAGAACCATCTGGACTCAATTCTGTGCCATGTGCTCTAGGGTCACCCTGCTTGAGCAGGGAGGTTGGACTGTGGTCTCTTCCAACCTGACCGATTTTGTGATTCTGTGAAAGTAAGAGGTGAGAAAGACACATGGAAATAGTGATTCAGACTACACTGTGAGTAGAAAATTGAGAAAAAATGTTCTACTGATATTTCAACATTTTTAACAGTTTTAACAGCCTACAGTCAAGCAATTGCCAGCTCCTAAATGCTTCTCATGGCAGTGTTTAGGCAACTTAGGAAGTCCTTTCTTTATGTTTATACCTAAGTGCTAGTTTGCTGTGCAGCTTTTTTTATACTGTTTTTAAATACATCATCCTCTTCATTGTAGGCTGAAATCCTTCCTCATGTTTTTAAAGCTCTCCACATAAAACAAAACAGTTCTTCTCAAGACAGTAAAAAGGTCACACATGTGAGTAAAAAAGTGCAAGAAGTCATGTCAAATTGTAGTTGTAGGAACCAGAAGATAGCAGAAGACCCCAGTTAAAGTGAGTAATTTTTAAGATGTGCCTAATTTTAAACAGGTCTCTTGTGTGACATTTCTGGAGTTATTTCGGGTGAGTTAGTAAACACTTTATAAAAGTGCGACATTATCTTCAAAAGGCCTGGCTTGCAGTAATCTCTTGCAAAAGGACTCATTGATGTACTTGTTCATATATAGTACAGTTTAGAGTACAGATACAAGGACAGTAGGACCAATTATACAATTTATTTTTATTTTTGAAAAGAAAAACATGAGTTTTCTTGACACTTGAGGCACCTCAAATCTCCAAAGCACATTGCATTTGCTAAAAGGGATGCCAACAGCAGCCCTGGACCTGGAATACAGGTGCAAAATCAAGGATAGATATAATAACCAGTGCCGGGTCCTGATTATGGAATAACCTTGACTCTGAGTCCTCCAGCATTTTATGCTCCCTTTAGAACTGATGAAGGACATGGAGTGCTAGATTTGAGTTATTTTGACCCTTGATACAGGTCCCTCCTAAAGTTACAAGACTTGCTTTATCTCCCTAATATTTACCTATTTGTTTTATTTCAGTACCAGGCAAGCCATTTTCTGCCTCATTCATCCATGGCGTATGCATATTAAACAGATTAATTTTCCAGGGTGTATCCTTAGTGCCTGCATTGGAGACTAGTTTCCTTAAGCTCTTTCTGCAGTCTGTGAAGAGATGTTTATTTAAGGAAACTAAGAGTATTTGAAGAACCTTTCTGCCCTGGATCATTTTTCTGGGGGAGCATCTTGCTTTGACCACATCAGGAGTCACAGAGACAAGTCTCTGAACACAAACATCTACTTAGGTGCCTAAAATTAGGTAGTGTGAGTTCAACATCAGTTAACAGTCAACAGCATTTCATAACTGAATATGTTTCTCTGCATTTCTGGAAGAATGGACTGTGGATTTTCAAAGGTCATGGGATTCTGACTTGAAAGAAAAATTGTCATTGTGTCTTTGTGGAATACCTCTAAAAAGTTCCTAAAAGTCCATCTTATTACAAATAAAGGGGTCAAATTTACAAAGCTAGTAGCTACGGTGGGGAGCGGGTTTGTCCCCTGGAAGTCGTGGGTGACTACATTTCTCCAAGGAAGAGCTACTTTCCTTTCCTGTACAGCCTGCTAGGAGATCTGTCCGTCATGTCTTCTGGTGCCTTCTTCCTGAGCCTTGAAGCAAGTTAATCCCACCCTAACAGCTTCTAGATGCTTCTCTGTAAGGATTGTGTTACGACCTGACCCTAGAGGCAAGGGTTAATAGATCCCTTGGGGTGAATTATAGTGAAATAACACTGAATGACTAGTGTCTATGCATATGCATAAAAACACCGGTCCCTCAGTGTGAATGTACATCTAGGGTTTATTTTAGAACACTCTGGTTGCAATGGAAAGGAGGTATGTAGCTGTTTGGGTTGTTATCAGTAGAAACATAGGAATATAAAAGCATATAAGGAAAAGAAAGAAAGAAAAAGAAAGAATAAGAGTAAAAAGATGTCACCACCAATAGATGCAGTGACAAGACTTGATTATTGAAATTTCAGTGTCCACTGGCTGAAGTGATGTTTGCAGTCTGGATCCATCAGGGGTAGGGAAAGCCCAGGAAATGCAGAGTTCAATGAGTTAATATACGTTCAGGTTTACAGGAACACCCAGGCACTTCTTCAGGGGGTCTTTACTCCATCTGACAGAACACTGTGGATCATGCACAGTCGTCTGGTGGAAGGCCCCAAAAGTGAGCCTGGGGGCACTTCGGGGGTCTTTGGTGGTCTAGGACACCTTCTAAAACATGACAGCCACCTCTCACATCAGCATAATTGAGCCAGTTATGGCCCATCAGAAGGGCTGGATACCTTTAGGTTCATGTGTGAATGTCCTTCCCTGGAGGAGAGTTTTGACACCTGATCCAGTTGTGCATGGAGGACATTGGTGTGATAAAAAGCACTATCCCACCTAGTGGGACCTGCTTCTTATCAGCCTCTTGCCTTATCTGGCTCAAAACCCAGCTTTTTGCTAAACAAAGGTCAGTTTGTCATGGTCATCTTCCAGTGGTGGGTGTGCACTCCCTCTGCACCTGAAATGTTCTTCTCTGTTCTGATGCAGATCAGAGGCTTCACCATCACACACCCAAACCCTCTCCTCCTCCCCTTTGGCTGAGGGGTGCAAACCTGGCCTCAGAAAAGCACCCACTGCTTTCACACATGGCCAATAGTTTGTTATTAACCATTATCATTTCAGCCTCTCACAGATTACTGTTATCTGAAGGTGGGAATATTGAGTCTTCTTTTTTGCCCCTCAGCCTTTGACATTGCCCGTGATACATCCCTTAAGCTCTAACTGCAGTTAACCCTGGGATATTTCAGACGTAATCATTGTTGCTGCAGTGGGGAATTGACTAAAAAGACATTAGGTTGACTGGTACATTATTCCTCTGGTCTTAAATCATATACAGAAGAGAAAGTTAATTTTTGCTGCTGTCCTCTGACAATATCAAGGGTGAGGCTTGGGCTACTTTTCATAATGCCTATTTCTGTGGCTGTCATTCTGCAAAGGCAGTGTAGGGAATAAAGGAAGTAAAGTCGTTGATGCCTGGTTTAAATTTTTTTAATCACAGTGAAGTGAAATGTGTTTAAGAGCTCTGTAATGCCTATATGCTCCATGTAGTATGCCTCCCATCAAGGTGCTAATTTCCTTGCCTGTAGTGACAGTAAATAAAAGCGACACTTTCTTAAACCCAGCTGTTAGGGTATCAAAGGAAGCAAAATGAAAGGAAGAAATGAAGTGAATGCAGTATATAAAGGGAAAACACATAGAGTTATAATGACATGAAAAATTACACCAGAAAATGGAAATTAGTGTATGAATGGAGGTGGTGAAGTGAAAATTTTGAGTCACTATTTAAAATTCCTGTAAAAATGCGACTTATGTGAATGTCAGTCAGCGTCAAGACTTGATTTCCACTCTAACACAGGGAGACAGTGATGTTATATAGTTGCACTACTTTCACATGATTACAGCATTTGTAGACTGTCTTTAAAGAATTTATTTTTCATTAAGATTATTTTCAAACAATTGTTAGTGAAGAAAACTCTTCCCATTCAGATTTATCCAGCCCATTCTCTACGTTTAGCATCAATTTCAGTTCCACCAAAAGCACCTGAAAAATCAGGATTTATTTACCTAGTACACGTGGGGGAGAATCACTGGTTTTGTACTTTTGATTATGATAAGGAATCTTAAAGAAACTAGAAGAACTGGCATACTTGTTTTCAAAGGACATTTCCAGTAATTCAGATAAATAGGCTGTTGCTCCTTTGGGTTTAGGAGAGCCTTATCCTTCTTAGAGACAGCCTGTGATTCAGCAAGTGACTTTTTTTTGTGGTCCTGCGGAAGCGGAGGATACCAGGTGGTAAGAGGACGTCATGAAAAAGATGGTGTAGTAAAAGGCATCTAGGAGGACTGAGTCTTGGTTATGAGCAGAGGAAGGGCGTATCTGCTGTGTGTTCCCTTAAAAAGATGAGAGAAAAAAGGAATGTGCTTTGCTCCTCTCATCAGCTGTGGGTTGTGGTAACAACCATTCCACACTCCATATTTTTGTTGCAACGAATGCAGGTAGAAAACATTACATGAACTATTCAATTTTGCCTTTACTGGATGATAGATTCCAAATGAAGGTGATTTTGACTGACTCTGTAGCTGTCAGATGTTCTGCCTCCTTAAGAGAAGTGCTAGACCCCTCTGACAGTGCATGTCAAATTCACTTCCTCTGCTGTTCTCACCAAGGTTTAGTGGGCAGCTCCTGTTTTGTCCTTCTCAGAAGAAGACACTGAAACTAGCAGTCAGTCTACAGCAAGATCCTCAAGGCAGAATTCCAGAATTCTTACTTGAACAAAAGAGTCCTGAAAATGAGGGGGATCTGTGAGTTGTGATCTGTGTTTAAAGGCAGAAGGAAGGTGAGAGATCTTTTAATTCAATCACAGTTGCCATATAATTCCTTCTCATTTGTCTTTGTGTTGGTGGCCAAGGGATGTGTTTGGTCCTAGTCTTCAGCAGCCATTGTAATATTAGGTATAAAACAGTCCATATATCCAACAACTTACATTCTCATTTGTAACAAATAATTAACTCTTTCTCGCATGCACATTCTCCTTCTCTCACCTCATCTGCACTGGGGGATTATTTCAAACACTTTTCTAGGAGGTAGCCATGCTTCTTCCAGGTCGAAAGAGATGTTATTCTCTAGATTGAGAAGAATAAAAAGCAAACCACTGGACCTTGGAAAAGGATACTTCCTCTTTAAAAACTGAGCAAAATCTATGCACCTCTGCAACAAAACTTAGTTGAAGTGTTCCACCTAGTTCCACATGTGACAACCAATAGAAATGGGAAAGTTGTGAACAAAACTTGTCAGGAGACTGCACCTAGGACTGTCATGAATATCATAGAGATGAACTTTGTTCTCAGCTTTCCCCATTTCCAACACTATCTTTGTGAAAAGGGAAGTGTCAAAATTTGGACCATAGATATTATGTTCAGGAAGCCCTAATAAAATATAAAGGAAAAACCAGAATTTTAACTCCCACAATCAGCTGGAGGCTTCAGGCTTCCTCTTAGAAACATGACTGACACTCAAATAGCACAGGCTACTGGCTTTCCTGCTTATCAAGGATTGCTCCTTAATTAAAATTAGAGTTCTCATTTTATACTGTGCTGATATTAGCGCTTTTTTTGAGCAGTATTATTTAATGAAGAGAATAGAATTAGAACTTTTCTCTATGATGAGCCAGAATATCAGTCTCTTGAAAGAGAGAGCAGATAAACACAAGCAAAATTGATCACTGATGGGACTAGGGGTATACAAAAGTAAGATTTTTTATCTCATCTTAATATTTCTCATTGCTATTGTTACTGAGGCCAAATCTGAAAGTGTTTAATCTAAAATACCATTGAAGATAATTGGATTATATTTGTCAAGATAAAAGCATAAGAAGGCTCCACAGTTTCACCCACTATAATTTATTTTGATTTAAATAGCTTCTCAGAAATCCCTAAAACTCATTCTTCCACAAAACAGAAATACATGGTACTGGTTTCAAGGAACCAACAGTCTAAGACCTGTTAACATTCTGTATATTCTTATTTTACAGCATATCAACAATCCCACAAGTTTTCAGTGGGTTGTTTTCTGCACTTTGGCAAGTCTTGCCTTTTATATGGAGAGGTGAAGGTAATATTGTGTAGCAACTTAACTGTGAAGGTCATGTCTGTGCAAAAAGATTTGGGTAATTTTCATAGGTTTGGCTGCTACCCTTGATTATCTTTCATTTATCACTGTATTAAGAAACAAGTAGAAAAAATGTCAAAGTCTTTAAAAATTGAAGAAAAGGTTCATCTCCTTCTTAAAATAGTTTCTTGTTTCACTTGCTGAAGTTGGAAAAAACACGAGGCACTACAAATATTTGGATTTTAGCTGCAACACTTGGGAGATGTGATAAAGTCTGGCAAAAAAGAAGAGAAAGGGAGTTGATGAAATGACAGTTCAGGAAGAAAAGGTGTGATATTGGTACTAAGAGGGCTCCTGGAAGGCTGTAAGAGAAAAAATGTGATCATCAACAGGTTTTCTTCTCTTTTTTTTGTTTGTTTGTTTGGTTGGTTTTGGTTTTGGTTTTGTTTCTTTTTCGTTTGTTTATTTGTTGTAGTACTTTTTACACTTATGAATAATTTAATGCTTTGGACTTGTGTGAGTGCATATAAGGAAACAAACCGTAAATTGTGACTGCATAAATACTGAAGTGGGAGTAAGACTTTCCATCTCACTCTGTTGCTTAAAGCCTCTAGCTGTGATACATAAGTACTCACAGTATCTATACTGCCCTGTAAGAGCATCCCTGCCTAAGCATCCTCAAGGAAGGTTTTCCTTAGCACCATCAATGTCTTTACAGTGAATGACATGGAGAAGTAGCTCAGACCAGGAGGTTTCCTGGGCTTTTCATGACTGCCTCACCTCCCTCCATGCAGCGTGGATGCCCCAGAGGGAGAGAAGAGTTGTGTCTGCTGACACTCGTGTCTGCCAACACTCGTGTCTGCCAGCATGTCTGGCTGTAGCAACGTGCCTACCTGTGCAAGGATACGGTATTGGACATCTCTTCAGACACTCCACGGGATGTAGAGAGCTGTACTGCCTCACCAGGAGCATCGCAATGGCCAGAACAGTGTCTAGGGGACATGGCTGCCTCCTTGTGTGTAAGCTCTGTTTGTCCTGATGGACTGGATGATCCCTGATGTACTCCAGAACTGATCCAGCCTTGCTTGTGACCCCCACTTTAAGGAAGCTAGATAAATTTTGGACTGAGACTTGTCACGCCACACAAATTTACCTAGCAACTATTTTCCCGCAGTTCAAATGAGAAGCATAGTATTCCGTGCTGTTGGGGTCACATGAAGTAGACATCTGCTGCTGTTCCACACCTTTGTGGGCCCTGCATACATACTCTGTTCCCCATACCTCTCAGCCAGCTCAGTCTGGCTTGCTGTCTCATTTCTGAATGACCATTACTTCTGTCTCACAGTCTTTCACACAGACACAGAGAAAAAGCCAAAGAGGAAGGTGTGTTATTTGTTTTCAGGACATCTCCCAGGCTGTACAGTTCCCACCACTCCTGGCTCACGTCTCCCTTTGCCCTGCCCTCACTCATTCCCCACATTCCACCCCATGTGCTGCAGAGGGAAGAACAAGTACAGTTCCATGTGAGTGGCACAAAGCCACTGCTTTCAATACAAGGTCAGTCAGCTCAGGTGTCAGAGTGCACATCAAAAACACTCTTCAGAGCAGCCTGGGATGCTGACTGTACAAGTCACACAGGGAAGCCTACCCTTATATTCCTCTTTGTGCTTTCAGTGGTCTCTCAGTGCCTTCCAACTCCCACAAGCAACACCCACAACTCTTTGTCCACCTTTCACATGGACATATTTCCAAACAGTTTGGCTTTCAAGGGAGAACCAGACAGTAAGTCTGATGACTCTGTCGGGGGGGAACCTTGTGTTTTTCATAACAGGGAACAGTGTGAGGAACTTTGTGTTTACACAAAGCTGGTTTGGCCTCTCCATCTTGACTGTTGAGAGGAGTAAGAAAGGATTACCAGGCCTCAGAGAGAATATAAAGGTAGACTTTCCATGGTCCAGGATGCTGGCACAGACTTGTAGCCCTGCATCTAGAATCAGCTCAGCAAGAAACTAATGCAGGATGGACATGTGGGAAGTTGGGTTTAAACTATTTATTTCTGAACTATCTAATCTGATCTAATCTAATCTAATCTAATCTAATATTTTTAGTCATTCCTTTGTCCAAAAATAGTCATTGTAAGAAATTGTGAGTCTTCAGAGTCTAAGATCAATGACATTTTGAAAACGCTTACTAGAGAAAGAAGGTTCACACTTGTCATTTATCTGGGGTTCAACTGCATTATTGTATATAGTTCCTTGCAACAGTAACTGATTACTAGTTAAATTTCCGTTTGACATCCACTTAACACAATGCAAACTCTTTTGACATGTCTTCTGTCTGTCCATTTTTGACTCATGTCTCCATCTGATTTATGAAAGCATTGACTGGTAGATCATGATAGTATAAACTCTAATACATTGGTATTTCTTCTCAGATTAATTTGCCCAGTTACCATGTTCTCAAAAAACACAGAATGGGTCAAGTTGGAAGGAACCACAGTGGGTCATCTGGTCCAACCTCCTCGCTTAAACAGGGTCATCCTAGAGCACATGGCACAGAATTGAGTCCAGACATCTCTGAATATCTCCAGTGAGGGAAACTCCACACCTCCTCTGGGCAACCTGTGCCAGTGTGAGGGTACCTGCACAGAAAGTTCTTCTTCATATTCAGCTGGAACTTCCTGTGCATCAGTGTCTGTCCATTGCCTCTTGTCCTATTGCTTGGCATCAGCAAAAGGAGCGTGGTCCAGCTTCTTGACACCCTCCCTTCTGATACTCATAGACATTGATGAGATCCCACATCAGTTGTCTCTTCTCAAGGCTGAACAGGCCCAACTCAGCCTTTCCTCATAAGAAAGGTGCTCCAGTCCCTTAATCATCTTTGTTGCCTTCTGCTGGACCCACTCCAGGAGCTCCATGTCTCTCTTGTACTGAAGAGCCCAGAACTGGACACAGCATTCCAGGTGAGGCCTCACCAGGGCTGAGCAGAGGGGCAGAATCACCTCCCTTGACCTGCTGGCAGTGCTCTTCTGAATGGAGCCCAGGGTACCACTGGCCTTCGTCACCAAGGCACTGCTGGCTCATGGAGAGCTTGTTATCCACCAGAACCCCCAGGTCCTTCTCCACAGAACTCCTTTCCAGCAGGTCACCCTCAGCCTGTGCTGGTGCCTGGGGTTGTTCCTCCAGGTGCAGGATCCTGCATTTGCCTTTGCTGAATTTCAGAAGGTTCCTCTCTGCCCATCTCTCCAGCCTGTCGAGGTCCTTCTGAAGGGCTGCACGGCCCTCTGGGGTATCGGCCACTCCTCCCAGCTTTGTGTTGGCAGTGACATTGCTGAGGAGGCCTCTGCCCCTTCATCCAAGTCACTGATGGGTAAGTTAAACAAGACTGGGCCCAGTACTGAACCTTGGGAGACACCACCATGAACAGGCCTCCAACTGGACCCTGTGCCACTGATTATGACCTCTGGAATCTGCAGTTTAGCCAGTTCTCAATCCACCTCACTGTCCACTCATCCAGTCCACACTTCCTATCTGATATGTTCATACAATATTTATTCCAGCAGCTGTTCATTTAATGAGTTTAAGCTAGTCTGTATCCCTTAATGCGTGTTTTCTCTCTCTTACATTCTTTACTTTTTTTTCCTTGAGTTCTTGAAGATAATCATTAATACTAAAGGAACAAATTCAGCCTCCTCTCTTAGCATTGTATGGTCAACTTAGTTGGGCTCAAATAACTCCCTAACTTAATACTCTTTTTACTATTTTCCCTCTTTTCTGGCTCAGCTTCCTACTCCAGATTGTTAGCATGAAATAGTACTAAAAAAATCTGATCATAATTACTCAGTTTGTTACAAATGAAGAAAAAAGTCATTGAACATTTCAAATTTCTCTGTGTGGTACATTATTTATTCACACTGTTGGTTACTCAACAAGCCATCATTTTTCTTTTAGTGTACTCCATACTACAACATTCCCACCCATTGTTTTACTCTCCCCTGCCCAGACACATTCAGCACATCTCTGTCTCATGTTTTCAGGAGTGCAGAGTGCATGTACTTTATTGACACATAATGTAAAAATCATGTCCCACTGTCTAAAAGTACTCAAATGCAAGAGCTAAGACACTAACAAAATCCTGTGACTCTGCAGTGCTTATCATGCCACAGTTTTCACAGTATGCAACTTGTAGCTCTTCCAGCTTCTCCCTAGGTCCAGAAGGTGACATATGGAGATTTCAAAAACTTGCCTGTGCTGCTCTTTGGCTTAATTAATGACCCTGTTGTACATTTCCATTAAGCATGTCCAAAGAAGGGCAATACAGCTGATTAAGGGTTTGAAAAACAAATCATATGAGAAGCGAATGAGGGATCAGGGACTGTTTAGTCTGGAGAAGAGGCCTACGAGGGACCTTTCACTCTCTACAAAGATGTGAAAGGAGGTAGTAGCCAGGTGGAAGTTGCTGTCTTCTCTCAAGTATCAAGCCATAGGATGAGACTAAAAGGTCTCTAGATGTGACGGGGAGGTTTGGATTGGATATTAAAAATATTTCTTCACTGAAAGGTTAGCCAGATACTGGCAAAGACTGCACATAGGAGTGGTTGGGTCACCATCCCTGGAGACGTTTAAAAACATGTATAGATACGGTGCTAAGGAACATAGTTTAATGTTGCACTTGGTAGTGTTGGGTTAAGGGTTAGACTCAATGATAATGGATCTTTCCCAACCTAAATAATTCTATAATTTTAAAAGCACTAAGCATTTTGCTTTTCTTCATCTTTCTTCATCACAGGCACACTCACTCACACTTTCACTTTTGATACATTGAACCTTTTACTACGCTGTGCACTTTCAGCAGCTAGCTCAAGTTCAACTATCTCACTTTCTAGCTAACCAGTTTAAGCAAAAAACAAGCCAGTAGGACCTGGAAAGGCTTATATTTGACATTATGTGTCTTCAAAGAACATATGTTATTCCCACTTTGCTACTCAGTTGGATGACAGTAACTTGGTAACTTAAAAGATATAAGGAAGAAAAGTTGTTTGACTTAACAACACCATAATCTTAAAGCTCCTTTCCACACATCTAGAATAAATTATGCATTTCCATGTGACATCTGTTTGTTAAATAACTCAGTTAGCTTAATTTCTATCTAAATATCTTCTCTTTTTATTTCAATATATGACATCTAACAGGCAATGAAATGCAATAAGTGTTTTGGCAGGAAATCTTGGAAGAAATTGTCTTTTGAGGTGATGTGTTAGAGAAAGCATGAGGAAGGAAACCTACAAATGCCAAATGCACTAGTAATTTATTAAGTGTTACAGAAATGTGTCAGCATAGTACAAACAGTCATAGATGAATGAGGTACATGAATCATATATTTAAGAGCTTGTTTACAAAGCTCTAGGCTGAAATATTGCATAACTTTTTTCTTTCCGTGTCAAGTTACTTTCTTTCCTCTGACTTTGTTGACAAAGCTGAAAGAGTTGAAGTAGCTTTTGTTCTGGACGAATAGGCACTCCGGTCTTACTTTGCATACCTTTAAGGAAACACAGGTAGACAAGTAAGATGAAATGGAATAAGCTACCTTCGCGCTGATTTATTTTTTGTAGAAAAACTTATTCACTATTTAATCTTTTATATGAGAGAAGAACTCAGCAGTGTAAGGTTCATGCAGTAAATAGAGGCACTGAAAGCCTCTTTTGAGTGCAATATTCTTCAACTATGGCGTCGTACACACTGGGCTGCTCATGAATGAGTCTTGTCTTATGTGCCTGATCAGTGAATATACTTCCAGTCCAAGAGTATGCTGAATCACAAGCTTCTCAAAGTTACATACTTCAGCTCACTCCATCAGGTTAGGTCTTATTCCAATCATTGAGTGCTGTTCTGAAGGTTTAATGAGGAAGAGTGAAATTAGAAATGAAATTTGCTAAATGGGAAATACTACAAACAAAGCCCAAAAAGCAAAGTCCACATCCAGGTAGCATTCAAAAGTTATGACATGCCAGGCTGACTTGACCTGTAAATTCAGTTCATTGCCCTATGTGTATTTTAGGATGAAACAAAAAATATCACTCTAATCTCTAGCAAAATGTAAGTGTTTCATTGAAAAAAAGGAAGGGTTTTTTTTTGTAAATGTTTTAAAAGAAACACTGTTAAGTTTCTAGGTAATTTCTTACTCTTTTCTGAAAGAACATTCTTGCCATATCAAGTCACTGTTAGCTTCAAATTTAAGTTAACATCAGTAATTCATGTACATTTTTGGAAGCCAAAATAATTTCAGTTATT
Source organism: Gymnorhina tibicen (assembly GCA_013399875.1). Taxonomy (NCBI): domain Eukaryota; kingdom Metazoa; phylum Chordata; class Aves; order Passeriformes; family Artamidae; genus Gymnorhina; species Gymnorhina tibicen. Next base: position 47,269 of record VXAZ01004091.1, on the reverse strand, counting down.
ATCACCTTTGAGTTTATAGGGACCTATATCTTTTTGTGGGTGATATTTGTGTATATCTTTTAGGAATTTCCTCTAACTTAAAGCATTTTTCCCTGTGTTTTTGCTTTTCAGGGTAATATAAAGTAGTTCGGTAAGAGAAAAGGATTCCTGGAGACAATTTTCTAAGAAAGAGAGCCTGTGTACTACCAGCCTCTCTGACTGTTATCCTTTGTTTCTTGCATCCATGACTGAATGGGCATTCTTATGCTTGCATATCCACAAGGACTCAAGAGATGATGCAGAGACCTGTACGCCTTAAAAACCTTGTGCAGGTAGCAGGTACACCAACAAGGACATTTCGAAACAACCTTAACCAAACCAGGTCCAAAGAGGGCTGTTGGGACCGGTCACCAAGTAAAAGGCTTCTCATGCATGGGCAGGAAAGCCCATGCTCTGTGTGCCCACACCAAGGGCACACCAAAATGAAGCTAACAGTGCTGGCAGGGACTGTAACAATCAGAAGAGGATCAGTGGTCCAAAATTTTGTTCGGCACCTGTGTGCTGCCAGAGACAAAGCCCAGTAGTGCAAAGGGTCTCTAGGGTTACTCTGCAAGAGGCATGTATGCACCTGGCAGTCCTGAACCACATGGAAAGTGGGGCAGGGGGTAGGTGCTTGGGGCCAGTGTTATTTAGAGAAAGAGAGGGGAAAACATGCTGAAGAGTCAATAAAGCTTCTCTATTACTTTTTCTAATATTCTCCTACTTTGATTTATAAAAACAAATCTGTGAAGTGTAGCATTTCTGTTCATTGATTAGTGATGATCAAAATTCTCACTGGGTCCAGGAATCTTGCAAGTATCCTGCCTTCAAATGGTTTACAGAGCTCTTTTCTGTATAGCTCTGGGTTGATTTTTTAATGAGAATTGCCCTTTAAAGACAAGCAAGCAATTCCTCCTCCCTCCCTCTAAAACTTCAAACTGTCTTTATATGATCAAATAAACACTAATAACAAGAATGACCCATTGCACAATTTTCTTGTGCTTTCATTAATATTAATTAATTCATGCTACTGTGAATGCTTGATTTAGGATGAAGAATTGCCAATTAAGAAAAATTGGTAACCAGGGTGCTAGATGTGATGTTTTTTAATGTACGTATTAAGAAGAGCAAGGAGAGCAAATACACACATCCACACATTTCTGTTCATGTTTCTGTCTCTGTCTGTCTGTTATAGTGTAGCAGGAAAATGAGTTTTAAATAGATTATTAGTAACTGCTATTTATTCCAGACCATGCAACAGGAAAGAAATTAAGTTCAAAGACATGCTAATTAACTCAAAAGTGCACGGACTACCTGGCATGACATTAGTTCAAAGTCGTTTGCACCTGGTTCTTTTCTGTGGCCAGAGCTATAATCAGTTGATTTTAGCACAGGTTTATATCCAAAACACTGAATTCTTTGATCCCGCAATATTTGAAAGATCAAAGATTCATACATATCACTCTTCTTAGGCAGGATCTAGCCTAATGCATTTGCTGCAGTTTCCTTTCAAAACCTATAGCACCCAAACTCACTTCAGCTCCTGGGTTCACATAATGAAAAAACACCCTTTGACTGGGCACTTTTCTTAAAAAGTATTGAAAAGATACTTGTCAAAGAATATGTCTTTCTTTCATGTAATTTTATGAGTGCATCAAGAAGTTTCTGATAAATATTCCTTTCTTTGCGTTGCATTTCTTTAACTTCAAAGTTTTGTGTGGAAGGTGTCAACCCCCTCTTACTTTTTACTCCCTAATTTTATTTCCAATATTAGCTGTTAGTGTTGTCCAGAATGTACACTGGTTTTGTCTTAATTTTAATATAATTTTTGATCCATGTATAAGCTAGGACTGAAAACATCACACCATTTCCAGTTTTGCAACAAGGTTTTAGTCACAGCTCAGTTTTCTGACATGAGAAGGAATAAAAGAAGTTTTACAGACTTCTTTGTTTAACGCTGCTTTGAGTTTTTGAAGTATTTCTGCAACACTGATCAGATTAAAACCATAAAATTTAAACAAAATTTTATTCTGTCTAGCTGATTTGCAGAGCATTTTTTAATGACATCTGTTCATCCACATAAAGCTTAAACTGGGAGTGGAGGTCTGGGAAGCACAACTGGAAGCTGCAAAAAAATTTTGCTAAGCTACCTGAGCTAGGTAACTGCAGCAGGAAGGAACCTGAACTTCAAAGCTGGGCCATGCAAGCCTGGGGCACTTGGGAATGTGCTTTGATTGCCAGAGTGTAGCAAAGTCAGTCCTGCTCCCTTTTTGCCATTATTTTTAGATAAATGAAATACTTTAAACTTTCCTAGGCTGGCAATCCAGTCCCATATATAATGCGAGAAATACTTAGTGTGACCTGACCTATCTATCAAAGTGCCTACACAGAGTTCAGAAGACAGGACCAGAGACACTGCTTGCAGAAAGATTGCTTTATGGGCTCTGTGTAAATCTTCCCTTATATAAATGACCATGAGCTCAGCTGCAGCTTCCCCCTGGAATTCCCTTCTATATAAGCCAGTCATTTTTTAAACTCTTCTCAAGGTTCACAATAGGCTTTCAACCAAGCAACTAGACCTCCACTGATCTCTAGGATAACTTTGGCCAACCAAGTCATGTGAAACACATTTAGAGGAGCAGCAAATTCTGCAGTGCAACAGTTGACCCAATTCCTACTGCTGCCAGCGTGGTAAGATGCGCACTTATCCTTATGGTTTTCATGCACTAGACATCCAAATTTTTTATCATTTTACAAATATGTAAAATATACCACTTGTAAATGTGTTTCATTAAGTAAAATGACTCCTAGTCTGTGAATTCAGTATATCTACTGAGAGTTATGATAATCAGGAAATAGAGTGTGTCTGCAACCAAAGTAGTAACTCAAGTAGTTGAGTCTGTAACCCATTTATCATAGAAAGAGAAGATACATTAAGTATTTTTCATAGGGTTTAGGTTTAATTTCCTTGTAACTGTATTGCAGGAGTGAGAGGGCTTGTGTACCTTCTCAGTCATTCCCCAGCCCAGCAACTCCTGTTTAAAGACCACAAAGTTCAGTGGGACCTACTGGTTTGCTACAAAAAGCCTTTGGGTTAAACTGTTAGTCACATGAGAAAGGCAAACATTAACATGAGAAGGAACCCTCCCTCCCTGGACTAAAACAGTTTTACAAGTTGCTAAAAAACTTTGCATTTATATAGAATCTTTATGTTTTCTTCTGCAAGAAGCAATATCAGTTGCGTTAATACTCATAATTAAAAGCAAGTTCTGGAAACAGGAATGGAGATGACTGTAAAAGTGTTGACCACAAGGACTGCTAACTGGAGTGCTGTTTTCCTTTAGGAGGAGGGCTGGAGAATGGAGTGGGGGGCACCCAGCAGCCCAACTCCCTTCCCTCTTGGCAGCTTGCTGTTCCACATTGCTGGCCCCAGAAAGAGAAGAAAGAGAAAAATTAACTTTAGAGGAAAGATTTTATTGTAACCATATTCCATATCTACTAGAGGAAAGAAGGTTGTACTCTGATTAAAGCAAGGAACAGTGTTCAATAGCAGGAAAGTAGGATCCAACCAGCTCCCTCACTGTGTGATATTGGAAAAGTACTGTGGGATATTCCAGCTAGACTGGGATACACAGGGACAAGGACCAGATCTGCAGGATGAGAGGATATCTGTAAAGGGAAACTGTATTGTCATTCTGGGTGGAAAATACACGTCTAGTTATAAACTTGTTTTTGTTATTCCTTTTGTTTTTCTCTGACTTTAATCTCACTGCCTTTCCCCATGTTATCCATCTTCCTTCATACTTGTCAATATCCACTGAAAACTTCGACCTGCTACCTACAAATTTCCAGATCTTTCCTTTCAAACGGTTCACAGACCACTAATCCCAAGGGACTGCTCAGTTTATTCAGCCAAAACCAGTATTAAAATCCTATCAACAAACTTGAGCCACCCCAGTACCTACACAGAATTCCAAGGTAATCCCAGCAGAAGCTAATTGGCTAGTCTAAGAACTAGTTAAAAACTTAAACCAAAATTGAGTTACACATAAAGACATTTTTAATATAACATTATTCATTATTTGATCTTCTTCTCTTTTTCTCCTCATTTGCATAAAAAAAGGGAAAACCAGAAGGCATGCAGTACAAGATGTATGCATGGCAACCGCCAAAGTGTGATAAAAATGTGTTTGACAACAAACTATTTTTTGTTAGTCAGTTTTCATTGAAAACTGCAAGTGTGTCTGAAAACATAAACAAACAGGAAAATTTTTTACACTGAAGTTTCAGCTTGGAAAAAATAACAGGACAAAAGCAAGATGCATTCCTTTGCCCAGCAAGATTGTAAGCCTATACAGTTTGGGAGGCTGAGAGTTTCAGAGCAACACAAAGGTGGACAAGAAAAGGAAGAGTTTCTTACTGTCTGACCTCATCTGGAGTACTGCCTCCAGCTCCAGGGTCTTCAACACTGGAATGACATGGAGCTGTTGGGGTGGATCCGAGGAAAGGACATGAAGATAATTGGAAGGATAGAGCACCTCTCTTATGAGGAAAGGTTGGGAGGGATGGGGCTGTGCAGCCTGGAGCAGTCTCCAGGAAGACCTTTAAGCCTCCCTGTGCTTAAAGAGCATTTATAAGAAAGATGGGGTAGGGATCTATAGTGAAAAGACAAGGGGTAATAATTTTAAGCAGAAGGAGGATCAGTTTATACTAGATACAAGGAACAAGTTTTTACCATGAGAATGCTGGCACATGTTGCCCAGAGAGGTGGTCGATGCTCCATCCACGGAAACATTCAGGTTATATAGGAGGAGCTCTGAGCAACCTAGTCTAGTGGAAGCTGTCCCTACTCACGGCAGGTGTGTTGGACTGGATGTCCTTTAAAGGTCCATTCCAACCCAAATTATTTTGTGATTTTGTGATTCTTTATTAAGCCTGTAGAAAACCTAACACCCTGTAAAGTGGGAGTGTGCATCCACCATCACCGTCCCACAGACCTTGCTGCCAGCTCACCCTGTCCCACATCAGATTCCTCAAAGTGAAATCCTCACCCTCTCCCTCCAGTTGCTGGATGAAAAACAGGTTTCTGTGACACTCCTTCAGCTCTGTGTCAAAAGCCTGGTCTCCACTGCACTCATTTGCACACAAGCCGGCCAAGATACAGAGAAAAGCAAGAAGAGATATTCCTGCAGACCTATGCTCCACATATACTGAACACAGGTATTGGCTAATCCTTCTGCTGCAATCTAAACAATTCCTGACTGTGCTGCACCACAGAGAGCCTCAGCAGATCACAAAGGTATTTTAGCCTTACTCCTGGTGTACCACAGGACCCCTGCAAGCCCTTTTGGGCAGCCCAGGGCGTGAACATCTGCAGGTTTGAGCAGCCTGTGACTGTTCAAGTTGCCATACCAGGGCTGACTGCCTCAAGGACCACAGGGCAAGGTTTTCCTAACTTCAGGGGAGAGGATTTGCTCCCCTCTTTTCCTGCAAACCCCCTGTGTGGACCGTCAGTCAAACTGAGTTAGCAAGGCTGTCCGTGTCTGCATGAATATTGAAATAAGCATTCATCTTTGCAAAACAATAAAGTCTGGCTTCAGAGCTGCTAGCAACTCCATCGATTTAATTTGAATCAGATTAAATATTCATTTCAATAAAATCTGAAAAGGCCCTTTTTTGAGACTTTTTTAATTCCCAGAGCAAGTCATAGATGGAGGAAACAAGAGGACAGCAGGGGCTCTAATTCTGAATCCACCTCAAATATGGTATTTGGAAAATCAAAAAATAATTATTTTTTGAGACCTTCTAGATTTGTTTATCTATTTAACACTGCCTTCCTGTCCAGTTGTAATTTTGGCAGAAAGCCTGCAATGAATTCTTCTAGGAGAAGATGGAAGAGAATATACTTTCAACTTTTTGCCTGATACACTTTTCAAAATAATTTCTCAGACTGATAAAGATTATTTAAATTCATGGCTTTTCTAATCACACACAATGTTTACAAACAGAAAAAAAAGAATCTTTTTAAAAGTTAAATGGGCAGTTTCACACTTTAAGCAATTTATAAATTCACTCCAGCCAGTCTTCTACTGATTTTATTTTTATTGCTTTATTTTATAATCAGAAATACTTCATAATTGTGGACCTTACTAATAATTGGCATGACAAGAGGAGAATTCAAGTAAAAGTGACCCAGTAGATAACAACCACAAAGCTGAGGATGTGAACAGAACAACAGTGGCATTGAAATATTTTGCATTAAAAAAAAGAAGAGGTAATACTAAATGGGTTTACATATCTGGAGTTTAATGATGAAGTGCAAGAGAATTTGGGTGTTTGACTTACAAAACTACTACAGAAATCGTAAATGTGCCAGTGAATATAAACACATGTGTGTATGTTCATGCACGCTCGGGGTTATGTACATACATATTTCAGTGCCCTGTGAAATTTTCATTAATCATGTCCTTCAAAGTGCATTCTGCACACTCCACAAAAACTGTCTCTAAAAGTCAAATCATTGAGCAGCTCCTATCAGCTGCAACTTTTTAAAAATAGGCGACTGTCTTGAAGCAGTATTAAAAAAAAATAGAGATCCTCATTTTCTTCCTTCCCTCCTTCCTGTCACAGCTGCCTGGGAGGCAGTATATGAGCAATCCTCCCTCCTGGATAACTAAAAAATATGATGTGATTTACTGGCAATATTCCTGGTAGTAAGAAACTATATAATAATAATTTTATGTTTTATACATATATATCTATGTATTTATATATATATAACACTTGATACTTTTGTTAAATAGACATGCATTGCATGCATAAGAAGTACTTGAAATTACTTTGAAAACTTTGAAATCTCTGACTTTCTGTCTTTTTTTTTTTTTTTTAACTGGACTGAGGATAATTAAGCAGAGTCCCTTGAAAGTGGAAGGGAAAAATAGTCACATAAGACAACATTTTCAAGTCCTTGCTCAAAAAACTACCAAAGGTATTTTCTCTGTGTGTTAGATACAGGGGGGGAAAAGCCATTATAATGTGGATATGCATTGCTCCTCTTCTGAAAACATTTTCTTAACTACTTCCTCCTCAGCAAAGCTCTAAAGCACATCCATCTCATCCATACTCTGGTGCTCAAAGACCCAACAACTTTTAATCCACTTACCTGCAGCACGTGCCCTGTGAGAAAGAGAAATGCTGTTATCCCTCTGTTAGAGGTGGGACTCAGACAGAGAGTAACCTGGGCTGCCTGAAGCCATGCAGGAAAATTGTGGTGCAATCCAGTCATAAATCCAGGGCTCGCAGTCCAAGCTGTTATCTTGAGGCATCTTGCATGAACAGCTTTTGATGTGATCTGCATAGAGCTGCTCTTGTAGAAGGAAGTCAGTGCACTGCAAGAGCTTTTCAGGTAGAAAATTCCAGTTTTGGTAACCTTTTTGGTGAATTTTGTCAAATTTGTGGACTCAAATTACAATTCTGTTCCATTCGCCAAAGAAATTGAATGTGATTAATTTGCAGTGCAATTCTGAATGATAGTAAGTGTAAAAACATCATAGTTCTTCCGAGCAGAATGGCCCTGTTTGTTCAATGCTTGATGCAAGAGCAGCGTCCATTTCCCATATAACCCTGGCTGTGTTTATATGCATGTTAGCTTTGTTGAGCTACAGAAACAGATGTAAAGGGCAGTTTTCAAAAGCTTTGTAATGCCTAAGTCCTTGAAAGCACTCAGGCACCCAGTGGTCTTAAAGAAAGTCAGGGAACCTAAACATCTAGAATCTCAGGCAGAAAATAAGATAAATACCTAGTGTATAGGACCATCAAACGTTTGCAACCAGCTTTTACTTTTGAAAAGGGGATCTAAGCCCCTCAACCATCAACAGGCACCAGCATGCAATTGAAAATCACTGATAGTCCCTGCTGTGGCTTTTCTTATCTGTGCCACTGGTGCCTGTAATAAGTTAACTTATTCTGTATAAATGTTGATTTTCCTGTCTAAAAATAGGTTAATTAATGGAGAAATATTCATACAATCTCAGCTTTTACAGACTGAGAATGGTGTTGGATGACAGACAGGCTGAAGGTTAAATGCTTTTAGCTTGATAAATGTTTGTAAATCCCAAATGTAACATTTCTAGCATTGTGTGCTGGCATCCATGAATATTTTTCAACCTTTCTTCATGGGTGATGAGAAAGATTCTGCCCATTTTGTTCAGGACTCCAGTACAGGTAAAGCTCTCAAAATCAAGGACAAATGATAGTATGTCAGAAAGAAGAATTCAAAAGTTTGATAAAGGCATTCATGTCTATTATTGGAGAAGAGCTATGCAACCTATTTTCTTTACTTTCTTCCCCAACAAAAACCAAATTCATATAACCTTCTTTTCTGCTAACTTTTTAAGAAGAACACTGAGCAAGTCTTTAAATGCTTCCATGAAATTCACTGCTTCAGAATCCAGCAAACAGTGGAGGACCACAGGTGAAAACATCAATTCCAAAGGATCCACTTCCTTGACCAGGAAAGTATGTGGAAGGACCTCCACTTTATTCCAGCCAGTGCAATCCCCACCAAGGATTCCTAGGGTAGATTTATATAAACACCAGTTCTATGTGTATTATGAAAATAAATACTATTTTAGAGAATTCCTCTTAATCTAAAGATTTCTGCGCAGTTTGCATCACTGAAGAAACATGGAGGCTGGGGAGAATACAATAAGTCTCGAGATCTCACCAATATTTAATAGGTAAATTCAAAAAAGGCTAGGCAAAAAGAATGGCTTCTCTGGAAAGATGTTCCTGTATATTCATAAATGAAATATGGCAACTGGTGACCTTTACATGTAAGAAGAGCAGGAGATTAAGCAAAAAAATATGCATGTCAGAAGAAAAAACGAGAGCAAATTTACATCTTCTACTCACATTTGAAGCAATTGTTCCTGAAGCAATACTCTCAGTTGGCATTCAAGTCATTTCCTGAGTACCTTGGTTGTTTCTGCTGCTCCACCTCACACAGCCATGTAGCATGCACAGACATTCACTCCTTGGAATAACAAGCAAGGAAGGTGAGTGTGCTGTAAGACCAGGAAAAAAACACCACCTGATGACACCAAACTAAATGTAACATGATAGAATTACTGCTCTACTTAAGTTTGTTTGGTTTTTTTTGCTGCTTCTAGTAATTATGCCAGAGACACATACATTAAAAAAAGAAAAGAAAGAGATGCATGAAAAAAATAGTGGAACAAATAATCTTATCATGAACTCACTTTTGCAGACATAAAGCAAATGTCTTCTTTTATCCTCCAACCAAAGACAACCTGTATTAAAATACTTTGAGACTAGATCCAGGGCTTCAATGTCACCCTGATTATCAGCAACCCCCTTCTGTTTCAACCCGACTTATGAATGTATTGCTCTCTGTGTCTCTCTTCCTCTCTCTCTGTTTCCTGAACTTAGATTGTTATGTCTCTGAAATGATGTCTCACACACATGTTGAATAAAGATTAAAGAATAAGGCTACAGGAAGTCAAGAAAAGATGTGTTATAGAGCAGCAGTGGTCAGACAAGTATTAAAACAAAAGCAAAAGAAGTCAAGAGAATGTAATTTACCAAGATGAGCCCTACTGAAAAGGTCAGGCAGGAGAGGCCAAGACATCAGCTACAGCTCTGCAAAGGCTTCTGTTCAGAAGACTGCCAGCCTTCACAACAGGCTCTCATGGTGGGATGTCAGTCAGGCCCTCCTTCTATCTGAAGTGCTTAAATACCTGTGCCTGTCCCCAGCCTTTTGCAAAGGGACCAAGGGACTGCCTTGGTGGCCCTTTCATTTCAAGCATCTTTCATATTTACTGCCACAGCATGAAAGTCCAATTTGTTAATGACTCAGAATCAATTTGTAAAAACACACACCTGTGTCTTTATTTTTACTCACATAGTAATTGGTTTTTGTAAGTAAAGCTCATGTCTATACATGTCTTTGGTATGTGCACACAGGTTTTAACGACAGTACTGCCTTCTTGCTTTCCCAAACAAACCTCTTCGTATTTTCAGATCATGCCCTGAACTGGCAATATTTGATAACCTGCATTGAAAATCACAAACATATTTCACTTGTCTTTAAAGACCCAGCCAGTGTATACACATACTTCTTTATTTCTCAGCAGCAGCACACTGAAAGCTTGCAGCTGTAGTGTCAGTGTTGCTGTAGTCATGCAAATCACACAATTGTATGTTAGTGAATGAGATGTGAAAACCACTAAGGAAAAAGTGCATATATCTCCTGTCGTGATATCCAGATTTTCTTGTTGGTCTCCAAAGTGTCTTGATATACTCCAGAAAATCATTGGCAAGACAGATTAAAAGCTAGAAAAATAAATAGGGTATATTTTAGTTGATGTTAATTGTCCATGTGGGCTGCTGCTCTGCTCTTATTCACCTGATACCAGGAAGATAGTCTGCAAGACCAGAACTGGAAAAAAAAGATGGAATATAACCACGTAAAAACATCATCTGTGCTAGAAATAATAATCACAATCCTCAGTCTCATTTGACACTATATAAGGAAATATTCTAGATACCCATATGTTATATCAGTAATCTTTGGAATTTTAGCCTAAAACCACAGGATTTTCTTTCTACATGACTTGCCCTTTCTTTTGGCTTGAATTGGGGGAGGTACTGCCTGCACCCCCCTGTATATAGTCTGGGAATTTTGGGGGCTTGGGGCTCCACCACCACTACACAGATCCAGAGGAGGACCTGAACTTCCACAGGAGGACCAGACCTTCCACAGGATCACCACTTTCAACTGCAACCACCATTTCAACAGGACTGCTACTATCACTACTTGATAGGACTGTGACTACCACCCTGACCAACAGGGTGCCAGGTTGTATTTTGATTTTGTGTGTTTAAACCAGTTTTTCTATATCATTGTATTTATTGTAATCTTTCTAATTAATTGTAACTCCGACCCAAAAACTCTCACGATATTTGTGTGCGGTTCATTCCTCACACTGGTTTACTTTTAAACCAGCACAGTCTGCTCACATAGAAGAAGGATTTTGTCTTGATGGGGAGTTCCATTTACAAATTTGGCAGCCAGCTTTACAGCCTACCAAATTCTGCATCATAACAACCTGGCTCCTGAGTGGAGTTAAGTGGGAAGGGACAGTAAAGAAGACCTAGGCTTTCTCCAGAGTAGAAGCATACATGGCTTTATTCTGATGATTTGGGAAGTGTTAGATTGCCTCTTGCTGCTGCTGTCTAGCAGGGTTTGTTTTTTTTGAAATTGTTCCTATTGCTTCCTTCAGTTTTCATGTTTTAAGTAGGACAGAGGTTTGGCAGCTGGGGATGTTAGGCATAATTTTTGTCTTTTAGCACAGCAGATGAGCAGATGATTATCTGCTGAGCCTAAATGTGGGGCAGACCTGACCTAAGCAAGGGTCTTAAACTGCCATGAAGTCCAAGATCAGGGAAGCTGGTGACAAGTAGAACAGAGAATAAAAAACATAAATAGAACAATTTGCTGAGGACTCTCTTGGTCCTGTCTTGAAGAAAGAAACACTCTGAATCAAAGCAGAATCATGCTTGACAGGCATGTAGGTCACAGAAAACACATCACAGGATAAGGACGCTCTGTTTAACTCTAGCTAAACAAAGCCTGTTCATAGATTGTGAATAAATTTAACCATTAAACAAGAAGATTTTTAACCTGTAAAGTGCAGGTCTGAGACTGCCTTTTCAGAAGGATAGTGCAGGAAGGGAACGAAGAGCAGAAGGGAACTACTTCTAAAATGGCTGATCACTTTATGTAAAGGATTGAAACACAGTTTCCTCCAGTCGCTTGGAGAAGGACTTGCTAGCTCTGCTAAGCCCTGCTGTTTCTGTGATTTTAATATTTTCTAAATTAAACTATGCCTAAATTATGCTTTAATATCAAAGAAGAGACCCTGCTAGCTGCAACTGGTATGGGTCTCTTCCACACCAAAACTTAATATTCATTTTCTTGGAATATTTTTGGCTTTTCCTATGAATGTAAAGAATTGAAGTCTTAATAGTGCTTTCCCCATGACACAGAGGAAAATTCTTACCTTTCTGCTTGGTACATGTTTCTTCACAGCCACCTCTGGTATCAGAGAGTTCAGCGTCAATCATGTGGACTGTGCCATGATCTCAGCTTTTATTACAAATACAGCTTTTTTCTGTGCTCATGTTTGTACATTTTCAAAGAGCAGTCCTATTGTATTGTACTGCTCTTTTTGCTGTGCTGTGCTGTGTTTGCACATCATCTTTGCAGGTGTCTGATCCCAACCACTGCTGTGCTTTTGCACAACACCAAGAGCCAAGCCTGGTTTTGTACATCCCCTGGGATGGAACCTGGTGGTTGATCTTAAAAATTACCCTGTGCACAGTGCTGACACTCATGGATTGCCACCTCCATCCTCACAGAAGGCAGTTTCTCAACACCATTTAAAGAACAGTGTTTAAAGAACATTGTTGTGTCTCACCAAATGGAGCGCCCCTAAAATTAAGAGACATTGTAGCAGAAGTCTATAAATTAGGAGGATTGCTCATACTCCTCAGCACTTAACAGAAGGAAAATAATGCTTCCAGGAGGTTGGTTGTACCCTAGTTCACTTTGCACAACCATTGAAAAAAAAAAGGATTAAAGCTGATTTTACTGCATTGTAGAGTGACATATCAGAAAATGCAGACTTGCATTCATTTCACAAAGGAATTTTTCCATGTCTGTTGGACTTTGAATTGACTGCCTATCAATTGCAGATGCCATGAGGATCATAACAATAGAAGAAAACTAATCAACAGAGAAATAATGTGCTCTTTAAATTTATTAAAATAATCATAATACTGATGATGAATAACTACTGCAATAATAGTAATGAAATAAGGGTTGATGATTGCAGCACAGCAATAACAATCTCTTCTCTATTTTACATGGGCTCACCTGTAAAGGAATAATGGTGCATTACACAAACACATAAAAATGCATACACCATCAAAAATTCTTATTGGTTAACTTGGGGCTCAGTTGGTGACATATTTTTTAATATTTGGTTATGTGACTCTTCTTTTCATGCAACAGGTTTTAATAGTTTGTAGTTGGTGGTTCTCCAAAACTGGAAAAATGAAATTTGGAAAATAAAAAATTGTTTGGAAAGCTAGAACAAAGAAAAACTTCTTGTTGAATCTTCACTAAAAATTAATAAATAGATCACCTTGAGGATGTGACAAGTTTGACAATCATAGTTTATTTATGTTCTGTGAACAACTACCAGACCTTTACAATTAAAACCTTTCCTGATTTCATTCTACTGATTTTGTAGTGTTAAAAGGCAGTCTGAGCAGTTTAAGTAAGCTTTATTTCCATGACTTTATACAGCATGATGGAGACAAGCAGCAAAGCTTCCTAGTGCCTTCTGAAATGGGTGGGTAAAATCAAGAGTAAAGAAGAATACAAAGGCATGAGAAGCTGATAAAACTGAGCTGTCTCTGACTGAGGGGAGAAACTGCCCCAGGACAGGGGAGGACTGTCCTTTGTCAGCCAAGGAGACTGCCTGCACAGAGAAGAGGTGGTAGGTGCTTGTAAAAATCGGAACTCAAATTGCCAAAAGGGGAACTTAAAGTTGGCCTTGTGAGAAGACAAACAAAATGGTGACGGGATATCCACATGATAGCCACTGAAAAATGGGTCCCTTTTCAAACACGGAAGAGAATATTAGACTCACCAAATCACTCAAATATTACACTGTCATGAAATACTAAAATAATACTAAAACCACAGTCCCTGCTTGTGGTTATTTTGTTCATCTCAGTAGAGAACTGTTTGCTTTTTATTATGTATATAGGAGTCAATTACTAAAGCAACAAAATAAAGTCTCGAGAAACATAACTTATTAAAACCATGGATTCTTGAGGTGGAGGGTACATTTGCATTTTGATAGTTTACTACTAATCAACTACTATTTCTTCATATGTACCTGCCTCTTCCATTGCATTCAGTTAAGGAAAGGCAAATTTATGCAAGTATCAAGCTGCTTTACATTACTTGTTTTGCACCACTTACCACACTCACATTTATCTGTAATCTTTCATTTGCAGTGGCACTTTATCAGTTATTATATAGCCAGGCTCATTAATGTCAAGATCTCAAAAAAAAAAAAAAATCACACAGGTAAAGTACACGTTTGGAATATGCATGTAAAGTTCAAATTACTAAAAATACTACTTTCCCTCCTCCTTACTCAAACTAAATGAGTGTGTTTTGTTTGGAGAGTAGTTCAGAAGGAAAATGGGGAAAGAGAGGAAGGCAGAAATCTGGTTCCCAGAGCATTTATACTCCAGGCTCAGATCCTCAGTTTGGGGTTTTCAGTTTTAAATTCCTGACATAAGAAAGATTTAATAATTCACACATTATATTAATGTCTGAGTTATAACTTCAACAAGTTGGCATTACAAAACTGTCAAAAATGTAACAGCTCCTGCCTTCTATAATTTCAGCTTCTTCTGATGAATTGTAGGGAAATGCCTTATTGGTGTGCAGTGCTACCAATTATTTGACAGAGCCAGAGTGTATTTCCAGCTAATCAGAAATAAGAGCACAGAATTAAATCTCCCATGTGAAACTCATCATTTACATACTTATTATTCAGAAATTATAATGAGGCTAATGAGAAGCTCACATGGTGCCTTTAAAAGTCAAGCCAAACTTACTGTGAATTTTCAGCAGATAAAGCTTCCCTGGTACACAGTAGTCAAAAGATAAATTCTGTTGATTATAGTTTAGTTTAATTAAACATTACAAGTTATTTGTATGGATCCATACACGCTTTGCATGAAGGGGTTAGTTACATAAGCTGGAACTGTCTCAAGAGAAGTGAGTGGACCAGGGCAGACAGTTAAAGAAAAACAAATAGGGAAGGTCATATATGAATCTATATGGGTATAAGCACAATAAGACACAGAAGGAAAAAAAAACATGGAAACTTCTTTTGGAGGGGTGAATGCTGCTTTAAAATGCCTGTGCAGCAGCAGCCACATGCTGCACATGCAAGCTGCAGGGCAGATGGCACATTGTGACCTCATGGGTATGGTCTTCAGGCAGATAGTTCCCCACCTCCAGTCTGAACATGACCACCAACTCACCTGTCTCACCCTCACTGTAGATAAAAAAGAGCTCTCCAGAGGCTGCTGAGGTTGCTGTTGCTGGCACCTAACCCTCCCTCTCCATGTATTTATAACACAAGCTTCAGCTCATTGAAGGCATTCAGACTTCACATCAGTGGGTGCAATTTTCAGACACTATAAAATCAGCTGTCATCACTGACCTTGTTTTCCAGGCACACCTTGATTATCATACATGGCCTCAATCACAAAAACACAAAGACAAAACTTGACTACCTACCCCTTCTCCCAGAAGAGGCATTTACATTTATATGTGTGGCTCTCCATGAGCAGGAATATGATTGTGCTTCCCTGGGCTCTTTTCCAAATGCTGTCTCTTGTCTCTGGAAAAAACATGTTTTGAAACTGTTTGGTATAATAGTAATTAAAAAAAAAAACAAACCAAACCAAACCAAACCAAACCAAACCAAACCAAACCAAACCAACCAACCAACCAANNNNAAAAAAAAAAAAAAACCCAACCAAAAAACACCAAAAAAACAACCAACCCACGAACCAACAACAAAAAAACCCAAACAAACAATAAAAGGCAAGAAAAACCAACCTGCTTGCAGTCACATAGTCACTTGGGATTGCCTTGTGCTGTATTGCAGTAAGAGGTTTCCTTTGCCCATGATCTGCTCACAGCCAGCACTTTTTTTCCACTTCTATGTGTGTCATAAAACCACTTGCCGCAAGGAAAGATTACTCAGTGCCAGCAGACTACAGCAAAGTGATAAAGGCACTATTAGCTGTGATCTTTAAGTACCTTTTCTTTCCAATATTCTCTGTTCATGATGTCCTCTGCAATAGATAAGGAAGCAAAGTCAAATCAAGTAACTCTTTGCAAGTGAGATCATCTTCAGCCAGAAAATACAACCACTTTCAAAATATGTTCCCAAATAAATTTTAATTTGGTGACTGGTAGCAATTTTATTACAAGATATTCAGTAGCTTAAAAATGGACAGATGTTACCGAGGTCAACCATTAACTCAGTAAGGGTAGAGAAAACAAACTTACTCATCACTTTCTGAGCTAACACTGGTTCAGATAAGTAGCTGAAGATCTACAACAGCATACATTAATCCGTATAAAAGCTGTCCATTTCCTCTTGTAGTGACAAAGGGCTCTGGTCTGATTGAAGAAAAGCCTGGGTTTTGCAATAACCATCTTTAAACATGTAGTTCAGGTTCCTTGGGTTCTCCCTGCCAGCAGGAAGAGAGCTCTCCTGCCTGGCCCCACAGGTCAGAGAATCCTATGCCATGTAAACAAGGGACAGGGACCCAGTGCAATGAAGACAGCGAAATGCACCACTAGCACTGTTCCCATGCCAGGCCAGGCATGCCACGGTGAGATCCCCAGAGGTCCTGGGAGCCCCTGCAAGGTAATGGGCTGCAATCAGGCAAGCGCAGCCCTCAGAGCACCAGCCATGCTTTGGGTGAAGCTGCCACGCTTCTGCTCCTGCTGTTGGTGTGCTCACCAACTTTGAGAACTACACTTCCTCACCAGAGGCTCCTCTGGCGTCACCCCACAAGTCAGTGGAGTAACACCTACAGAGTTTTGCCTTGAAGCCTTAGTTGTAATGGATGATTTTCATTACTTCAGTTCATTTTTCACATCCCCACAAGTGTTGTTCTCCTTGCAAATCACATCCTTGGTTTTCATAAGTGTCTGCATTTAATTAGCCTCAAATTAGAAACCTGCAGCATTGCTGTAAAGCAAATACTTAAATAGTAGTGAAGGACCAGAATAAAAAAGGATTTTTTTCCCTGAAGGAAATCATTCGCAGCTGCAGTAGCAGGGAAGGACACTTTTAAGGGATTATACTGTAGACAGTAACAATCTTTATTAGTGGTGTCTGAAAAGTTGCCACACTCAGATATCAAAAATACCCCTCAAGGCTACACAGCTGTGGAAGTTTTCTCACTTTTCATATGTAAAACAAAAAAATTAGCCACATAAAAATAACCTGAGTAAAAGATTGACTGGTAAATACATTTTTCTTATTAAAGAGAACATGAATTAAAAGAAGCTTATTTTGTTGCTGGAAAAAGATTATATCTTTCAAGTTTTAGGAAATAGCTTCACCTTTCATCAAAAATGAATAATTGTTTAGAATAAGAAAATGTCTATGTTATTAAAAAGTTTTTGCTGCAGCTGTCTGTGTTCCCCACATTCTATAATTAAGTGAAAAATACACATTTTCAAAGTTGAGGAAAGAACTACACACCTAGCTGGTGCCATGAAGTCCCTCGTGCTTTTGAAGTGCAACTTCAAACAGACACAAAGAAGCAAGCTGATTTTCAGTGGCGAAATTCTTGGAGCAGCTTTAGACATTTGCGTGGCCATGAGCTAGGCAGGGGACCTAACACCCCCATGGCAATTACAAGGTAAAGGTCATTTGCCAGTCTGGGCTTGCCCTGGGCAGAGAATCTCATGCACAGTCTTGCAGAGACTTCCTCCGTGGAGGAACAACTTCGGCAGTCCTTGAGCCTCTGTTCTCACCTACCCCTGCAAAGTGTCAGCACAGGTTTTTGTGAAGCTGCACGGTGAGCCACATGGAGGAGCTGATTTGCAGAATCAGAAGCCTTATGTTCAGCTGCATTGTTTACTTGATGCAACACAACCATGGCAAGGGCTGCATTGGAGGAGCTCAGGGGCCAGTGGATCAGGACCTTATGAGGACAGGATGAGGACACTTGGTTTGTTCAGCCTGGAGAAGATACTGGGAGTTGTCCCAGCACAGATGCACCTTGCACTTGGTCTTGCTAAACCTCATGAGACTGCCATGGACTCCCTTCTCCATCTTGTCCAGGTCCCTCTGGATGGCAATCCTGAACTTCAGGCATGTCAACAGCACAACTCAGCTTGGGACCGTCTGCAAATTTGCTGAGGCTGCACTCGATCCATTTGTCTGTGTCACTGGTGAAGATATTAAATAACACTCGATATTAAATTAAATTAATTTATTAATTAAATAATTAAATTTAATTAATTTAATTAAATAACACTGGTCCCGATACAGACCCCTGAGGGACACCTCTTGTCACTGATGTCCATTGGGACTCTGAGAAGTTGACCACTACCCTCTGGATATGACCGTCCACTCACTTTCCCATCCATCTAACAGTCCACACATCAAATCCCTCACTCTCTGTTTTGGAGGGAAGGACACTGGGACAACCATGCCAAAGACTTTACATAAGTCCAGACAAGACATCTGTAGTCCTTCTCTTATCCATTGATGCGGTCACCCCATCAGAGAAGGCCACTAGGTCGGCCAGACAGGATTTTCCCCTGGTGAAGCCAGGCTGGCTGTCTTGAATCACCTCCCTGGCCTCTATGCCTTAGTACAACTTCTAGGAGGATGTGTTCCATCATCTGGAAAGCTGACAGGTAGGTAATTCCCAGGGTCATCCTTTCTGCCCTTTTTAAATATGGGTACAATATTTTCCCTTTTCCAGTAACACGGAGCTTCACCTGACTGCCATGACTTTACAAATATGATGGAGAGTGACTTGGCAATTACATCAGCCAACGCCTTCAGGACACTCTGATACATCTCATCAGGTCCCATGGACTTACGTACATTTGGGTTTCTCAGGTGGTCACCTTCTCCTATCTGTTGGCACCAATTTACCAGCATAGATTATTGGCCTGCCTTTTCCAGTTAACATACCCTAGAAGGCCTTCCTGTTATTCTTTACATCGCTTGCCAGGTTCAGTTCCAGATTTGTCTTTGAGGACAATGCTGAGAACCAGACTGGATGAATTGAATCAGGTGCCAAAAACATTTACGGAAAACATAGAGAGTTTGAGGCTTTATTGCTGGATGAATTTCTTAACACAGATCATGGCATAGCTGCTGAACAGCTGTGCTGTCACAAATCCCAGGAAATGCAAGTGTAAGAAGGAGGCTGTTTTTTAACATTCTGAACACTGAAACATGTTTAAATCTGTTTACTCACATTAACATATTTAAAACATATTAAATGTGTGAGCTTAATACTGTACCAGAGTAAGAAACCCCAGCAGCTGAAGCTCATCCTTTCTTAACCAAAGCACCATTCCCCCAGGAACTTGTTTGTGACTAGAACTTCATAAGCAAACTGCATAAATTGCAGCATGAATTAAAATTATTCTACTCATATCAGTGTGGTTCATCTGAGTAGCTTCAGCTGAGGATCCAGGCCAGCAGCATCACTCTGGTCAGATAAAACAGCAGCATTCAATCAGTAGCCTCAGTTCTTCTCTACAGGAAGAGGTCCTCAGAGAATTGTTCTCCTGTAGTTCTCCTTTTCCTTCCCTCTCACACCACAGCCCTCAGCATCTACTACTAGGCAGAGGAATGACTGACTAATTTACTGGCATAATTTTTACCTCTGCATAGCTCTGCAGCAATACTCTCCTTCCTTTCCCTCCACAGAATTATAGAATCATAGGGTGGTTTCAGTTGGAACGGGCCTTAAAGATCATTTTGTTTCAACCCCCACTCCATGGACAAGGACACCTTGCATTACACCAGGCCACTCAATGCCCCATCCAATCTAGCCTTGAACAGTCCCAGGGATGGGACATCCACAAATTCTCTGGGCAGCCTGTTCCAGTGTTTCACCACCCTCACAGTAAAAAACTTCTTATACCTGATCTGAACCTATTCATTCAGTTTGAATCAATTCCCCCTTGTCCTATCTCTACATGCCTTTGTAAATAATCCAGCTCCAGACTTCTTGTAGCCCTCTTCAGGTACTGGAAGGCTGCAGTGAGGTCTCCCTGGAGCCTTCTCTTCTTCAGGCTGAACAGTCCCAACTCTCTCAGCCTGTCTTTGCAGGAGAGGTGTTCCAGGCCTCTAATAATATTCATGGCCCTCTTTCTCATGTAAGTGAAATATTATCTAATAGATGTAGCACTATTATAGATGTGTTCTCTTTAAGCTCATTTCTTTTCTGTTCACTTCAGGTAATAGCTTCACTTTGAGCCAGTTCTCTTCTCTACCTGTTTGGGCCGGCTCATACTGAACCTTGCAGATTATTTTTTTAAACTGTATTCCCTATTGCGTGAGAGCAAAAACATAGAAGTGGCTACATCCTCTAATTGTGTAGTCCTAGATTCTATGTAAATAGCACAGAAATTGTTATTTTTCATTCTCTGTCTTCCTTTTCTTCTTTGACTGATTCAGAAAATATCAAAAAGCATTGGGCGCAGCAGCTTTCAGCCAAACCTAATTAAAAGGAATTTATTTTACATATAAATTAACAAGTTGAGCTTTCCATTCCTCGTGACTCCCTGCTTCATCTTAACAATAATTCCCAGTTGTAACAGCAAATGTTAATTTTAGTGGTTTTAACTTGCTTTTTGGCCAGATATGGACAAAGTGCTTGTATATTTTTTCTGTTCATCTGGCTCTTTCCATCGTTCCTATCAGAGTTTTTCATTGCTGCTTGAATCTCTTCTCCAGAGGATAAGTGTTTTCACCTGGTATCAGCCTAATTTCCATATCTGATTCCCAGCCTCTGGCTCTTCTCTCCCATTACTACCCCTGTACTCCTTGTCCTACCAGAGATTAAGGCTGTCCCTTCAGTGGCTTTACACAAGGACCACAAAGCTTTGTTTTGTCCCCATGTCTTTTTTCCCACCGTCCCTTTTACTGGTTTTACTAGTAAGAGCTACACACTGTACACCAGTGAAAATGCTTCCTCTTAGCATAAGGAATTTTAATGATAGGGGGTTTGTGAGCAAGGTTGTCATTCCCAATAATAATTAAAGATAATTTAAATTATAACTAAACAACCTGATTACAGTGGTGGATCAGAGTGACCCTGGGAGCAGGTGGCTTGTGAACAGTCCAAGTCAATGAAGCACAGTTGGTGTTTATGTCCAACTCAGCTGCAACAAAGCCAACAGTAATGGTCCTGGAGCTCTGTGCTTCTGAAGTAGCTACAAGATTAGATTCCTTAGAAGTGCAAAAACATCCACTGAAAACAGCTTTTCCTTAAACTCACGAAAATAGAACAATTTGGAAGATTAAAGGCAATTTCAGTACTGAAAGAGAATAATTGAAATATCAAGGGAACTCCCCAAAGAAATTTTTGATAAAGTGAGGATCCTAACACTGGGCTCCAGGTGACTCTACATCTATGTCTGTTTTTTCATTCAGGCATAATGCATACCAAAGTATCGAACATATTGCGACTTTCACCTTCAGTTCCTTTTCTGTGAAGGTCTATAAATACATTTGCTACTTGTTACGAGTGAGACAGGGGCTGCTGTAATTCTGTGTCATCCTTTACATAATGCTAATACTAACCCTTAATAAAAAAGAGTTTTGTTGGGTTTTTGCTTTGTTTTTTTTTTTGTGTAATTGCATCAATCTGTGAAGGATAAATTGCCAGATGTGAAAGGTCTTAAGAAAAAGTAGCTATGTCCAGTTGAAGCCAAATGAATGTCTTATGTCTTACTCAAAGGGCTGGCCATGGTAAAAAAATATGAAAAGATGAGCCTAAATGGAGACGCTAATCTTTATTCTTGGTATTTTTTCTACAGGTTCCTCCACCGAAAATATTTTTGAAATATACAAGAAAGGTAGAACATTGGAAAAGATATATTAATCTCTAAAAAATATGCAGAAGTAATAAAAAATTGTCATGAAAAATATATGAATGGGCCATGTTCTTCAATTGCTTCCTTCCTACTTCTTCTCAGCTGAAAGTTTCTTCTATTGTTAGTACTGGGTTGACATGAGCTTCCAATTAAGAATCATTTTATCATGGCTTGACATTCAAACAATTATGTCTTCAAATACCGCCTTTTCTGCCCATAGAAGATGCCAAAGTTCTGCCACAGGGCCTTGGGACAACTTGCTAGCAACAAGCAATCAGAGCCTTGGACCCAGTGACTCTGGATGTTACTCATGTTCATGCCAATCACATTAACTAAAGTCATGGTTATAACAAAGCCAAGTGGCTCAGTTCATTTTGGCTACTGATATATATAAAGTGGTTTCTTAAAGATGAACTATCTAAAGACTAGATTTACATACATTCATACTCTGTCCACATCTTTTGCTTGCTACAACTTTTTATTTCTGTAGCTAGCATGCTGTGAGAAAAGCACAAAAAAAAGATCCAAATTTAATAATCTTCATTTTGAGGTTTTTCATAGTAGCTAGGTTCAAAAATAGGAATTGGACTGATTTGTGTTATTTAAAGTGAAGTTGATGCCTGAAGTGGCCACCTAAAAACAGACTAGACAGGAATAAGGGAATAAAGGTAGATATTATTTGAAGAGCCTTCAAGGGTACACCCCGGGCAGGCCAAAGGCGACACCCAAGATGGACCCCAAGTCATGAGTTCTTCACATTTTTATAAGTTTTATTCATTTGCGTATCAGGGTTAATTCTCCAATTAAAACTTCAGTTAATGATGTAATTTCCCCAATCTTACTCCCCTTCTAAAGATGTTGCTTTACACATTTTGGGCCTGGGACAATCTGGGTGTCCTTGGACAGCAGGCTTTGAGAAGCTTTGTTGTGTCTAACTGGCATGAGAGAACAGAATTTAGCAGGCTACAAGACACTTCAGAGTTACACACTAAGCACTACAGGATTTAAAAAAATAGGAAAGTTAAAACCTAAGGCTTCAAAGTGATGAATAGTTTTGTGAAAAAGGGAACAATTTTTGAATAATGCAACTCACACCCTGTGTACTTCAGTAGGGAATTCTACAGGTATTTTCATTATTTCTAAACCCTTTTTTTTTCCAGATTGACAAAACCTGACTGACAGTGAGTTAGGAAGAGCAGTAATTAGTGAAATTTCATTCCATAGGTTGCTCTTGAATGACCCACTCTACTAATGCTGAAACTAACACCACTGTGCTACTCTCTTTTTGCACTCCACTTATGATTTCCAAATCACATGCTAATTTTTGAATGTCTCCCAAACTGACAGAGCTGTCCAGATGGCCATGTAAATGCTTCTAGTGTCTATACTCAGGCAAACATGCATTCACACCCTTATTTCTGATATTTTACTTAGCATTGAACATTCTTCTGAACAAAAACTTGCTTTGAGAAACGTTTGGAGAACGTAAATGAAAAGAATTCTGAACACCATGGAAGCTGATTCATGGTTTCTATTCAAAAAACTGCTTGTGAAGCCTTCTAAAACAGCTATAATCATGAGCATATTCTTCCCCCCGTGACCCAGATTAGAAGAAGAAGTATATGGGTAATTTTACACATGCAAATAGTGTCAGTTGCTCACAGATTTATATATGCAATTACATTTCTTTCTTACCCAGGAGCTTTATGATTTTTATTCATGTTCACCTTTCCCTGAAATTTTATGGGAAATCTTTAGGAATGGCATAAAAGCAGTGACTTAATGCAGGTGTTAATCTGTCACAAACTTTAATGTCATAATGCAAGGGAGAAAGAATTACACTGGAACAAAAGAAGCAGATGAACAAAAGGAGAGATCCAAATGAGTGGTAGCCATGGAAAAAGTACATAAAGCCAGCATGACTGTCAGTGTAAGAATGAAAATGTAAAGTCAATTATTAGAAGGTTTAAAAGGCCAGTCAATATAGAAATTGTTTGAAGTAATTCCAGGGTTAGAATTGGTCAATGATAATAAACAAGATGCGAATCCTTCAACAGGATGAAGTGTTGCTAGGAAAAGGAAGTCTGTACATAAACTGAAGAAAAACCACAAAAACTTAAGTGACTAAGAAGGAGTCACTGTAATGGTGACTCAAAAACTGAACATCAGAACAGGTTATTTGATTAATTGTCCAATAATTGCATTGCATTTCATATTTCTGAATTACTTCCTTTAATTTCTTCATTATGTACCCACTCAGAGCTTCTTCCTTTAGGAGAAAAATAAGGATTAATTTATAATAAAAGGCATAAAGAAACTAAACATTAAACAAGTTAATTGTGGACCTTTTATAATGGGGTATCCAGAAAAACACTAAACAAATCTTTGAAACAGCTGTTTTAAAAAAAACCCAAACAGATGTTTTGCAGATGAAGGAGTTTAGAATGGTACTGGATTTCAGAGAATTTTGAGTACAGTCAGTCAACACAAATATTTTAATCAATTATTTACAATGTTATTCTTCTGCAGATCCTTCAGATACAACCCACTCAGCCCTCTGCTCCGTGAGTGTTACAGACAGGTGGCACAGCAGCAGTAGGTCAATTACTCAGAAAGCAAACATCTGTCTAAGATAGTGATGTTGGCTCCAGCTTGTTTTGCTGTCTGTGACACAGTGCTCTAGGAAGTTGGAAGATCCGTTGATTAAGGGATAAGGAAACTAACCAAAGATAGCTCTTTGTTGAGGAAGTAAAAGAAACCGAAGAGATGGATGGGAGAGCACAAGGTTGGAGCTACAGTTTTAAGGGAAGACAGCTTGAGGATACAAGGTATAGAGTACGAAAAAAATAAAGGAACTAGAGCTGAAATACGTTGCTTGGGACTATCAGCAAGCAAAGCTACCTTTTTGAAAAATAATTGTGATGCCTACCTCTCAATCTCTCTTGAGTCCCCTTGTATAGCAACACCAAAGAACTGGACTTCATCAGTAAAGAATGGTTGCAAAGACATAAGCTGAAAATGCATTTTTCCTTCTTTGGTATCATAAACTTTCATGCTTCTGCTCCTGGACTAAAACCAATGGCTGCAGTAACACACCTACTCTGCCTTCATAAATCCAGGGAGCAGGGTCCATGATGTGGGGTGAAGATGCCAGTAGCAACCTTATTCCGCTAAAGGGAGGGGGATGTCTATGCAGCAACTGGATAGGTAGGATTCTCCTTCCTGCTTTTCCATGAGACTTCACAGATGGCCAGATAAGCTTCCAAGACTGTCTCCTGAGAGACCATGAGCACTGTGTTCCATAAGGCAATATTTTAATGGTGTTCAATGCATCCTCCTTTCCAGTAAACCATAAGTAAAGGAGTTCTTGTGGCATGAATAAAGAAAGTACTGAAAGCATGAATATTAAGACCATAGAGTCACTTTTGTTTTCATCTTCCTCCGCTAATAATCAGCAGCAAAGGGAAAAGAAGCTGGGACCTGGATACAAAGAGAGAATGAATAACAATAACCCTACCAATTATAGTAGCAGTAATAACAGCAAAAATAGAATTAGACTTCAGTTGACATCTATGACCCAGAAGGAGAACTTAGGTAAGGCAGTTAAGTGGACATGTTTTGCTTTGTTAAGATTCATTTTCATGAGGTTTAAACAAAAAACATATAGGGACTGTCATATTTTGGTAAAGCAAAATTTTAAAATGTTCAAGCTACTAAAATAGGTAGAATATTCTGTACTCAATTCAATCCATTTTAGTCATTGGCAGTTATTGTTGAGTGCATAGCTACATGCTTCACACTCAAAAAAATATTTATGGCAAAAAGCCCATATGATTGTGAGAACAGTATTCGTAACCCGTTTTTCCTCTGGAAATACTATTTCTTGATAGCAACAAAAGAGTACACTGCACACACTCGTAGCAATGTATTATAATCTACACTAAAACAAGATGTCTCCTGATTACTTTTTTACCCGAAGATCAAGGACTGGATTCCAAATGATCTTATCTGTTCAACTTAGCTTTCAGGCTCTGAAGTTTGAAGTTGTATAAACCTTTCTGACTAGAAGGTAACAATTTTTCTTTTTAAAAATTAAATCACTTGGAGCAAGAATCTGAAGTGAGAGGAACAATGATTTGGACACAGGCTCCCTTATGAAATAGTCCGAGGAGGCTCAGCAAGGCTGAATTTGCTCTAGTGTTTCCAACAAAGATTCCTACAGAAAGTCAGATAACATCATCAGATAACATCTGGGTGTTAAAAAACATGGAAAAGTGAAAAGGAAACTTGCAGAGGATGGTCTCTTTTGTCTGTCATTCTCTGATAATGGGAACGTATTGAAGAATAGTGCTACCGATGAACATAATCTGTAACATGTACAGGCTTTCACTGAGATTTGGGGAAGTTTTAATTTGGTATGGTTCCTCTTCATCCTTAGCAGTGTTTCTCCAGCTTCAGAATAACTCACCCTTTAGTTTTAGAAGAGATTTTTGTCTTTCAATTGAATGCAAAGAGATCCCATTTATTGACTGTTTAATAAGAGCTCAGAAATAATCTGTTTGGAATACATATGTCAATGCCATTAGTGCATCTTCTCACTAATGGATTCTTGAGTATTTTTTTTTAGAAAGCATGTGACCAGTATAAACAGAAATTGGAACAGCTTTTCTGTCCTGTAGATATGTGACATATGCCAGTATTGTGAATTTATGTTGCCTGGGTTTTTTTATTATTAGTTTAGTTTAGTTTCAAAGCCTTAGAAACTTGATAATTTAATTTGTACCACAGGAAAAAATTACTATTCGGTGCCTTTTGAGTGGTGGGAACAATCTAAGTAGTAACACTAACAGATACACATTTTTTTCTAAAAGCAAATTATAATCCAAGAAATTTACCTTGAAGCCAGAGGTACTGTGTTGGATTAGCACACCCAGAATGCAGTCAACCAATAGCACTATCTTCCATTAAACACTTCCATCTTGAAAACAAACTCCATGGCCCTGCATACGTGGGATCTCAAACACTCATATGAGGTATTTCACATTTCTTTCTGTCTTTGCAGTTTATCAAGAGTTGGTTAACAGACATGACCACATTTCACAGCTATAAAAATTGGGTGCCGGGATCTCCTCACAAAGAGACCTTCGTAAAATTACTCAAGAGTTATTTAGCATCTGAGTTAGTTTTGGTGCTGCATGCCTTAAACTCTTGCCGGTTAGACTTGCAGTTCACTCTAACTGTGCAGTCCACAGGGCAAGTGAATATCAGACTGCCAAACTGCAGGACACTGTTCTGACAAATACCATGTTACTTTATACCCTGCTGCCATTTTTCTAATGTAAACCAGGTCACCCTCTTTCTGCGCTGGTCAGCGTCCTCAGTAAAACGTCGTTTCCTGCCTATCCCAAGGCTGCTGTATTTTAGTCCCTGCTAGTCCCAAAAAGTTAAACAGGAACCTGACATGAAAACAGATTTGGGAAAGTTTGGGAAAGTATTTGCAGGACAGCGATGACTAAGCCGACCACCTGTTTTAAAGAGTTTCTATTTTTGCCTTGCTTCTGGTTATGAGGAGTGAGGAACTAATAGCTCACCATTCAGAGTCCTGAAACAAAAAAAAAGCAAAAAAGGACTGAAAAAAAGGAAAGATGTAGATAAGCATGGAACTTGTTTGACTGAATAGGTGTGTTACAGGAAGCTCTTTTGTGCAGTTAAAAGTAGCTAGAGACAGAGGAGGTGGATGATGCCAGAAGTCAGGTGGTAGGGACACCAAGATATGTGGGGATTGGGGTGGGGGGTGGAGGTTAGTCTTAATGGGTTTTCTTCTGTTCCTAAATCAGACAAAACTATGTGATCAATTAGCAGAGGTTGAGCTGTGCAGAAGAAAGGCGTATACGGAGGGAATAGGCAAAAAGGGGAGAAGAAGATGGGAGAGAGGAAGGGGAAACATGTCAGATACAGACAAACGAGAGCGCAAATGAAAGCTTTCCTTGCATTGCTGGGTGTAGTCATTTCCTTGCATTGCTGGTACGGTTCTATATGAGCTAATAATGTTAAAGATAAAGCCCAGGTATTGTGCTTTAGATCTTTCATTAAAAAAATTCACTCCACATAGCCCCAAATTATGATAATTACACAACTGAAGGGAAAAAAAAGTATTTTTCAGCACAATGATCTGCTATGGCCACATCAGTTTTGCTGGAAATATACTTGACTGATTATGTATGAACAGAGACTCTATCTGCTGCAGCTTGGGCAGAACCCCAAGATACAGAATTTCATATTTATAAACAACAAATTTATGATACTGGCCTGATTAAACAAAGGTTAATGATGCAAACTCAGTGTAGCTTGCAAGGACTACAGATGGCTCTGGGACTCTGGTGCAAGAGGGTGTAGAAAGTAAAGGGAGGTTCTACTAATCCAAGTCTGGCAAATTATAGGGAATCTAGGAAGAAGACGAACAGAAGCCAGAGACAAGATTAATACGATTCTCCCTGAGTCTCAGTAGCCAGTTGGTTTTCATGAGGGAATTAAGGGCCAAGCTTCATCAGGGGGAAAAAAAGTTACTAAAAAAAAGATCTAAACACTTAAAAATACCAGTTTCTCAAATAAAATAGAATATTAACAGCAACATTTAGACACAGTGACTAGAACTGAAAGCCTTTATGGGAAAATCCTGTGGAACTGGAATTAAAAGTTTCGAAAATAACTGCAAATTGATTAAATGAAGTGAGAACATAATTCAATTTTGAAGATGATTTAGAAATTCTGAAATTAATTATAATTTTGAAGTTATGAATTTTAGCTTAAAAAGAAAGAAAACCAACAAAACAAAACAAAAAAACCCCAGCCTCTTGGAAGTGTCAAGATGTGATTTTTATAGAATTCTAGTTAAGCTTTGTGGTGTGTGGGAAAACTTGGTCTTTATTAACAGCTGGAGTCTGGAAACCCTAGAAGGGCTCGTTCCCAAGCTCCGAGCCTGTAAATTACAGGCCTTGTCTCCCAGCTCATTTTTATGACTGGCAGCTCGAGTCATAATTGAAACCTCAAAACCCAGAAAACCCCCAATTCCCACTTAGACAAGAAACTGAAGAGTCTGGGAGTTATTTAATCTCCAGCAGGCAGGTAGGATACAGAGATGTTAAAGAAAGTTGCTGGCAAAATTCAAAACCCTGCCTCGCCTGTCATACCCTCACAGAAATCAAAATGTCTCTGCAAACATTTGAAATTTGACAAAAATTATTCTCTGATGGAAAAATTGTTCCCTTTGAGAATTTCTCAAATGTCTGTTTAGCAGAGTTGAAACACATTATATTTCAGAGATGAGACACAAGAAATGAATAAAAAAGATTTTCTGACATACTTTTAATGGCTTCCGAGCAAGTCTCTTGTAAGTCTGTTCTGCTCCTTTAGCTCCACCTGAGATCTTAACAGCTTTTTCACAACTGCCTAGCTTCATCAGTTTGGTTACAAGCAAGAAATTGTTTTGACACTCAATATTTTCTGTCAAAAACAAGTCCTGTAACTTGCTGCCACAGTGATATGTCATCAAAAGAAAAATACCTATTTCCAAAGTTAAATAAACACTCACAGTTCATACAACTGCAAGACTGAATCACCTGGTTTGGGAATACTGAAAAACTATCTTCACTTTATGAAAAATGTCCCTAAGATGCTAACTGTACACAGGATTTATGGTTCAAGAATTAGCTTAGCACATCTGACTGCACTGCCAGGTGAAAAAAATTTGCCCTCTAAAGCATGCAATGTTTCGGGAGTAGATATTTTCCATCCAGTTGTGGTTTTACAGTCTTTTTAATTCAAATTATGTAAAAAACTTGTCTTAGAACTGAGTCTTAAAATCTCAAAGAATTTACTTCTTATGATTATTTTTCAGTTCCTTTCAAACACAGTATTAGAAAAAGCTCTAAAAGGCTTCACTGTTATCATGAGAAAATTAGAGAAGGTGTCCAGGCATCGTCTTTCACTGAAATTTTGCCTGGTATAATATTGATTCATTTAGCAAAAAGAGCCAGCAAATGCATACTAGGAACTATCAGAGTTCACTTTGGATATGTGGGCACGTGCTCATGATAAGAAATACCAGTGTGGATCACCGGCTGGGTAAATCACAGTAATTTATTTGATTTCAAGTTGCTCCTGTATTTGTTAGAGTAAAAATCAGAAAAGCAATTATGAATCCAATTTGAGAAAGATTTTCTTCTGCATTTATTGATGTAGTAAAGGAGCCATGGTGTAGACCATCTCAGTAGTTCTGTGAGGGAGAAAAGAATTAGCATTTCAATTTGAGAAACAGTGACACGAAATCATTTAGGGCATTATACTTACATAAAGTGGTACCATTTTTCATAAATTATCAAGGTCTGTTGTTACCCTCAGTAAATTTTTAGTGTTACTTCTAAACAGGGATTTTGTACGTAAGCTCTTGGTTGGTAGGTCCCGGCTAGATACTTCCTGGGTACATGGTGGGCCAGGGAACCAGTGCTCTGACTGGGACCCTTAGGGATAGAGAAGAACAACAACAGACTTTTCAGAAATAAATAAGGGTTAGGCATCACACCTAAGATATGTGAAACAGAACAAGTTTCTTCGGCTGTTTGAATTTAAGTACTTCAGTTATCTTGATCACAGTTTTTTATTTAGGGGCTTGACATCCGCTGAAATCTCACTTCAGCTGCTTTTGTGTATGAGGAATCTAATAAAATGTGAGCATGAGCATGTCCAGTGTAAGTCTTGCAGAGTACCAAGGCTGAAGGGGTTAATATTTTAGTGTGAAGGGAAGGGCTGGACCACCTGTGTTCAGAACTATGCCACAGAAATACCCATTCTGAAAAGTGGTGACCTGCTAAGGGTAAGGACAGGAAACGGGAGAAAGAAACAATCAAGGGTGCTGTTTAGAGGCTGCTGCTGTGGCCAGTGTATCACTGCATGAGGCAAGCAGAAGGCAAAGTTTCAGGATTCCTGATGAACACTTAAGAAGCAAATCTGCAGAAAGAAGATTTGGTATACCAGCTGTGAAGGCAAGCAGTGCAGCAGCTAGTAAGCCCATCCAAAATCAGCTAACAGCAGAGAGCCTGTAAATTATCACAGAAATACCCAGTGTGATTTTTCAGAGTGGGAGAAAGAGGTAAGCCTGGACTACAAAACACAGCTGCAGTCACCAATTTTGGCAGCAAGCCAGAGAATTAAAAAATATTCTGTACTCATAAAAAGAAAAAAAAACCTGGGCCTCTCAGGTTTTGCTATAAGACCAAAGGATTTCTGCCCTTTCTTTGTAGGCAATGGGTACGAAGCAATATGGACAAAAAATAGGCAGTATAACAACACCTCAGTCAGGGAGGCTCAGCTGGCCGTGACTGAAGGAAAGTACAGGCGGTAAGATCAATCTGTTCAGGCATGTCCTGAGTTCAGGAACCCATTCAGCAGCCCCAAGCCTCATCACGACCTGGAAGCCTTTGGCAGCCAGGCAGGCAAGTAACTGTAGTGCCAGGAGAAACCAGTGGAGATTTCAAAGGCTTCAGGGAGAACAAGCAACCTGGAGGGTGGTGAACAGGGACAGGACAAGGCTGGGATGTATAAAGCGCTTTTGCCTCTGTCTTCGGCAGAGATGATGCACCAAGGGGTTCTCAGTTCCCTGAGCTGGAGGACCATGACTGTGAGAATGATCAACTCCCAGTTGACTCTGAAGTTGTCCAAGATCTGCTGGTCCAGATGGACCC
This sequence comes from Gymnorhina tibicen, assembly GCA_013399875.1. Taxonomy (NCBI): domain Eukaryota; kingdom Metazoa; phylum Chordata; class Aves; order Passeriformes; family Artamidae; genus Gymnorhina; species Gymnorhina tibicen. The sequence goes on along the minus strand of VXAZ01004091.1, from coordinate 15,736 downwards.
CTACAAATCTTTGGGGCCAATAGTAACCTGGATCTTATAGCAACATGGGAAAAGGTTTCATTGCATTAATCTGTGTCAGGGAAAAAAATATGCTTAGTTGAGAAAGAAGAGTTACAAATAGTACATACATCATATGTCAGCTGACTAAATTTGCCTATGGTTTCTTTTGCTCTAGAAACCGAGACCGAGGGCTGGATTGTAAGAAAACCCACCTCTTATTCATTGGCATGCATGAAAATCCCAGCATGGATTTAAAAATTATAAGGAAAAGTGTCTCTCACAAGGAGAAAAAGTCAATTTTATTAGGAACATTTGGGATAAATATGCTCTCTTTGAAGATGCAGAAAATGTTGTGATTTGTCACAAGCCAATTGGCATGAATTATGCACCATCAGAGCATTGCTGGTGGCACACCTGCGTGGAACCTGTGTTTGGGATGATACTCTAGCCCAGTCTAGCAATCTAGCAGGGCACTTCAGTGTGAGTGCTGAGCACTGCTGTGTTAATCCAGTGGTCCTCCAACCTCTAGAGCATATCTTTGCCAGTCTTTTGCACTCCTGGCTCTAGTATATGAAGCATAGACCTGTCTAAACCCAGAAAGTGGTAAAAGTGCTTCCTATCTCAGTAACAAAGGGGTGCTGTAGTCCTCTTTTTGATCCTGGTCTTGTCTGACTGGACATCCACAAGCGAATCCATTTCCTGATTGTGCCTAGGTTTTATATCTACAAAATGTGACAGCCATTCATAGTTCATAGTAAGATCTTCTTGAACTATGAACACTCTCATGCAAGCAGTCTTTTCTTAGCATAATTCCATGAAGTGAGACTTGCTGATTTTTTTCTTACACTTGTCACAGATAAGGGAGTGTAAACCAGCAGAACAACATGCATAAACTAGTGCTTCTCCCCTGACATTCACTTCCACCACTCAAACACTTCTGTTTCTACTCATCAGCCCATTAAGCAAGTCTTTATGATTTCATTTTCTTTCTACATTCACCCCAAGAGTGATGGATGTTATTTTCATGCAGTAATTAAGAGCTGCAATTCATTCCTCCCAGAGATAAGATTTTCAGCATAAATGGGAGTTTTGATGCCTTGCCTCACACAGATGAATCTTCTATTCCAGTGACAAATGCTTTTTCTATTCTTTATTTATAAGTGACTGTTTTTCAGCTTCTAGGGAACAGTACATAAAGGATTTGGCTTTAATTTATCTTCTTGGTCTTTTGTCTGCTTAATAGCCAACACAGTTTGCTGATTCAATACTTAGAATGCTCCTGAATATACTCCATAAGTGGATACTGTAGTGTTTGGTCATCAACTGTTAAGACTTCGGTTACATTTGGAAAAGGATGAATCAGCAAGAATCCTCTTCTCCATTGCACAGAGACTCCATCTCTCTGCACTAGGGAGTGCTTGTACCCAAGACGTTATGGAGCAGGTGTTTGGGGAGGACTCTGGGGAGAGCCTGGGGGCACCATTTTCTGAGGGTCTCCTTCTGGAACCAAAGCAAGTGCTTCCCAGGACCGGTGTCCAATCAAACAGGAGTCAGACCAGGGCATCATGTGCACCATAATGGATGATGCATACTGAAGAGTAACTTGATGCAAAGCTGTTCTTGTACAAACACCCTCTCCCACTGATGTTGCCTCCTCCCAATATCAATACCCTCCTCAGCACGGCTTCCCTCCACTTAGAGAAGAAGTTGAGAGAAAGCAAAATGCACCAAAGAAGTTGTTGGACTCTGTGCCCTGTTCATTTGTCATTCTAACAACAAAATGCAATTAGGAGCCTTAATTTAAAACAACTGACCCATCAAAACACTAAGAACATATTCTCAGGAATATTCCCTCTGAAGGGATGAGAAAATGTAATTACATGTTTCCAGACTCATTGCTTTCAATGCTTCATTGTTCCTGAGTGGACTGTGTGTGCAGAACTGTTACAAAATTAATCTTATATACCATAACAGATTTAGAACTTTACTAGCAAACAAAGCAAACTTCTTACAGGGAAAAGAAAAAAAAATTTTTTTGGAAGAGAAGTAACATATAGCCTAAAATTTTTTGTCAGGTAGTTATAAATCTCTGAGTGAGTTTTATTGAGATGGAAAAGAAAGATTAAAAGCAAGTAAGCAAAGAAAGAAGTAGTAATAGAAGTGTTTAAATGCAAGTGCTCACACTTCAGTGGAAATAGTTTAATTTAAGATGACATTTAGCAGTCCCCTCCACCCACGCTGTTGGAAACTAAAATCCAAACAGAACAGCATTATGTTATTTTTGTAAGCGAAATTTAACACTGACCAAGAAAAGAAAGGTATGCTCTAATTTCAGTAAGAGAAATGAAGCACAAAAAGGGTAAACAGAAAATAAAGTGACTTCAATGTATAAATTAATTACTGTGGCAACACAAGAGCCATTAGTCAACACATGGAAGAGATTGCAGGAATGTAAGTCAGGAATGAATGAAATATTAGACAGCATATATTCCATTAAGAAAAAAAAGATAACTCCTCTTCCAGAAAGGCTCATGTGCCCCTTCCTCATTTCAATAATGAGAAAAATGTAGATTTCTCATTCAAATCATAAAAAAAACAGCAACACAAAATGCTTTCCTACTCTGTATTACCCAGTTGTCACCCAGCTTTCTGCTTAGTAGACTGTGCTGGTAGAAATAGTGACCCTGTGACACGACAATAGATACCTGGGCTGTGCTGTTTGACTTCAGAAAGGTACATAAAAGAGTGGCACTCAGCATAGCACTGTTCATTTGCTCTGATATACTACTTCTAAGATGTTATGGCTAGAGAGAGCATGCAAGGAAATTACTTCTGGGAAAGTTAGGTCAGTATCAGTGACTTTTTGAGACAGTATCTCAGCTTTCAGGGTTGCTTTTAGTCAGACCCTGTTACAGAGAAAACTTACTGCTGTTTTGTACAAATAACTAAAAGCATGGGAGTGATCCTGCACAAAATTTTCATTAAAAAATAATAACGTGGGATATTCTTCACAGCTTTAAACTTTGCTCACATCCACACCTAAGCTCTAGCAGATAATTGCATTTTGTTGACTGTAGAGAATAAAAAGAGAGCAGCAGAGAGGAAATGGAACTGAGGCCCTTTCCAAATACACTGTGCAAATCATACAGTAAAACCCACAGCAAATCATTACTTCTCTTCTCCGGTATTGCTGTATTCCCAGCTGCTGCAGACTCTGCTCCAACATCACCAGAACTGCAGCTCAGAAGTTATGCTGGTGATTCCGATATCCCCTCTCCTGAACTGCTTTGTGGTAAGGTGGAATGATTTCCTGGACTGTTTGCACATAAGACCTAACATCTGGCAGATCAGCCTGTGTCTTACTTAACTTGACTTCAGTGGAACTACTCACATACTGCTGTTCTTTCTTATACACAAAGAACTCTTATTTTAATTCCTAGATGGCTTGACTCTGCCCTTTGTTTTTCTTTTTTTTTTCCTTTTTGTAATCTTTTTTAATTACCTGACATTAAAATAATACCCCAAACTATCATATTTTTAAAACTGAAACTTTTCCTGATCACCTTGTTCTCTTTGATACTTGTTCAACCTCCATGACTGTGGGTTCTGAAGGATAACTCTCTTGACTGTATTTTCACAATCCTGAGCGGAAGAAATGCTGTCATCTGCATTTTGCAGGCAGAGGGTCAATATCACACAGCAGCTGATGGAAGTGTTTCCTTTCTGAGAATGGATTCTGTACTTTGTACATTGAATACTGTGTGAAACTTGCATTTATGCACATTTTTTTCTCTTCTAAAAAATGCTGCAATTCTTGATTTATTTGTACTTATTTTCTTTCTCAGTCTTGTTATTTGTTTGAAAAGATTTGGCTCATGCATTGTGTAACTCATGGACCATAACTGAGTTTCAAACAGCCTTCCACCAGAATGGGAGACATGTTTGCTGGATTTTGTTTGCATGCGTAACTTGGTACTGGTTTTGGTCTCTGACTAAAAAGGCACGATCTTCAGAATCTGTGTCACTTTGTCCATATGAATCAAAATTTTCCTTCTGTGAATATTCCATAACATCTGACGTTTTAATAAGACCACTTGAAAGATATTTCATAAACCAGGCATAGAAATATATGAGTGTAAATGTGGTAGAAACAATAACAAGGTGACATGAAACAAACAGTCCTACACATGTGGGACTTGACCTTTCAAAAATTTCTGTACCTATACACTTGTGTGTAGTTTGCAAGACTGAAGCCTTAACACGCTCCAAAAGATACTATTGATAAATGTTTCTAGGTGCCTGCCTAACTTCTCTCAGCCCTTCTGGTCAATGAATAATATGCAGATGAATCACCACACTTTGTTTTTTTTGTACAAAAATAAGCTTTGGTATGTTTTACATAGCAGCCACAAGCAATTGTAGGGCTGGGAAGCTTTTGTGAAGACGGGTCTCAAAGAACATTTTCCACATCCATTCCACAGTGTCCTCTCTACTCACTATCCTAGAAAGCATGGGAAAATCTGTTGACCAGCTCCCACTGTTCAGCACACAGCTTAGTTTAATTTTGTATTGAAGTGTTCCTGTCAGTCCCTCATGCCATGGGTACCTGGGCCACATGTGCTACATACCTGAGCTTTTGGGTCAATGCTTGTTGGGGCTACACTGTTCAGAGAGAAAAACTACCTGCTTTCAGCAGGACCACTAACTCAGCTGATCAAGATCAGCATTCAAATTCTGAAGCTTGTTTAGTTCTGTAACAAGACTGCACTGTTATTTATGAACTGTCTTATTTTTGTAGCTCTGGAAACTGAGCATTATTTTGACAGTAAAGTCACAGCATCAGGGAAATGACTCCTCTGTTCTCAGACAAGAGTCTGGTAGCAGGTGAAAAGTAAATAAGCAGGGCTGCCTAAGCAACAGAAACAATTTTGCTGAATGAATGAGGAAGAATCCAGCCTAAGTTTCAGCAGAAAACCGAAGCACAAAATGTATCGAGACAGTAAATTCCTTTTGTTTTCTTTGATCTTAGGTGTCTGATACATACCTGCTGTTGTTTCAGTGTGCCCTTTACATTTGTAGTGAATGAGTGCTTCATGCTGCTGTCAAAGAATGTTCTGAGACCATAGTGTGGCCCTAGTGGGGGGGTGGGAAGTGGGAAAGGGGTGCACTACCACAACATGACATTAAGGTTCTCCAAAACCTAATTATTTTATGTATGCCTGTACATATGTGTACCTGTACATATGTGTGTTTGTGTGTAGACAGACTGTGAAAAGTTCTTGTCTTACTGATACCCAGAAACTATCAGAAACTTATTTGGACTTAAAGAAAAGCCTGCATATGCAGTTTTCTCAGTGTCTTGGCTAGACTGTGCCTGGCCTTTCATAACAACAGCTTTAAAACAAAGTCACAAACAATGGCAGGTTTTGAAAGAAAAGTGGAAAGGGTCTTATCTTGAAGAGAATGGAAGGAAAAAGAGGTGCAGGTGTAGGGAAAGGACTTGCAAGTATATAATATTACTGTTGTCATATATGGATTCAATAGAGTGGCTTTTTGCATTTTCCAAGACACGAAGGAGCCCATCGGAACTGACCAGGGACAGATTGTTTTAAATAAAGAGTTTCTAGTTAAATTAGGTTATACCAGCCGTTGAAAAGTTCCACAAACTGTTTAAAACTTCCTAGTTACGTGTTGATGCCTTTTTAAAACATGTTTTAACTGTTGTTTACCCCCCATTATTCAAGTACCCTAAAAATCCCTTTAAGTTAAAAGGCACCCTTTTAGCACCGGGCTCCAACGGACTTTTCTAAAAATAGCCTCTCCGTCACTGAGATCCATGGCAACCTGGAATATTAATGAGTCTCCTTCCCGCCTTTGGGACAGGCATGACTCAGCCTGTCCCTCTACCCCTAGAAACACGAGCCGATTGGTGAGAAGGAGTTACCTCATCGCACAGCCACCCCAATCGCTGTGGGCCATGGAGGAGGGACGGGGGCGGTCTGGGGAGGGGTCAGTAACTTATTTAAGGGGGCGACCCCAGCCCCGGGGATTTTTTCTGGTCCGAGTAGGGTCCAGAGAGCTCGGTGCGAAGGCATGGCCTCTTTCAACACTGCTACCTCGGATCCAGCCAGGATCCGCCTTGGCACTGCTTAGTCTCCTGCCGGGAGCAGTCTGCAGAGTGCTTGGGTGTGTCTAATCGCCTGGAGCGATCGGCCAACTGCTAGGGTGTCTAATTGCTGCGCCTGGGGTTTTCTTTTGTTCGCCTTTTTTTTTTTTTTTCTTTACCGAGGTTTTCCGGACAACTTCTGTGCACCCAATAAACAACTTTTATACTGTACAGAAGCGAGAATTGTCTTTATTTTTGACAACTGTTAACAGAAATCTATTAGTGAAGTGAGTTGTTACGAGGTTTAAAAGTCTCAGAAGAGTAGAAGAAAATTCACTCTTGGTATTGCACAGTGATACCAGTGTGAGTTTTAAGTGAGCAGAAGGGGTAGATTAGCTGGCGAGAAGCCTGGAAGAGCTGTTCTATGAAGACTATCTCAAAAATAAGTTAATAAATAAACAAGAAAATAAATAAATAATCTATACGTTGTGAAAAATTGTAGGTCTATGTGGCTTCTTTGTCACTTTCTGATTATGTCTATCTTTTTTTTTTCTTTTTAGAGTCAAAAATAAAGGATACAATCTGCTTTCTCATGGATACACGTGCAAATGCACAAAAAAGCTGTTATGAGAAATGCGTCTTGTTCTCAATCATTCACATCAGGGAAGAAAAATTCATCTGTTTTATACATACTGTGAATAAATGCATAAAAAAGGATGCAAATATGAATCTAACTAAATAGCTATAAAGATTTGAAGAAATGTCTTCCTCCATGCCTGAGCAGTACTAGTACACTAGTTTTAGTCATTGTCTTTCTAAATAATCAAGTCATACTTGAGGACTAATTGCTCAGCCTGTCTCTGCATTGAAAGAAATGAGATGCAATTAATTTAAACTATTTGGTTTAGACTTTCTGAAAGGGTCTTTACTGAGGTGAATTTTTTGAGCAGAGTGCTGTTGATTAGCCTGCATCGTCAGTCACTCACACCTCAAGCGTGCAGCAAATCTGCAGGAGGAATCACAGTGCTCAAGAATGTGTCTGAGCAATCACCATGAGCTACTGGTGGACTCCTGTCAAGGAGCTTATGTGCTCAGAAAATGAGGGGGTCCCTACCCTGACAGCTGTTTTTCCAGCTGGTGATGCTCAGTTCATGTGAGTTGTAACACCAAGCTGCTGTCTGTCCAAGCAAGCGCCAGGTGACAGCAATGGCACAGCATGAGGGGCTTGTCCTGCCACCGCTGCCTCAGCAATGGCCATGGAGCTGGGCTGGGCAAGGCTCACACAACACCCAGACCTCCTCCAAAGTCAGCAGCGTGGAGATACCCGGTGGTGATGAGGTCTTGCATTGTCTCACTGCGTAAAGGATAAATTTCACACAGACTTTGCAACCAAACGGATTTCATTTCCACAGTCACGAATGCGGTGCCTTCCACCAGCTCTGCAATCACTTTCAACTTAAATAAATTGAAGCAGGCAGCAGGGCAGGGGAAATTAAACTAGCAAAGGAAAAAAATTAGTTAAACAGACTGGAACAGTTATTGCTGCCTGCTTAGGAAATGTTTTTCTAGTCTTTTATCACCACATACAATCCCTAGTCCCATATGATTAGCAAATTCATCTTGAAACACTGGTGTTGCTTGACTGCAGTTGAAAAATTAAGTGGTATCTTTAAATTCTTATTCCTCAACTCATTGAAAAGAGATGTTTTGCAGCACTTGGATTCTAGCATATATAATCAGGCTGCACATTCCTATCGCATTCAACACCTTGCAATCTCCTGTGTGCTGATTGTGCACAGTGCAGTGATATGTCTAGAGTTAATTATTTCTGTCACCTACATAAGGGCAAAAGATGTGAGAGTCATCTCATGCTTACCTTTTTGTATGCTTTTAAATGCTTGGCTGGGTTTTTTTATACATGAGGACACATTTTATTCTGGAAATTTGTTCCGGAAAACAAATGCTAAGGGAGACACATAGGAAAGAAATTGACCAAATACGCTGTCTTTATTCAGAAGTCTCTGAAAGTTATTGAGATTGTTGCAATAGATGGACAAAGAAAAGATGAAGCAAATAAATTTTTTTCGTGACATAACAGAAGAGCCGAGGGAAAGAGTTCTAGAAATATTGATGAATGAAAATTGAAAGCCAAATCCAGGCCCCTTTCTGCAGAGTTAAAGGAGGAAAAAGCAACAGTTCTGGTCATGCAATGAGTGCCATCAGCCAAGTCCTGCAAAGGAAGCTGTAACATTCCCTCTTCCCTGGAGAGAGCCAGTCTTACACAGTAATTCCTTACGCCATGGAGGTGATGCAGATACCTGAGGGTAATGTGGCAGAGAAGAGAACGTTGTGAGGCAGCCACAGCCACTGTGAGCACGCAAGGAGCAGCGTCAAGGTGTAACAAGCCATCTCTGCTTGCTAGTGGGTAAGACTGCAGCAAGCAGGGCAGGGGTTTCATCTCAAGAGAAACAGCATGATGGTAGTTGAGTTAGTGAATGACATTGATGCTTCTCATCACTGGAAGGCTAGTTGAAGAACTGAGTGAAATCTGTGTCAAAAAGACCTAAATCCATTCAATCCAACCTTAGCGCATAGAGGAACCACCACTGGCGAGACTTCATTTTTCATTGTTTTGCCCTGTGGATTCTGGAAGCTGTTTCTTTGCTTTCTGATACTTCACCTAGATTTTAAGTCTTGTCTCACAGCTGTGTGAAAACCAGCAATACCTTTCGTTCCGCTTCAAGCATGTAAAGTCTCCCAGGAACTTTTGTTATCACTAAGATCTCAGACCAGGTCCTGTACCTGCTCACAGGGATGAGCCTGGGAGCAACGGACAGTGAGGGAGGACAGTAACAAGGAGAAGCCCACTGGTGTTCATTCTACAGATTCAAATCTGCTGGCTAGGACTTACCACTGTGCTTACTGGAAACAGCCAGCCTGAGGGATCTCAAGTGTGCACAGTGGTGTATGATGCTCCATATGTAGCTCTGTTCTGGCCCAGGTGACTTCCATTTGGCACTGAAAACATGGCAAGCACTGGCTGTGATCAAAAGTTGTGCACAAATAGGACCAGTAGCATGGCTGATGAAGCTGTACTTCTGCCAAGATGGTCTGGCAGGCTCTAGCAGCAGAAAATAATATAAAATATACAGTTTGTTGTGCTTTGCAAGCGAGACAAAAGCTTTACTGTCACAGACGGAGGTAGAATCATGCTGTACTCCTTGACACGGTACACTTGAACATAGGACCACAGAGCAGAAGAGGTTCTTTGGGGCACAACCTGTGATCAGATGCTAGTCACTAATTTTCTCAGCCCTTTACAGCTCTCCATATTCTCTCCCAGTGTTACTTATGATCACTAACAGCTCCACTGCCGCGGCCCTGGGGTGTTGGATAGCGGGCTGCCCCCGTCTGGGGCAGAGGAGGCTCCGAAGCGACAGCCGCGACAGCGTTCGAGAGCGTCCTCGCCTCAGGTAGCACTGGGGAGTGCTATAGCAGCACTGGTAGAAGGCAGGGGGGAGCAATGAGAGAGCCGCCAGAGACAAAGAGTCAGGAGAGGTCTTTGGGTGGAGTTCCGAAGCCTTTATTAGCTCGAAGGGGTCCAGGTACCAAAGACAGAAAATGGTAGACAGCCACTTATATTTATAGGTTACAGGGGGATCAGGAATAATCCAATCGGGGTACAAGGAATAGGGGTAGGGAAACGGGATTGGATAAAAGTAACCAATGGGGAGACGGATCAACAGGAAAACAATCAAGGGGTGAACTAGGGGGAACTTTCCAGAAGGGTCCCTTGATTGGCAAGGGGGTGGGTACCAGGGGTGGCAACCGGCTGCTCAGGGGCGGAGCAGGGGTGGGTACAACTGGGTGATTGACATTCTAAGGGGAGGAGAAAGTGGTGAGTTCTTGGGCGGTGTCCCCGGGATTTTCGTCATACCAGGTAATTGCCTGAGGCAATTCAGGTACAACAGGGCACACCGCCACATCTCCCCCTTCTTTTTTCTTTAAAGAAGGTACTAGGAGATGTAAACAGAATGCGCGAATGATGCTGAACATCAGGAGAAATAGGAAAACGGTAAAAAGTGTCCCGAAAACCATCCGGAGGATGGATGATGACCATCCAGAGAGTCGNGGCCCTAGAAGTTAGGGTAGCTGGCCTTCCGAGCCAACTCTCTATGTGTTATATCTCCCCCAGTGCTTTGGCTACTGCCACCCAAGGAACTATGATAGAAGCAGCGATTTGTTTAGATCGGGGCCAGGTCTCGATCTCGGACGTGCAGTTTGGGTCCAATTCTTTCACCGTACGTTTTTGACGACCCAGTGGGGTCTGAACTTTCCAATCGAGAAGCTGCTTCTTATCAGGGCTCAGGGTAGCCAGCTTCCCTAAGGTGCAAGGCCCTCCTTGAAGACGAGATGGTATTCCCGTCCAGGCTCGGTTTCCACAGATGAAGAACACTCCAGTGGGAAGGAGTCTGGGTTTACGAAAGGACAAGGATGCCGTAGGTGCGGTGAAGTTGCACCAAAAGGCTGCCCTGTAAGCGGTTTCGGCTGGTGTAACGTCTTTGACGAGGGTACCTCTAATGTGTTTCCCCTCCAGATGTTCAGATACTGATTTACTGTATCTGAACCGAACGCAATAGGCCGCTGGGGAGGACCTCAAAAGGTCCAATTCCTGGGGTTCCTCCTGTGCATGAGGTAGGATCCTTGTCCAATCCTCCCAAGTGGATGCCAGGTCTGGCTTCTTCCCCGTGAAAGGATATTCATTGGGAAGAAGAGGGATACCCACCAAGCAAGTGCTCATGGGGTCCTGCGCGCTGCCCATGGACAAGCACAGCCCCTCTAGCCCCAAGGCCTTCGCCAGGGTGGTCCACACGTTAGCCTTGGGTTGAGGGACGATCCAGGGGTCGATCTTCGGGACAGCCGCCATCAGGAGGAGGAGGGTCAGCTGGAGCATCCTCGGTGGCATCGTCATCCTCCGTTCGGATCGCTGGAAAACTTAAAAGCATAACAGTAAGCATTACAAATAAAAACAACTTATTCAGGTAAGTTTGGGGAAAAGGAGAAGATACACAAGGGAAGATATAACGGGGTTTCTTCTGGCTGGAAGGGGGCGCGGTAGATGGCAAGCGGCTAGCAGTCTTCCTTTTTGCGCCTCCTCTTCCAGGCTACGTTTGCTCGTTTGTCCTGGGGGTCTGAGTCTCTTCATTGGTGGGAGTGGTACAATCTCCCGCTGTCATAGGCTCCACGTAAGGTTTAACAAATTTCGCAGGCACCCATCGGGGTCCGGCCGGCGTAGAAACACAGGCGTGGCCTCGTCCCCAGGTGATAAGAGGGAACGGGCCACGTATCTGTGATGTCTCGGGTTCCCTGACGAGTACCAGCGGCTGCACCTTCAGCTTTGCCTTCGAATTATTGGTGAAATGCCGGAACACCGGCGGCAAGGGGTCCTCAAAGAGCCATTTAAGAAGTTCATTGTAAAGAGGGCCCTGCAAAGCCTTATTGCAGGGGTGTCCAGTTTGCAACCTCCGCTTTGCTGGTGGAGGACCCTCTTTAATGTCCCATGCGTTCTTTCTATGATGGATTGTCCTGTTGGGGAATGGGGAATCCCCGTAGTATGATTAATTCCCCATTTGTCTTTAAACTTGTCAAAGTCTTTTGATGTGTATGCGGGGCCGTTACCTGTTTTAATTTCGGCAGGCACGCCGAGGGTGGCGAAAGCCATTAAAAGGTGTTTGACAGCATCCGCTGTTTTCTCCCTGGCGCGTGCCGACGCATAGACCGCCCCGGAAAAGGTATCCACGCTTACGTGCACGTATTTCAATCTGCCAAATTCCGGGATGTGTGTCACGTCCGTCTGCCAAAGCTGGCAGCTCTCCAGGCCCCTGGGGTTAACCCCGATGCCCAGTGAGGGAACCTGGAAGCGCTGACAGCTAGGGCATGTGGCCACAATTGCTCGGGCCTGGTCCCTCGTAAGGCCAAACATTCTGACCAGAGCCGGAGCGTTTTGATGATAGAGTTCATGGCTCTATCTCTGATAGAGTTTGGCCTGTTGGAACCGGTTAGGGACCTTTGGGGTGGTCACTGGAGCCGCTAGGGCGTCCGCACGCTGGTTGCCTTCTGCGATGGGACCTGGCAAATCGGAATGTGACCTTATGTGCATGACATGAAACGGATGCTCTCGGTGGGAGAGTATATAAACAAGAGTCGAGAGCAACTCATATAATTTTGGGTTGGAGACCTCTTTGAGCAGCGCATTTTCTGCTCTGGAGACCACCCCTGCAACATAGGCGGAGTCCGTGACAATGTTGAGGGGTTCAGGGAACCTTTCAAAGGCTCTCACCACGGCTGCAAGTTCTGCAATTTGAGGTGATCCTTCGACCACCTGGACATCAGCCTCCCACTGCTGTGTCTTGGGGTTCCTCCAAGTCATTACCGACTTGTGGGAGCCTCCAGAGCCATCGGTAAAGACAGTCAGAGCCTTTAAAGGTATTCTGCTTTGTTTCTCTTTGGGTGCCAATTTGAATAAGGTGTTAAATAATTTGTGTTTGCCGTGATTAATTGAAATTTTTCCTGAATAAGCCTCCAGGGCTATCTGCAAATGCTCCAAAAATTGCATGAGGTGCTCCAAGGCCGCATTGGTGAATGGTAAATTTAGACACGCAAAGTCACATCCCGCCAGCACACGGAGATGGGCTCTGGCCCTCATGATGAGCTGCGCAACCAGCTCTTATGGCCGTGTGATACTCTTGGACGGCTTATGCAGCAGGAAGACCCACTCTATGATTAAGAGAGGGTCTTTCTGCGCTGCGTCCCACTGATAAATTAGCCCCGAGAAGTGCGGGCGCTCACCCAAGATGATAAACTGAAAAGGCAGCCGGGGGTCTGTCCGGAGCTTGGCGGCTGGTGATCGCCTCCTGCACCTTGGCGATGGCATGCCGTGCTTCCTCCGTTAGGGCCCGGGGAGAGTCCAGGTCTCTCTCGCCCGCCAAAAGGTTGAAAAGGGGGGCGAGGGTCTCCGTCCAGATCCCCAACAGAGGGCGGACCCAATTAATGGATCTGCACAGCTGGTGCAGGTCTCGAAGGGTCTGAGGGTCATCTTTGATGACCAGGGGCTGAGGGATGACGGTCCTCTCCCTGATCTGGACCCCGAGATACTTCACCGGACAGATGCGCTGGACCTTATCCGGCTGCAAGGTGAACCCTGCACTCTTGAGCGTCTTTATTGTTTTCTGCAACGTCAAGTCCAGGTAAGTGTCCGTTTCAGTGCAAATCAAGAGGTCATCCATATAGTGGAGTATGATAGCCTCGGGAGCCTGTAGTCTAACTGGGGAGAGGATCCCTGCCACGTATTCCTGACATATCGTGGGGGAGTTCTTCATCCCCTGGGGGAGTACGCGCCAATGAAATCTGCGCGGGGGGGTTTGCCTGTTTATGGATGGTACAGAAAAAGCAAACCGAGGAGCGTCATCAGGATGAAGGGGGATGTGGAAGAAGCAGTCCTTGATGTCAATGACTGCTAGCTTCCACTCCCAAGGGAGCATTGTTGGCGATGGTAAGCCTGGCTGAAGGGATCCCATGTTCTCAATGACCTCATTGATTTTTCTGAGGTCATGGAGGAGCTTCCACCTGTCCTTGCCTGGTTTGCGTATGACAAAGACAGGGGAGTTCCAAGGGCTATTTGATGGAACAATATTGCCCTTGGCAAGTTGCTCCTCCACGAGGGACTCTAGAGCGCGCAATTTTTCCCTTGGTAGAGGCCACTGGTCAACCCACACCAGCTGGTCAGATGTCCAATTAAGCCGGGGGGTGGCGCGCTCCGCAGTGGCCCCTATTAAAAACCCCAAGGTTCGGTAGGGATTTCCAGGCGAGTCCCCCATTGGTACATAAGGTCCCTTCCCCAAAGGGTGAAGCCAGCGTCCACCACGTAGGGCCGGACGGAAGCAACCTT